>CM037830.1:39201936-39653842 GCA_021234535.1 Stichopus chloronotus
CTTTATGACATACTTTCTACAAGTTCCTCTGACACAGTATAATTTGATGGTAACAGCAATATAATATTCACCATCTGCAAAATGTACACTTCAGAGTTGACATTGTTATTATGTGTTATCATCCTGGTCACTGATATCTCATCCCTTTCATGATACTACAACAGCAGATAACGGAGAGAAATACCACACAGAGGGCATAATGGATGGCAGAATGAGGAGGGTGAAATACTACTAACTTGAAATGGATGGCAGTTTGAATGCAATGCTGAAAAGGATACCAGTACTTTAAGCATGGCAAATAATAGTGCAGCTGTTGTGTTGAGACAGGTATAGTGAGTGGTGACGTGAATTAAACCATTCCTGACGTAACTAACGCTTACAGTTCATTACTTATTAAAGTGATTACGTGCGTAGGCATAAACTAAAAACACTGAAATTTCATCTCCTAAAGTTTGGTAAGGCTTTTAATTACACCATTCAGACAATCTGGGAAAATAAATAGGTTTCAGTTGGTTAATTTGCCTTGTGATTTCAAATTCTTCTAATACAACGACAGGAAGTGTAGAATACGATAATGTAGTGGTTGACTGTTTTCATTCAAATCAACGGTGTGCTTCTTTGTGCAAGCCAATGGGAAGTATACTAGTATTTAATATTCAGTTACGAACTCAGGATCACTGACGCCGCGGGCAATTTGTGTTCAGTTCGTAGGTTATTTGTAGGTACAGTGTTCCCTTTCACCAAATGCTACAATTCCCGATACCTACCAAGGAGCGACGACTTGAGTAGAATGTTTTTGATGCACTTGTAAGACCTGTACTGTTGCATATTCATTATGTAGGCGGTTATAGCAAGAACCGTTAATTTTCAAATGTGATTTCTGTTTTTGACTGTTTTTATGCCAATCCCGTTGCTTTCCGAAGTAGTGACTGTCATATTCCTTCATTGAAAGACATACTCCGTTCATGTACAACCTTGTGTGTACATTTAAAAATAAAGAAAAAGTTAAGATCAAACATACTCTTATCTTTTTGATTTTTCAGTACACATGCAATCACTTTAAGGTAGAATGTGGCTGTGGTTGTTTAAACATGTGCAAAAAGTCAAACTGTATGTCCAGAGATCCTTGTGGAAATATGTTTCATGTTAAGCAAAATATATTATATTTATTGTGCATAGGTATTACTTGAGTCACCATGACATAATGAAAGTTGAGCAATTTATGTTAATGCATGCTTCTTGCCACTTCTGTCCAAAATTGTTAATGAAAATTTGCAACATAAAATGGGTAGAACATTGCCAGAACTGTCAGTTTAATAAAAAATTTTTGGGACTTACATCATTATGACATTGACACATGATGAAGGGGGACTATTACAATAAACAATCATCTCCAAAATGTTCCCATATTTTAGGTTGGTAGTCACACAAAGATGATGTTGCGGACATTACATTTTCCGTCAACAATTATACGTTAACTTAAGAGGTCCTTCAGCGTAAAATAAAAAAGAAACTTGAATGTCTACTGTGCTCACACAGAATATTATGTCAAACCAATGCATACAACAAAGAAAAGAGTTTACATTATCATTGTTTTTCAGGTACATGTGACTTTGAAAAAGAATTGACATTTTCTGTCAAAACATTTGTAAGTCTGCAACATTGTTTTAAGCCACGTATCTTGGAGCTAAAATAAGATTTTGTTTAAATTTTTGCATTTAGTACAAAGACTCCCTACACCCTTTGTTTTGGATAAAATAGTTCTTCCCTACTTATTATATTTTAGTGATGTGGAGCAAATTGTGATTTCCATCAACACATGTAACGTAGCAACACAGTGTAATGTCCGCAACAGAAAATGTGATTTTTTGTGAAACGTGTAAGTAATAAACAGTTGGGTAATCTTATGTGCATGAAATGTATAAACACTGCTAATTGTGTCTGTAAAAAGTAAAATATTAGGTGCAGCTACTTTTGGCAAATATATAACTAGAAAGATGTGTTGCGGACGTTCTATCAGTAATTGCTGACCGAAATGTTTTTGAAATACATGAAAATGAAATGTCATCATTTGCAACAGAATTGATTTAATTGTATCTCTTTTTTTAAAGTGATGTCCTGTTTTTGCTAGAATGCAAATTGGAGTCATTCCCACAATTTTGATATATTAATGTAACGAGTGGACCCTTGCGTTTTGAATTTTTCAGGTGGTCCACAATGAACTGTGGTCATTTTCACGAATGTACAATCTGTATTGCTTTACTTCTGTATTAATATTTTGTACTAGAAATAGTTTAAAAATGTAGGAAAATCAAACAACTGAATACCTGCATTAGTAAGATGGACTAACATGTATTCCCCATTATTCACAGCAACTAGACTCTTTTCGTTGCTTACGTTACATGTTGTTACGTTACGTTACATGTTACGTTACACGTTACGTTACATGTTAACTATTGACATATATTTATGACACATTTCACACAAACTGAAGTTTTAGAAAGACACAAAGTTCAGTGTTTTTTTTGTCCTCTATATCACCCTATGCAGAACAAAGATAAAATTGCACATGGATACTGTGCTGAGCTTCATCATCTGCTCCACATCATACAGGGAGAGCTTTGCACCCTTCCATGATCAGCGCTTTTGAGCCAAAATAAGATCTCCTGGAGATGTTTACATGTACATTCAATTTATTGCAGTGTAGACCCATTGTTTAATGTGTGTGGGGCAGGGAACCAAGTCATTTCATGTCACCTCGTTCACCTGGTTCTGTCACTCTCCCCCCCCCCTCACATTTGAAAAGCGATTGGTGTCCCTGCTCCTGTCTACATGATCAGTTGGGAGCACACATACTGTTCTAAGGGCCAACTATTTAGTTGTCCAGATCTACAAATTAGTGACTACAGTATCTCTCTCCTGTAAAATGTCATTGGCTTTAATTATGTATCCACTGGACTTGTCTGCTTCTTTCAAATTATCAATTACTGTAGGTACAATTGTTGATTGCTGAATGTAAATTACGGTACCTGTAGTACTCTATCCAAGCAATTCCATCCAGTTCGTGGTGGGTCCAGTTCTACATTTGTAAGTTACATTTTTGAGAGTTCAAAATGTGTTGGAATGTCAGGTTTGGTGTGCCTATAGCCATATACCAAATAATGATGTGTACAAGATAACCTTCATGAAGCCAGTATAGTAGGGGGCTGTATTGAATTTGGCCTATTCCTACATCCCTGATTGCCTAGACAGATGCCTTTCCCAGCACAAATTGTAGCAGAAGAGAGTATGTATGCCTACCTTTAATAGTATTACAAACATGTGACCACAAACATTAAGTTCAGGTTTTATGACTTTCATTTGCTGCACTTCACATTGATCAGTTTAAAAGTACACTGTGCTACCATGGTCGTAAATCCTTTGCCTATTTCTAGTAGGGAAATATTTAACGTCCCCAACATAAGTTTAGTAAAGTACGTCTAAATAATTTGTTCCTCAAATTCAAGTTTACTACCACACAATTGGTCATTGGGAATTGATTATGATGATATTGAGATGTTTAAAAGACCTATCACTTGCTGTGAAGTTATGCTATCAGGTTCAACCATAAAGTGTTATCATTACTGTACAATGCAGTTTACCATTTAAAAATCAGTTTATCACTATTAGTGTGTATATCCTCACCCAAAACTGAGCAATAGCATGAGTGTTTGTAACTCATTAATTGTAGACCATCTTTCAAACAACTACAACAAACTTTGGAATAAAACTGATTATGCAACATTATTGTACAGATCTTTGGAGCATACATGTTGACACTATGTAACATCCGCAACATGACTCACGTTGTTGAATTTAAAATATGAATTTTGGAATAAAAACAATTGGTTTCAGGTTGTTTATAATTTTCATATAAAAGACTATTTGAGAGTTTGAAATTTTGTAAGGTTGTTTGATGTAATCTACACCTCTTTAGGTAATTCTTTGTTGTACAGTATCATACATGGTACTGTTACAGTTTTACATCAGAAAAATGAACAAAAAGATGTCCTTTCAAGAAAGCACCTAATTTGCAGGAAAACTTATGCTTTGTACACATTTAAATGGAATATGCTTACTGAAGCACATGAAGAAATCATTACACCTTTCACTTTATTTGACATGAATGTTGACAATGTATAACATCTGCAACAGGCTTAAGGTCTATACTCAAATTGAACGAGAAGAGATCATTTTTGAAATATTGTTGACTGGTTAATTACTTCAGTTGTTTGAGTGCTCACATGAAACTTATGTAAGTCAAAACCCCCAAAATTGTACATTTTTGTCATTCATCTGGCCATGAAAACTGCATTTGTTGCTGTTGATAACCGAAACTTGCTGTATTTCAACAGCACAGTGAGCTAAATAATGCTTGTGTATTGTAGGCATATTGCATTAACTAATACAAGCTTAGCAGTTTTTCAAATTTCATTGTATTTTACTCAAAATACACTTTTGTCTCTACTAGTCATGGACGTAATGTTCAAAAGGAGCAAGTTTAAGCTTCCATTCTTTCATTTTTACAAAATGCATAGTGTCTTAAGTCACTAAACATCAAGGGACAATCCCTACATTGAAGTTTAAATTTTCTCTTTTTTTTCACTTTTTTCTATTTGAATAAAAGAAAAATAGCCTTTGTTGAAAATCTTCCATCTTTTTCTTCCATTTGATACCAACCTGGAAAATAACATTGTCGCAAGTTTCTTTCAGGAGAAATTTCATTGCTAAGAATGATCATTCAAGTAGAAAGGAGAGTGAATTAGCTAAAATGTTCATGAAACCGCCTCCTGTGGCAAATGTACAGCACTTCCGAGCAAATAATCACAACGAAACTCCTGTGGAAACTTATTTACTTGGGAAATTGGGCTATTTTTGGACAAACAGACAACCATTCAGTAGTTTTTGTACTAACTTTACAACTTCAGAAAGGAGAAAGGAGAGTGAATTGGTTTTTTTAGCTAAAATGTTAATTAAATTACCTCCTGTGGCAAATTTATACCCCTTCCAAGCAAATAATTACAACAAAACTCCTGTGGAAACTTATTTTTTGGAAATTGGGCTATTTTTGGACAAACAGCTTTTTACAACTGTCAGAAGTACAGCCAGTCCATTGGTGTATTGCAGTGGAGGATTAACTGCATATCCTGCTTTAAGTTCAGCAGGAAAAGATGTATTGCAGCAACGTTAAAGCCAGAGGTCTATTAAGCCGTCATTTGGACGGCCTGTCTTTGGACAAAAAAAAAAAAAGGAGTTGAAAAATTTGTGGTTGGAAAGATATCAAATAGGCTGGAGCGATAGGCAATTTGACGGTCTGCAAATTTACAGAGAAAAAGGAACTCCATGTGCATGGGGCACATTGTCATGCTGTTGTTACTAAAATTGTAGTTTGGTGAGAATGACTAAAGCTCAATCATTGTAAATATTGTTCTTTCAATGAGGTTTCTGACATTGCCCTCCTGCATAAATAATGCATAATTTACTTGTAACATTGATTATGATTGCTGAAATATCTGCTACACTAATGCTTTTAAAATTATCTCAATCGAAATGTCACTTCAAAGAATAATGTTATTTATTGGAATTATTTTAGTGATAGTGTTTGTTATCTGTAATAATGTATGCAAATTTTGACATTCTTAAAATATGAGATTTTGGTCCCAAACTAGAGGACCATTAGTGCAGAAGCTCATACCTCAGCAACCTGAAAGTACCATTTATGTATCAATATGTCAAATCATGGGAACCACTGAGTATCATTATACCAAATCATCAACACTGTACAAGAGAAGGACTGCACAATTTTCAGAATTTCACAAACTAGAGCATCAACAGTGCAAAGTTTGATATTTGTCAATAAATTAAATTTGTGAAAATTTTGATTGGTACTACCAAATAACAATGCTTTTAATTAGCATCACTATTCACATCCAATAATTATGAAAACTTATTTTTATTAATTTTTTCTTAATTGTTAGCACTGGCTGTAGGTATATGAAGTAGTACTAATGTTGAAAAGTGAATGGTCACAAGTTTTCAAAAATCAATTTAAATCATTAACTACTCACTCATTAGTGGTCATTTGTATGTGACTTATAATGGGGTTAGTTGACCATCGATCTGTCACCAGAAACATGACACAAAATTGACAGGTTTGTGAAGACTAACTGCAGTTCATGAAACGCTCAAAGTGCCCCTTGAATGTCCACATACTAGTCACCATACCTGAAGGCAACATACCTGAGGGCAATACAGAGTTTCAGTTAGTGCACCAACTGACACTGTCCTTTTATTCAATTATCATTAAAGGAGAAGGAAACCCTGGGAATATATTTATCAAAGTGAAGCAGAAGGGTTTGACAAACATCTTCCCAAAGTTTCATTCAGAAATATTGTTTCCTATCCAAGTTACACACTTTTGAAATTCAGAGAAGGGTGCTTCCATTTTTGCCTAAGTTGAATGTAAAACAACTTGAGTAAGTCGAATAATGATGTCACATAACCACAGATAGCAAAAATTTTAATGCATTTCTTTATATTCTTTACCTATTATTTCTATCAATCCGAAACACACTTGTACACATTTTGCGTTGAATTACTGAGGTGTATCATGTAATAATCAAATCATTAATACTATAACTTGAATCTATGCATGACTGTTAAAATTTATTGACAATGAAATATAAAGAAAAGCAAAAGCTTTTCAGTCACATGTGGTCTGGTGATGTCATCACAATCTCAAAATGGCAGCTTCCTCATAATTTTTATATGAGCATTCAAATGGCAATATCTTGGGAATTAAGCAACGTATTTAACTGAAATTTGGTAATGGTGTTCACCATATGTTAGTCTTTCATTTAACATTGTCAAAAGTCCTGACTTGCCTTCTCCTTTTTACTGCACGATAGGGATATCTGAGATGTTTATGATAGTTTCAAGAGGCACTTTAACAGTAGAACTAATTTGCAGAATTTCATAAAATGGGCCATAGAGTCCACATGGAACTGTACAAATTCACGAACACCCTAAAATAACCACTAGCAGGGTATCATTATGACAAACCATCAACATTGTACACAGTAACATGTAGAAGAAGAACTTTGCCAAATTTCCTAAAATGGACCATAAGGTCCACATGGGACCTTGGACTGAAAGTGTTTTGTACACCCCACAGGAACTACCACCCAAGGATCACTGTGTCCAAATTAAACATAAATCCATGGAAGCATGTGCGAGAAGCAGCATTTCAAAAAAAATTTCACATAATGGGCCATTGGGCCCACATGGGGTCTTAAACTAAAAATCCATGAACACCCTGATGGGAATTTTAAAAGAGTATCATTGTGACAAACAACATTTTACAATAATATCTGTAGGAGGAGAAGTATTTTGTAGAATTTCATAAAATGGGCCAAAGGGCCCACATGGGACCTTGGACCATAAACTCCTGAACACCCTAAATGGTCCATCACGCAACGAACATTGTGTCAAATTTCAGACAAATACATCAAAGCATGTAGTAGGAAAAGGATTTTGAACAATTGTGGATGGATGGTTGGATGGATAGATGGACGGACGGACAGACAGACGGACAGACAGACAGACAGATAGATGGGGGTTAAAGGTATGTTCACCCCCTCAAATATTTGCCCAATTGTTCCCAGAATAAATGAAAGAGGATGCATAATTATGATTAAATCATATCAACCCATCTAATACATATACCAGTTTTCATAGACTGATTTTTCTCTCACTAATAGAGAAATTGCAGGCATGATACAATAATTATAGAGGCTGGGTACATGCAAATTAAAACACCCAGTGCATGCTGTTTTCTGGCCATGGGGGGGGGGGGGGGAAGGGAGGTTGAAAAGCAGAAAAATTCTTGTAATGCTCCAAGGATGGTAGCACTCTGCTTTGGTAATCCTGTCAGCATTCAGCACCCGTACTTTTTCGATAACTTTACGCTCACAAGTGCAGGTGCAAAGGGAAACGAGAGCACCAATAGTGCAGAAGTTCATACATTCAACAAATTATCTGTAGGTTATGTGAAATCCTAGAACAGCCAAATTACTGAACACCCTGTAGGTACCACTGACAGGGTAAAATAATGAGAAGTCATCAACATTGAAGAAGAGGAAAATGTAGGAGAAGTCTTTTATAGAATTTCATAAAATGGGACACAGCACCTACATGGGACCTTAGAACAAAACTTCCCCAAACCATAAACAGATAACTACTAAGGTTGGGTGGTATCCCAGTACCCAAGTCAGAACTGGTTTTTGCAGTACCAGTAACTGCAGTACTGGAGCAGAAAATTTTCCTGCGAGTACCGATACTTTTGAATACTTCGAAGTACCGGGGGAAATTCTTGTTGGCGGTGGTACTGGTATCGCCTCCAACAAAAATTTTTTTTGAATGTAGTGTTAATACTTTAATATCAACATCAAAATGGACCAAAAATAAATGCCGGATCCATTTTACACTTTTCATTTCAATATCTCACAAAATGGCAAACCTCAGTGCTTCTGAAAGTAAATGTATTAATCGCTGTAAACGATCATGGCCAACCTAATACACAGTGGTGGTTACTGTCCTATGGCTAATACAGCAGCTGTTTGCCATTACATTGGTAAAATCATGCAAACCATGCAGGCTAGGCCTACACATATTGCCTATTTTGTTAACACTATCTTACTGTAAACAAAAAGTAAAGCGTCTGCGTGTCACACTAAACAAAAGTGAACTGAAGAAGAACAACTCAGCTATGTAGAAGTGGAAACAGAAAAACTGTTTTTTTTTTTTTTGCAAGCTTCCTGGGTGCCTATCTTTGTATATTTCTTTAGCCCTAAGTAATTATCTACATATGAAGTGGCTCAAACGACGTCAGGGTTACAAGTTTGATCCCCGCTCGGCACTGATTTTGACATGTGCGTGTGTGTGTTTTTTTTCTCTATTGTTGAACGTATTGGTTTGAAAACCTTTGCTCTAGTTTCTACGTAGACGCAAACAGCATCCTTATTTGTTGGTTATAACTTAGTCTGTATCAATAAATAGCGATGATGAAGCAACAAAAAAACAAAGAAAAACAACAGCAACAACAAAGACGAGCTGTTTTTTTTCTGACGACGCCCTACGTCTCATTCAAGACACTTTTGTGACCTTGAGATGGTTCGTGACTTCGAGTTGCCATTGGGGATACATATAATGATATTTAGTATTGTATGTAGCACATAGATGCTCAAACATGCTACCTGGGCCTAACTTTACCGAAATCAGGTTGCTTGGAAATTAAAAAAAATAAGAGCCCAAGGGCACTCTGGTTCCTTGCACAGATGGAGAGCATATAATGTAAATTATGAAGTAAAAGGGAGCATATTGCATTATTTTGTACGATAGCCCATATGGCCCATTTCTGACCATGAACTCTCACTGCATTACATAAAATCTGTAGAGAGAAACATATTTCATGCTTTTATAAAATGGCCCATTTCAGACAATGGGCCCTAAACATGACAAACATGTACCCACATGGAACCACTTCCATAGCACTAATGTGACCAACTATCAACAGTGTTACATACAATCTGTAAGAGAAGAAATATTTTGCATGATTTTGCAACAGCCTATGGGCACTATGGTTCCCTGCACTTGAAATATAAATACTGTAAAATGATATGCCTGAGTTCATATCAAAAAAGCCATTTCAATTAATGCAATGAATTGCAGATGTTGAACTGCAATATACAGCAATATCCCATTCACTTTACAAAACACAAACAGCTGTGAAACTCTCATTTAAAGAATGGGCTCTGCAAATTGCAATATCGCTTATCTCATCTATGCCCCTTTAAAGTCCAATAAACTGATAGAATGCCCTGAAGGGAACTACTGGGGTCTAGTTTAAACAGGTAAGAACACCAACTGAGTTATTTTCTTGCATTGTGTCCTGCTCACCTCACTAATTGAAAAGACACTTACATGAATGCACACATTAGCACTCAGGCACAAGGAGGTAAACTGATCTATCCAAAACTTGTCTGGTGTGACCACCTACAGTAGTGCAAACAACACTGCTTCTTTTTCATTTGATCAAGAAACTGCTAACTCAAGCAGTACTTCCATGATGCACTGGAGGGGGACTGATGGAACATATGAGCATCCATAGCATAACAAGGTTTTCATTTGCCCCCAGTTCCCCCAGATGACCTTTGATCTCCACCAAAAACAGTAAGGCACACCTTCTCTATATGGCGAACCTGCATACCAAATTTGACTTTCATCTGACTTTCCCCTATTGAGTTAGAGCGTACCTAAGCAAAACAAACTTTTGCCCCCAGTTCCCCCAGATGACCTTTGACCTCCACCAAAAACGATAGGACACACCTTCTCAATATGGTAACCCTGCATACCAAGTTTGACTTTCATCTGAATTTCCCCTATTGAGTTACAGTGTACCCAAGCAAAACAGACTTTTGCCCCCAGTTCCCCCACATGACCTTTGACCTCCACCAAAAACATTAGGGCACACCTTCTCAACACGGCAAACCTACATACCAAGTTTGACTTTCATCGGACTTTCCCCTCTTGAGTTAGAGCGTTCCTAAGCAAGTGTCACAGATGCACACACACACACACATACACACGCACACACACACGCCAACCTGACTGCATAGGTTCCTTTGCTGACGCAAGGAACCAAAAACGGAACCAAAAAGTTTGAAATGTTCAGAAATTGCTTTTTAAGGTCTTTGAGCACAAAGTCGGCGACGTTCATGTAGCTGAACTGCTGCTGATCGGTCTACATTAAACCATGTTCATTATTATAACACCCGTGATGAAACATTTAGGACAATCCCAGCCAAAAATTTTACATCAGGAATGTGTTGCAAGAGAATTTCATGGAACTGGTACACATCATCATAACTCTGTAGGATGAACTCCGATTAACGCAGGAATTGCACAGATACAAAGATCACACTCAAAATACTTTTTGGAATCCCCTCAGTGAAAGGAAAAAGTCTGTATCTCCTTCCATTTTCGATTTATGAGCAATTTTGTGTTTTAAAATATTAACTTAACTGCTACCTAAGTCTTTGGCATAAAGTTTTTATTTTATCCTGCTGTTACAGCTGTCCAGTGTGATCCGGCTTCCTTCATTACTCAGTCAATGGGCTTATTGTGACTATAATCAAGTTTGACAGTTTGTTTGTGGGGTAACCCGCCCAATTTCCGGTCAAATCACCTGAAAAACGCCAAGCAAAACTAGCTCAGACTTAAGGAAACTTGAACCTGTATTATTGTACAGTGTAACACTTGTCGCTGTTTTCAAAACACTGCAATACGATATTTATCATTACATACTCAATGTATGTTGCTACACGTGGAGAGTAAATTGTAAACCTGTAAACGTCTCACTCGGGTGACTACAAAATCGGGAGGAAAAATTCTTGAAATTTTGTGATAAATCAGGTGTTTGTGGTTATTTCAATTATGCCCCAAAACGCCAAAATGCATACACTTTTAATTTTTACCAGCCCACAAAGGTAAAAAGCAAACCAAATTTGCCTATTTCGGGGTTAAAAATACCAAACTGGCAACCCTGACTACATCAATAGGCAGGCATGCACACCCCGTGGAAGAGAAGATTACCCGAACTAATTATGCTATCACATAAGTGAATAAGCTGGATTGGGAATTTCAGCGATTCATGATTATAAGCAACATTCGTGTCTCGCATCTACTGTAATAATGAGCATAAGTCCTGCCTGTCACTAGCATTTAAACCCAAGATTGGCTGTCGAAAATTGCGGGAAGTCTACGAATCGATCTAAAAACTTGTACACAATATCTTTCACTTCAACGCTGTCAGTCATTTGACACAACTAGGACCTAAGGAGGTGATAAACTGGGGAAAATTTCCCACTGAAATAGTACAGTGACTCACTCCCTTTGAACGACAGTACTATACGATGCACATACAGTTGTGTGCTTGTATCATAAAAGTTTAAGTTTGTGCATATAAGCAGCAATGGCAGCGAATATGTAAATTTCTGAAGAAAGTACAACAAAACAAGACAAGTTTTCAACGATTTTGTGTGATGAAATAATTTGTAAGTAATGTACAGTGATCAGATCACCTGACTGAAGAATTTCTAGGACACAAATGGCGACTGCGTATGTTGACACATGATTGCATAGGCAAAAAGTTGGTGGCAGATTTAGTTGCTGTGTACAGTACTGCTCTCACGCCCTGCTGAAGCTGCACAAACTTTTCACCTCAACATTGGATATATTTTTGTCAATGAATTTACATGAAGACATGAATACAAGTTCCTACATTACTACCACAGTATATAGGGCACAAAACCTGTTGTTTTTATTACATTCAACAAGGCACAGAACCTCTTGTTTTTAGCACCTTGAACAAGTGATCAATCCTGGTATTTTGCATATTCCTGGTACTGATGCTCTGCGAATGCAGGTATTGATTCTCCTGGTACCTTCCAACCCTAATAACTACCTCAGCAATATTCAAACAGGCTGTGAACTATTTATCATAAATTGAAGGAAAGTGTTAAACTTTGCAATATTTCACAAGATTTCACCCTAGGGCTTAATTTGCATCTTGGGTCCAAATTCCTCAACAATCTGAAAGTACCACTAACACAGTATCATTATCACAAATCATCAACATTGTACAAGAGAATCTAAAGGAAGAAAAGCAATTGGCAGAATTTCATCAAATGAGCCACAGGACCCACATGGGATCACAGATTAAACTTCCTGGACACTCTGAACATATCACAAACACAGTATCACTTTCACAGACCATTCAAAATGTACTTGTGAATTTGAAATTCCTGTTTTGCAAAATTTCATACCATGGGCCATAGGGCCCACATATGACATTGGACTAACGTTCACAAACAATCATCAACAAAAGCATCATTATGGCAGGCTTCCAGTCTGGTTTACTCCAACTGGAAGAGAGGTTAATCATTTTGCATTTCTCAACAAATGGACAGTAGCATTCTTCTTGGGCCTTAGAACCAAAATTCCTGAACACACTGAAGGAACCACTAATGGAGTATCATTATGACAAACCATCAACATTGCACAAGAAAATCTGTACAAAAAGAAGCATTTTGCAGAATTTCATCAAATGGGCTGCATGAGACCTTACATGCCAAATTTCTGAACACCCTGAAGGTAACACTGTTGGAGTATCATTATGACAAACCATCATCATTTTACAAGAGAATCTGTAGGAAGAGAAGCATTTTACAGAATTTCATAAAATGGGCCAAAAGGCCCAGATGGGACCTTGCACCCAAAATTCCTGAACAACATGAAGATACTACTAATGGAGTATCATTATGACAAACCATCAACATTGTACAAGACAATCTGTTGGAGGACTTTCTCAGCATTTCATAAAATGGCCTAAAGGGAACACATGGGACCTTGCATCCAAAATTCCTGAAAACCCTGAAGGTACTACTAAATTAGTATTGATATGGCAAACCATAAACATTGTACAACAGAATCAGTAGGAGGAGAAGCCTTGTGCAGAATTTCACAAAATAGGTCAAAGGGTCCAAATGGGCCCTTGGACCCACAATTCCTGAACATCCAATATGGTCCATCACCCAAGGAACATTGTGTCTAATTTTAAACAAATCCATGAAAGCATGTAGGGGGAGAAGTATTTTCAACAATTGTGGACAGACAGATAGATTAGATAAGACAGATTAGATAGACAGACAGAAAGATAAACAGAAGGATAAAGTGATGCCAAAGGATCACAATGGCTCACATCAGCATGGGTATGAGCTAAAAAATAATGTACCGTGTTTTGGCATCTAAGAAGGATCAAAACTGATCTTGCGTTGGCAGAGGAGAGATACTGTAACACCCCCCCCCCTTCCCTCAGAACTCTCCCCATGCCAATATCTGTGAACTCCCTGAGCTGAAGTCCTGGCTTTACCCCTGCAGTGCAGTACTTCTGTGGTGACAAGTAAGAGTGTAGTTAAGTCTGTGACAGCAAGGCAGTCCTTGTCTATCATTAAAGTACCACATGCATTCAGGACAGCAAACAATATTCTTGAGTCTTACGCATGTCTTCTGCAATTATAAATCCTAAACACTTACAGATACTTTACCTGAAGTTCAATCTGAAAACATGAAAGAGACGACTTAATATGATTTCCTTGAAAACTACCCAAGATAGTTATTGGATGTATTCTGGAAGTACATATAGTACAATGTGAAAGCAATCTACAATGCCAGCCTCAATCTTTATCCACTGACTCGCCTGGCACCAAGGGATTACCTGGTCCCTCAAAAGGTTTTGCATCTATACGCAGGCGCAGACATGGATCAGATGCACAAAAGATGGCAGCGTCTAAATCCCAGTCTGAGAGGAGGGCCAAGAAGACATCGACTCCCTCATCATCCCGAGACAGATAACTGATGGTGAACTCACTGTGCCATAATGGAAAAAAAGTAAAATGACTTTCAAACTGATAGATATTGAAGCAACTCTGGCAAAATGTCAAATTCTTTGTCAAATGAATGAAACAGGAAAATGCAGCACACATGTGTACCAAACAACAACTTTACACGACAGGAATTTCTGAGATGAAAATCCACAAACTTTTCAAAGACAATTGAGAAAACTACAGACTTTGGGCAAATAAAATCACAAGCAATGTTCTTTGTTTCAAGGTGTACAGTGCTTGAGAAAACTTCTGGGGAAAAGTTCTTTTTTTTGGGGGGGGGGAGGGATGTTAAGTGGTAAACAGTTTGGAGTGAATGGCAATTTGGGGCGAACTTGTTGGGGTGAACTTGCAATTGGCCAAAACAACCAGTAACCAATTTGGGATTGTTAGCTTTGACTCTTTGTCATGAATGTTGTGCTACACATGTCTTTATGCACAGTTAATTGATGTATTATATTAATGTTACTCACAAGTTTATAACTTCAAAGGACATAATGGATACAGAAGGCAGCAAAAGCTACTTTCACATTTTACCTTTCTGTAACTTGATGGATTCCAGATAGGAATTAAAGGGCAATCAATGCTGGACTGTGTATTATGTATTATATATATATTCTCTGGGTTAATGTTGCGCCCTCAAGCATTGACAAAAATTCGGAAGAAGAAAATTTGGTTCTTAACCACATTCTTACTGAAAATGAATCCCACGAGATGGAAAACAAGATTCACAACATGTCAACAATGTTTGTGTATGGTACACAATGTAACACTTAAACAAATGATAATAAGAGAGCAACAACTCATGGTTTAGTTAGTTTGCACAGTAAGTTATGTTCTGATGTGCACATGCTATGTTCTGTGAACATGTTTTATCTTTGTACAGAATACTCAGATACATAGCTTTATTTTCGTCATTAAGTAATTGTATAAAATGACGTTAGAATTTGCAAACTGACTAGAATGAATTTGGATAAAGACAGTTAAAAATTTATTGAAGGTAAATTTTAAAAAAAGCTTGGGCATGTTTGGTGTCTCACTTTCAGCCCTCCCAGCAGCAGTAACATTCATTTTATTGGAAGACAACCTTCATGCATAATGTCATAGGGGCTTGGGCCTACGTTATTTGACTTACTGTGTATGGACCATTTGCCCCTTGACTGAGAGTTTTATGCAAAATATTGGAAATATACAAGGTTCACCAAAGAAGAAGGATTATACATGGCAAAATCATTACAAACATCAAACATAGCTGTAAGATCACTTTATGGCTGGTTTGGCATAATTCATGTCAAGGCATTCCCTGTTGAATTTTTTCATCACAGGCCAATCAGCAATACATTTTTTTGTGCCTCAGAATTGTCTGTCCCCAAGAATTTTAATCTGCCAGTTGTATGGACCCCCTGTAACGTGGTGATTGATTGCAGTCCTTAGTCAGGACTCTTAACGATTTTATGGCAGGAGGAGTTGTTTTTGGACTTCTGTAGAATCAACAAGGAATAAATGCTAATTCCATTAGGCTACACTGAAGTTGTTCAAAATCTGCTGAGTAAGCTTTTGCGTGACACAATACTGAAATCTAGAGAGGAAAGGTTACCTAAAAAGACTTACCACTGACATTATCAATGTGTTGTTGTCACTTAAATTTATGTATGATTTAAATTAACATACATTTATACTTCACTTTTCAGTAGCCCTATAGGCTTAGTCTCAAGGTCTAACGCTAGGTCTACGAACTTCAAATCGAATCTTACTTCACTATTTAACAATAAGCCATTGTTTTGTGTAAGATAGCAGACTGCAAAAAACTGTTGATCTATGTTTTTACTGAGTTCATCCGCTGTGATTTCACTCTAAAACTGACGGTGGTTTATCCTTGCGGTTTATCTAGCAGATATGGTCACCTCACCGAAATTGGCCAACAGGACTTGAGAATTCCTCCCAAGTCAGAATGAATATCCTTTAATGCTATAAACAGGTTTGCCCACCATATATTCAATCACCTTCATAATAATAACCTTCACATAAACAGGTCTGCCCAGTACAAGTTTAATATACCATCTTCAGTCATCTTTATAATAGTAGCTTTACATATAAACACATCTGCCCAGAATGAGCTGAATAGACAGTTTATTTGGTCATCTTATTAATAATAGCTTAAGTATGAACAGGTTTGCCCAGTACGATCTAAATATAAAGTTTATTTGGTCATCTTAACCAGAAAGCCAAAAGGCTTTGTGATTCCTTGCCACATGGTTATATTACAACAAACATGAATTATCCACATGACAAGTATGAGATCAACTACAGTTATTTTCCTTGAAACACCACACTAATAAGCCTTTAACCCAAAATGACCTTTTTTTTTGGGGTCACGTCAAATGATATTTGACTTCCACCAAAAGCAATAGGGATCACCTACCCAGTATGGCCAACCCACATATCAAGTATGACATCAGTCAACATCAACCTTCTGGAGATAATGTGTTTGCAAGGTTTTCACAGTTTGACCTCAGGTGACCTCAAACAACCTTTGACCTCTACCAAAAATAAGGAGTCTTCTACTCAGTATATATCACACATCAAGTATGACATCAGCTAAGGTTAGATTCCTAGAAATATCGTCTTTAAAAATTTTTACAGTTTGACCTCTGGTGACGTCAAATAACCATTAACCTTGGACCAAAAACAATGGGGATCTTCTTCTTATTACCAACCCACACACCAAGTATTATATCAGTTATAGTTCCCCTTCTGAAAATAATGTGTTTACAAGGTTTTTACAGTTTGGCCTCTGGTGACCTCAACCAAAAACAGTAGGGATCAGCTACTCAATATGACCAACCCACACCATGAATGACATTAGTTACAGTTACCCTTCTGGAAATATCATGTTTACAAGGTTTTTACAGTTTGGTCTCTGGTGACCTCAAATGACCTTTAACATCAACCAAAGACAGTAGGGATCATCTACTCAATATGACCAACCCACACACTGAAAATGACATAAGTCACAGTTAGCATTCTTGAGGTATCTTGTTTGCAAGGTTTTTGCATTTTGACCTCTGGTGACCTCAAATGACCTTTGACCTCGACAAAAAACAATAGGGATCATCTACTTAGTATGACCAACCCACATACCAAGTGTAAGATCCCTCAGAATTGCCCTTCTTGCAATACCGTGTTTACAAGCAAAGCGGTCACATACAAACACATACACACCCACGCGACATCACCATCGCATACGGTAGATTCCTTGAGACTTCAACAAGGAATCAATAATTATAGCTTAACTATGAACAGGTCTGTCCAGTGTGAATTAAATATAACCTTTATTCGGTCATCTTCATAATAAGAACTTTACTATCAACAGGTCTGTCCAGTATGAGCTTGATATACTGTATATTCAGTCACCTTTTCAGCTGGAATGCCTGCATCAGAAGAAGCTGCAACATCTCAAAGGTAGTAATTTCAGGATCGATGCTGAAATTTTTGTACTCTGGCTGCATGTATCCCTCACATTTCTATGATAAAGACAAAAGGACAGACCTAAAAAGTTGGCATTACGGATGAGTGTACCGTACGTAAAAGGAAAACTTCCACCTTTGATGCAACTACTGTACTGTATGACGGTTCAAATGCTCTGCTATATGTGCTGGTAACTTCAACACATTTCCAGCAATGACTAAAACGCTCTACATACAAATGCATACAGTACATGCTGGAAGGAAGTGGAACTTTGCTTCCTTCTATATTTAGTATCATGCTACTGAGCAGGTACTCTCTAGAAGATTACTGTGTAAAAAATCTAGCAAGTACATATACACTCATTAATTGGGAGTTTTTGAAAAATTTCCAACCGATCTGAAAGAACATACATCTCCACCTTGACTGAGTGTTTACTTTGTGCATGTGTTATTTTGCCTACACAAAAGAGTCGTCAGTGGCAGTTATATATTCATCGCTGAAGTAAGCCTAGCCAACACGAGTCCACGTGTATGCGTTAATGTGGCATTCCTATACCCTGGGGCACTGTCAAAGTGATCATCTCCAAGGTTCGAGTTATGGCAAGCCGACGTTAATTGCCAGGTGCATTCTTCACCAATGTTGTATCCAGCCATTCTCACAGTCTGGTCGCATACGATGCCACTTGGAAGTTTTGAGGTCCAAGCTGTGTTACAAAATACCAGATACCACCCTAGTAATAATAAAGTCTAACTGTTTATCACGCTCTAATTAAATGAACATCCTTTCATTTTAGCCTAATCAAACTTGTACATTGTAATATGAATCTGTCTGAACCTAGGGTCTGAACAAGTGATTGTATTCTGACTGAAACTTACAGCAACACTCTCTTCCATCTGATGTCTGCTTGGGTACAATTTATTAGCATTCTTTGCTGGAACACCTTCTCAATATCAATATGGCAGACCAACACTTCAAAGTATTCAGAACACTGCTGCAAGAATAGTTACTCTTTCCATGAAACCATGTCATACTGTATTACTCCCCCATCGTGATGATGTTGCATTTGTTACCCGTATCACAAAGAACTAAACACAAAAACATTTTTAATGTGTACAAGTCTCTAAATGAATGTGCACCTTGCTATCTTTCTGATTTGTTGACCCTACATGGTTCCACTCGTGAGTTACGATCAAAATCCAAACTTCTGTTGATCACATACATGGCTAATTATGCATGGAGGATAGAGAATTTGTAGTGGCTGCTCCACGACTTTGAAACAAGTTGCCTTTTGGTGTTCTTTCCTCAGGGCCACTTGATATTTTCTAAGACAAGATTGAAAACTTACCTTCTGCATCTTAGCTCTAAATTCTTTGTTGAGCATGTACCTTACCTCCTACTTTTGCTTTCACTATTCTTCTTATGTAAAGCGCCATGAGCACTTTGGTGGATTTGGTGCATTTTAAGTCTTATTTTATTATTATAATTATTAAGTCTGACTTTCATCCCAGTTTCCCCTGTTCAGTTAATGTATCTAGTGTACAGAAGCAAATGTCACAGAAACACAGTTTTTCCCCTAGTGTCCGCAGATGATCTTTGACCTCAACCAAAAACAATAGAGCACACCTTCTGAATATGGCAAACATACACATCAAGTTTGACTTTAATCTGACTTTCCCCAACTGAGTAGGAGCATATCAAAGCTAGTGTCACAGACACACACACATGCCAACCTGAGTGCATAGGTTCCTTTGCTGATGTAAGGAGCCGATAATTTATGACCCACACGGCCGCATTTTGAAGTTGGATCCATGAATGTCGAACACTGCAAAGAATTCCACTACCACAATGGTAATTTGACAAACCTTCCACACTGGAAAGCAAAATATGCAGAAAAGAAACATTTTGCACGATTTCATCAGAGTTGGAAAACCTTGCGAACCTTCCAAACCTGGTTCGCGGGAAATCCGCAACGCTCGCAGGGAATCCCTGATATCTGGACACATTTTTCTTTTTTTTTTTAAAACAAAAAGGGGAAAAAAAACCTGGAAATCTTCAGAGAAACAATACAAATGAGGGAGAATAGGGAAAATGTTGGGAAAAAATATTGAAAAGAAGCTCTATTGATTGTTATTGCTTATAATACTCACATAGGCAAATAGCGCACGTTGCCACTTTGCCAAATCACGACGTACAGTACATCCACAACGACCACTCAAGTTACCAGCAATTATCGCCAGTTAACTTTTAGGCCCACTTCAGTTGCCCTACACACCCTACCAACCCCAATGCCCACAGATGATTAGTGCAGTGCTAGTGCACAATTTCATCTCTGTCAGTTTGTGTTTTTTTTTCTGAACTCAGCACACAGGTTTTCTGTGCAATTAATGAGATTGGAGTGCATGTCGGTACTGTATACACAACATAGATGCAGTACATAATGGAGCAAACAGAGCCCATGCAGAAGTGCTTGACCTCTGTACCTTCTTAACATTTACAGTCTTACACACAGATGCAATGGCAGGGCCAAACACCTTTCTGGAAAACAAAACGTTACCTGCAGTAAAAAAATTGCCATGATCAAACCATTTTGAAATATGGGGGTGATGACTCTCATCTTTAACTTTTTTTTTTGCTGCAAATTTCTACCGTCTGTTAATTGTCACATTTATCAGGGATAAAAAAGTTCGCTACAAATATCGCAGCCGCAACAGGTGGCTGGATTTGAGTGTTATGAATGCGATAAATGTCACAGGGGTTTTTGTGTGAGTCAAACTGGGCTTAATATCCAGACACCAAACTACAATTTATGAAATAAAGGAGAAGATTGTCATCACTGAAAGGGTAAAAACAATCAATGTCAATTCCTTCTCCCTGGGGTTCGAAAGCAGGACAGTCCTAAGGCAGCTCTCAGTATTCGATGACTTTCATTCCCTTGAACTAACCCTAATAATGATCAATGATTGGCAAAAATATTGTACATTGTCTGTGCCAATAATACTTAGGCCTTAACAGTGTATACCTTTTAGAGACAATACTCCCACAAACATTTTCAGGCAATTAGTACGTTTTCATTTTTAATGCAAGTTTATTGACTGTTTAGAGGGAAGTTTGGTCAATGACTGCTCTTCTAGAAAATCTTGGTCTTAGTTCTCTGGCTAATCGCTGCATGCATTACAGACTCTCAATTTTTGTTAAGGGGTTTTGCGGGCAAGCTACAGTAATATACCACTGTCTGATCTTTGCAAACATACTCCTCTTGCTCATAATATACATGCAGCACTACCGCCCACCTCCCACTAGGTCTAATTGCCATAAGTTCATCTCTGTCCCCAATATTAAGCAGCACTGGAAAACCCTTCCTAGATGTTTTATTGCTAAGGCCTACCAGTTTTACCGTACGAATGGAGAATCCATGACAGGAAGTGACATCAACAAAGGTATTAGAAAACTAAAAGAGTTAGGGTAGGATTTGCCTTTCCCTGTGTCATCAATATATCTATGTCTACTCCTTTTGATCCCCAATTTTTTTTTTCTCCACTCTTGTAAGAGTTGTAGGCAATAGGAGGAACAGTGAAAACCTATGGAAGAGGTGAGAGAAGTAAAACCTACATTGAAGGAAAGAGGTCATTAGCGGATTCGGTCAAGATATCAATTACATCATGTAACTAAACCATAACCCATTGTGCAACGAAAGCGCATTAGTTTGTTGGGTTTTTGACAATGATGAAATACATGCAATCCAAGGCATATAAGGTAGCCAACTACCGCGCGGGCCCGTCGAACGCGCCTCTAGCCTATCATTTACAAATCACAACTTTTACAAGCTTAGGTTCGGCAGATTGAAATAGTGAAGCACACCACCATTTTTGGTCATTTATACACTAAGTCAATGGCAGGCGCGCTTGACGGGCACCTTGGGGAAAGTTTATTTTGTTTGGATTGTCGCAAAGAGGGTGGGATAATTTCACCTTCGGTGACACACTTTTTCGTTGCAATGAATACATATTCATTTGAGACAATACTGATTCATAAGAAAACGTTCCAACTTTTGTTGGTGGAACTGTCACAAACTTGGAATGATAAATTTCCTAAATAGAGCGTTCGACGGTCACCCCTTTATAGTAATATTAACATATTCATGCACAATGACAACACAAAGAAACTACAATAAGTATTTACTATCCCCTAGATTTCAGAACAATTTCTGTACTGTATACAAAATTTATCTGTGAAAGTCTGTCATTGCTCTGTCGTATTTGTGTGGACAGGCTATCTTTGCACGTTTCACCATCTCTCACAAGAAGAAGGGTCAAGTTGTTAGGCCCTACTGTCATGTGAAACCCGCACCCAGTGCCAGTGGTATGGTTGCCTAAAATTCGTTTGCCTAGCCTTTATAAATTGCAAAGTTTATCTTGTAAAGACTGAATAATATAATGAAAAGCATCCGGTGTTTTCTAAAAGTCAATCACCCAGACAGTACTCTATGCCTTTTAATTCCCTCAGCCTTATGTTGAAAGTTACACTGTGGTAGCATTTACGCTGAGCCCTTTTGGAATTCGCAATCGCATTTGTGAAACCGAAGAGTACAAA
Source organism: Stichopus chloronotus (assembly GCA_021234535.1). Taxonomy (NCBI): domain Eukaryota; kingdom Metazoa; phylum Echinodermata; class Holothuroidea; order Aspidochirotida; family Stichopodidae; genus Stichopus; species Stichopus chloronotus. Next base: position 39,224,535 of record CM037830.1, read on the forward strand.
TATGAAATAAGTTAGACCTACACTATATTACTCTACAATACCTAGCCTATCGGCTATACTAACATTAGGCCCAAGAAAATATCGTTAGGCCTAACGTTGATGCTCGTAATAATGATGCCATACCGTTGCTTGCACACGTATAGCATCTCGACCTTTGCTTGTGCCGTTGAATTTTAATATACTGCCAGCCATTGTGAAGGCAAGGTGAAATCACTCCTCGCAAGAATCATTTATTATCCATTACATTTGTATTTCAGAACCGCTCAACGAAACCAGGACTTCGTTATTCGTATTCTCCACATACAGTAAGTTCCATCACGAACCGATCAAACAGAACCAAAGACTCACACTAGCCATTTGATAACACATATAGCCATTTGATTGACAGAGCTGCTGGCCTGTCCCATCCCATCCATACATCATGATACAGTTAATTACTTGTTCAACACATAATGACACGTACCTACCACTCCAGCTAATGAAGTCAACGTTTCACGTCCTGCAATTGATTCTCACTTAGGCTTGGAAACACCACATTGTTTTTTCCTTCCTTGATGTAGTAAAGTAAGCAGTGGAGGAACCAAATGAGGGGCGGGCAGCAGAACGATGGCTGATCGCCGTCCTGGGGAGGGGTCAAGAAGAGGGGTCAAGAAGAGGGGTGAAAATTTTTTGGTAACGTCGGGTGGGCTAGATACAAAATGCCTCGGATGCCACACTTGAATTGAATATATCTTCAGGAATCCTTACTTTTTAAGTAATGATTTTATTTTCTTCATCTTCTGTGTGAAATAATCATTCTTAAACCTTTTCGGGTCAAAGGGGAGAGGTGGAAAAGTTATGCTCACATAGGGTGGGCTGGATGCAAAATGGTGCTACATTTGATGCCAGATTTGAATTGAATGAATCTTCAGGAATTTCTCTTTTATTTTTCATCTTGCTGGGTGAATATTCTTAAACCTTTGCTGAGTAGGCCCTGATTCAGATTTTTTCCACCTTTCACAGCCCTCGCACCGATCAGCCCATAACTCTGACCAGGCCATAGTAATTTGTATTAGGCCTGAAGACTGATCTCGTGGGAGGGGGTAAAGATGAGTTAGAACCCTCCCCTTTGGAAAAGTGTTGCACACATAGGGTGATCAACTAGGTGCAAAATTTGATGCTAGATTTACATTAAATATTTCTTCACTAATTCCTTTTTCCAGCGATGGTCTTATTTTTTCAACTTCCTTGGTGATTCTGGCGTTCGTAGACCCTTGCGGGTTATTCTTTTTTCACTGAGCTGGCAAATCCACCACATCCCAGCCTACACCCCTGCCCAGGTCATAGTGATCTGAAGAAACAACTGATCTTGGGGAAGGATTCTAAGTTGAGGGTCCCCCCCCCCTTTAGAGTTGTACGAACATGTCTCACTTTCTACAGAATATGCTGTAATTGTTTTTGCTCTTTCATATGGATGACTGATAAAAATGTTGCAAAGTGGGGAGCTAGCTGCTAGCAGTTTCAGTTAGAGGGGCGAAAATTGTTTCAAGTTAGGGGCGCTGTTTAATAGAAAGCAGCAGAGCCGTGTATATACGGCTCTGGAAAGCAGCAGAGCCATATATCCGTATATATGGCTCTGGAAAGCAGTAGGGTTATTAAGGAACCCTATAGGATTCCTTTATAAAGGAACCCTAGAGAGCAGGACTATAATTATTGTAGCTAGTGCGTCTACAACACTACAACCTCATCATTATCCGTCGAATGCCAAATTCAAGTTTGTTGAGCTTTGTACGCCTATCCTGCGCGTAACGTTACTTAGTTCATACAAATATGCATGCTCGACCTTTTAACAATGGCAGTAAGTGCGAGCTATGGTCGTCTTCAAACCAAAATCTTCTGGGGAAAAGCAAATGCTACAAGTGCAAGAACGATTTAAGGGGGTTGAAGTTATGAGAGAGCCATAAGAAATAAATTTTAAAAATTAGGTGACAAACCTGGAGTATCAATTGTGATCATTCCTAATTGGTGTGAACTACAGCGCCATTGTGTTTAATATGGTGTAACATAGTCGAGTACTTCACTGTTTTTTACTGGGTGCAACATGACGTCCTTGTACAGAATCATGTACTGCTGTCATGTTCCATGTCAGTGGTGAAGCAGAAAGCCAGTTTTGACAAATGTAGGCCTATACAGCGGTCCTAGAGTACTCTCTATAACTCAGAACAGCACAGTCTTGTGAGATGTACATAGTGACGATAAGCGTGAACAGTTTTATAACGTTATGAGAGCGATCCAATGGAACTTTATTTTCGTCCAGGGGAATATAAAAAATTGGATTGGGAAAGGGGCCGACAGGAAACGGCACTCCTTTCCCCCAAAACGCTACTCCTATGCATGAGGAGTAGATCCACGAAGACTGGCTGACTCACAACAACAAGGACTTGCCTACCACACACTACAATTCTGCGTATTTGCAGTTCTAGTCCGGGTTCCTATATAGATTGCGATTTTAGACGCCATTTTGCCTTCAACTACGCGAACATTGCATGTTCATGCAGCATGTAGGCATGGGCGTCAGCAGGTTTCAGAAAGTGAGGGGGACACTATACGGTCTAAGCGGAGTGCCACCATTGGTTGGCGCGTAGCTACCAGAAAATTTTGGGTACATAAGACCCCCCTAGATCGCAGGAGACGGCCTTCCTGAGTCGTTTTTAGTTACACCAGAACCAGATCTGTGAGTTTTGTCTCACAAAACTAAATTCCGACAGGAACTTACTGGTAGAAAGATGCCTAGGGAGCCGAATTACACAATTGTGATAGAAAATCGCGCATATACATGTGACTTTTTTAATAACTGCTCTGAAAAGTGGGTGGGACAAATGATATGATATCCCTTCCACTTTTGAAAGTAGGGGGGACATGTCCCCCGTCCCCCACCTGTTGACGCCCATGCATGTAGGATACATGATCTGGCCTTATTACGTTAAAAAAAAAACATGTAAAACGGGCTAGTTCATTGCTTATCATGCAGGGGCGTAGCCACGGGGGGGGGGGGGGCACGAGGGGGGGGCACGAGGGGGCACGTACCCCCTCCCAATGACAAAGCTGTGCCACCCCAGGTGCCCCCCCCCCATGAAAAATTTTGAAATGTGCAGTTTTATCTTGCGGTCAATTTATTAAGTCAAAATATATATATACAGACAAAACTTGTGCCCCACCAGGAAAGGTCTGTGCCCCACCAGTGCCCCCCTGCTCAAAAAATCCTGGCTACGCCACTGTTATCATGTATCAGTAAAGATCAGTAAGGTCGTACATTTTGAGGCAAAATGGTGCCACATAACCAGTTGTCGCAATCCTCTCTATACGAGAACCATAAAGACTATCTATAAGCGGAGCGCCACCATCAGTTGGGGCGGAGCGTAAAAGAAATTGTGGATTTTTCAAACTCTCCAGATGGCTGGAAATAGCACTTTTGGGGTGTTATAAGATGCAAATGCACATTCTTTAAACTCCGATGACATGCTTGCAATTTCTAAAATTAACGAGAACAAAAGTAAATCTATGAAAATACTAACACACCAAATAACACATCATACAAATTATGTATCTCCTTTCATATATTCTTCGAGCAATTGGCAAATATTTGATTGGGGGTGAGCACATCTTTAAACCCACACTTTTTTTCAATGGTGAGATTTAAGAAACGTGACCTACTATTATAAGGAACACCCTGTAAGGCTCTAATCAATCAAGTAGCCCTAGACTTTCTCAAGTAAATCTTCATGTTTGGAAAAAATACGGATTCCAAGCTTGGACAGCATACTATAATGAGACCTAATCAACTGCTGCTGCTGCAATATTTAAGTAAACGAAATATCTCTTAATCAACAATAAGATCATATTCCCTCTTTTAACTGCTTCAGCACACTGCTTAGATGGTTGCAATGAAGCATCTATGTAGACACCTAAGTCCCTTTAAACAAAAACCTCTTGCATTTACTGTCCATTCAAAGTGTAAGAATACTTAGGATTACTATAACCAATAAGCATTGCACTTATCAATAACGAACAGCAGTTTGCCACTCCTGAGACTAAGGGAAAACTTTGTCTAAATCCATTTGAAAATTCTTTGAGTCACCTTCAGAGGAGATCTCAGAATACAGTTTAGTGTCATCAGTAAACGTCTTGGATCTACGCACAATATCCGTCAGCACCAATGTCATTAATAAAAGCGACAAACAGAAGAGGACCCAACACAGATCATTGAGGGACTCCACTAGCAACCGCTAAGAAGACGCACAAACACTTGAAACCACCCCTTGTTTCCTATCACGAAATCAATTCTGAATCCAGATCAGTAAATTACCGCAGATACCCTACTCTTTCAAGTAAGAAAAAGACCCCGGTGAGGAACCTTATCAATCTAAAGCTTTCTGGAAATCTAGGAAAACAACGTCAACATACTTCTGGCTATCCAATGACCTATCTTCAATGAACTCCAAGGTATTAGTGAGGCAGGACCTTTTCTGACAAAAGCCGTGCTGAGACATTCTGATTTAATGGGGGGGGGGGGGGGAGGGGTAATGTTAGCACACCTCCAGTCCTCAGGAACATAAACAAGGCTTCCACCAGTGACAGTGGAACACAGAGATAATGAGCAAATGACGTCAACAAAATTGGATAGATTGCATCCGGAACAGGAGCTCTACAAAAATTGAGAGAAGTAAAGTAGCTATAGCTTGAACTGCATCACTAGAAAAAACACAAATTTGGGAATTCACCTTTTCCATCTCCACACGGGAGATATCACAAATTTTCCTGTGTAAAACCCTACACAAAATTATTGTTAAGGTTTGGAATATTTTGACTACAATATCTGCATTAGGATCCCTAAGAGACGAAACAACAGTGTCCTTAACCTTCGACTAGACCTAACATAAGAAAAGATCGCCTTTGGGTTGTCCTTAATATTATCACCTTGATAATATTAAGGACAATATACCATATTGGCGATAAACCCATACCCAGCATAAGATACCTCGATCAACACTATCAATATCTCCCCGCTAGTTATACCAAAAAGCTTCGTAGCTTCATATATCATCTAGGACCAGGCCGTAGCCAAGGGAGGGGGGGGGGGTCGGAGCGTTCGAACGACCCACCCCAACTTGAGGGAGGTCCATTTTTCCAGCCCTGTGTTTGAAGGGTCAGCTATGAAATATTTTATATCTTGACAAATTGGGGCCGAATTTCCGTTCACTTTTAGCAGGAAGATAAATCCTTTCCACTTATGTCACTGTATAGAGGCCCAAACTGACCACAATATCTCATCACCACATACATATACTATGTGGGGTGATGAGATAATAAGCTGAAAAACGCGCATGCATGGTTATGTCAATGTGACCGTGGATATCATTGAACTAGATACGATATAAAGCCTGGGACACACTGCCACGAAAACTTCAAAAGCAACAAAGACATCAGACATTCACATGGATATTTGAGTTTGCAATTCTGCAATATTATTAGTTGGGCCCTGTGGACTACATGCAGGCTGTAACTATGTACTTTTAGCTATGTTTTTTTTTTAAACCTTATTTCAGAAATTTAACCAAGTTCACTGCATGATCATTCTTATTGTTTATTACCTGGTGCTTAACGTTGTTTCAATGGAACAACAATTGTCTTGAAAAGGTTTATATCAAAATGAGTATAGTCTGAAGCCAGACAGTCTGACAGTACATGTAGGTTATTCTACTACCAGATTACATGTATGATTTTTTTCTCAAAAAGTTTGGTACTGTGTGAAAATCCTGGGGAAAAGGACTTCTGTTGTGTTATCTAAAATGCTCCAGACTGCAGGAGATCTGCAGATTTCAAAATTTTCCTGGGAAACATGCCCCAGACCCCTAGCAAGTACATGCTTACGGCACGCGACAGCCGCTTCTGTACTTGGAAAAAGGTCCACATCTTGGAAAAAAGACCCACCCCTCCATGAGTTGGCTACGGGCCTGTATTAGAACTGCAAATTAATCAAATTTATAACAAATACTCCTTGCATTAGTAAAATAATCCGTAAGTTATACCTGTGAGGTTTTCGTTCGAACCCCTGAATCCCCCCCCCCCCATTCCTGGATACGGGCCTGTTCAGGGTTACTGTTTTGGGTATCCAGTGATAACAGGGAGACACCTACTGACACCGGGGAGATGCATAGTCCACTGCTGACACTCACATTGAGAAAAGATTTTGAAGACAACACCCAGGACCTTTGACATGGTCGATTCAGTCACACGCCCTCGAAATTAGAACACAATGTACTTCCTCAAGGGAAGAGATACTGAGTGTTCAAGGATCGGCATAGGCTACAGTCTAGTCTAGTTCATCTCATGATCTGAAGTGGCATAGCCAGTACTGAGTAAGCTTACGCACAGTACGATAAGGTTGTTAAGATACGGAATCATAAACGTAGGCGAAATCACTTCTTCGCGTCTGACATACAGAAAAAAATGTCTGGATTTGAAGCAGTATCAAACGACGAGAAGGTATTAGCTATGTAATTTTCTTTCATGATTTTCGAACTAAGGTTTTACTGAAGTTTAGTCGCTGGGGATATTTTATGGCGACGTGATCTGTTTGTGGTTAGTGGGTTGTCCACTTCCTGCTTTTGCCTTGCCTTGGAATTGACAAGCCTAGCCTATGCTAACTGCTGTACAGTACGATAGTTACTGAGAGTTTATCTTAGGGTAGCCTACTGTACACCTGTACAGCGTAAATATTATTCATGCCTAACGGTATTGTGAATCATTGACAGTGCGTCCATTGTTAGTAACTGTGTATTCCAAACTGAAACGGCAGAAATGCTCATTACTTTGAAAAGCATTTTAAGTATTGTAAGGTAGGCCTAAGTTCAATGTTGTTGGCATAACTTAAGCCTTAGGCTTAGCCTAAGGTAACTTCATCCCTCTGGAGGGAAAAAAATATGATACAATAGCATATCATTATCAGTGCATCTTATTATCATGAGTCGCTTAGTATATGAGTTGATCAATGCATTCTAAACACCAATTGCAGGGCATCATAGGCTATAAAGTAGCATGGATGGATGTGTAAGACTTTGTGCATCTAGCAACATAAACACCTTGGAATTTCTATCTGTTGGAAGTTCAGAATCCCAAAAAATCAAATTGTCTTGTTTTCACAAGTCTAAAACTCAATTTTACGAGTAATTTGATCCAATATGCTATGGGTTGTACCACAAAATCTGATATTTTAACCAACATTTACTTGAGTACACAATATGATGTAAACCTGCCAATCAGCAGCAGGTCAGCTATATAAATGTCACTGACTTTGTGCTCAATTACCATAATAAATCAGTTTTCAAATATATCAGACTTTTTGTTTCTGTTTTTTTTTAAATTTTCAAGCAACCTGATTTCCTTAAAGTTAGGCCTACGTAGCATGTTTGAGCATCTATAGCCTACATACAATGGTAAATGTCATTATGTTATATCCAAGGGCAACTCATAGTCACAATCCATCTCAACGTCATAAAAAAAATGTCTTGAATAAGATGAAGGGCAGCTGCAGAAAAAAGTAGTTTATCTTTGTTGTTTTTGTTGTTGCTTCATTATCATTATTAATTGATACAGACTCAGTTACAATTTGCAAAATAGGGATGGGGTTTGCGGCTATGTAAGAACTTGAGCAAAGGTTTTTAAGCCAATATGTTCATTAATAGAGAAGAGAAAAAAAGAAAAAAAAAACACATGGCAAAAGCAGTGCCAAGTGGGATCGAACTTGTGACATCACAGAAGTAACCGAATGAGTCACTTTGTACATAGACGATTACATGGACTTAAGATACAAAGATAAGCCCCCTGGAGGCATACAAAAAAAAAAAAAAAGAAACGTCCCTGGAATTATGCCTAAACATAACTGTTTCTGTTTCCACTTCTACATAGCTGAGTTGGTCATCTTTAGACCACTATTGTTTAGTATGACCATGAATGCTTTACTCTTCATTGACAGTAAGTTAAAATAGGCAATATGTGTAGGCCTTGTCTTGATGGTTTGCAAGATTTTACGAACGTAATGGAAAATGAATGCTTTATTAGCCATAAGACAGTAACCACCACTGTGTACTGTGAACCAGGTGAAACACAATCATTTACAGTGATGAATACATTTGCTTTCAGAAACCTTGAGCTTTGTATTTTTTTGTGAGATATTGAAATGAAAAGTTTTAAAATGGATCTTGAATTAATATTTGGTCCAGTTTGATGTTGACATGTAAGTATTAATGCTACATTTGATAAACAAATGTTTGTTGATTTGTTGGAGCCGTTGCCTGTACCAGGAACTTCCCCTGGTACTGCAAAGTATTCAAAAGTACCGGTACTTTCACAAAATTTTCTTTCCTCCTTTACTGCGAATACTGGTACTGTGAATACCGGTACTGGCTTGGGTATCGGAATGCCGCCCAACCCTATGTGATACAGTATGTCTTATGCTAGCCGTTTGGTTAGTTAGGCTTTATTTCAAAGACAATTGAGTTTTGTATGCCCAGATGGTTTGCTTTGGAAACAAGTATTTTTTTCCTTATAAATATCATTTTCATCATTTTCCAGTGTGAAACACAGTCATTACGTCATTAAGAGATTACAAGGCCTGTCAAAAGAAATATTGAGACTGTGCCACGTCACCATATTTGTATTTCCATCAGTTTTGGAACAGCCATATATCTTAAGAAGCGTGATAGATAGAAACACAATTCCAACAGAATTTCATTCAGTATTTCACTCTTCAATATTTGAGTAAAGCCAGCTCTTTTCTAGATCCGTGTCACACAACCTTTAATTTACACTTGACTACTCACTGGACAGGCTTGAAGTTGAAATGAATATTGCTAGGCCTATATTTTGGACTACATTGTAACAAAGCTTGCTTGTTGATGTTGACCGTCAAAACTTTTCCTTACTTTATTGTCCATGTCAATGCTTTCCCTCTGTTTGTCAAAACATGCCCAATTAGGGCAGCTATGGTCTGGCGATGTTCGATGTAGCTATTGACAGTCCATGAAACGACTAGTAGAGTAAGTCTGGTGAATCCACTAAACTATATTAGGCCTAGGCCCTTGCATGAATAGTAACATAGCTGTCAGTCAGTCTTTGGCAGTTTGCACCAGTTTTCCTCCCAAAGACAAGTTGAAGGTGGGATTGCCCCTACTACCTTTAAAGAAAAGTGATGATTTTTGCATTTGATGATCGGCAAAGTGCATACATTAGGAAGAAGTTTGAGCCATTTCATCACAGGAGGTTTCTTTTGTGGAGGTTGCCATTTTGTCAAATTGTTGAGTGTAAACGTGGGTCATGATTGGACAATGCAATTATGTGACTGATATCAGTGGATTTTGTTAGTCAAGAATGTGTGTTGAACTGAGGTGCAAAGCCAAACACTTATGTCACAAGTCTGTAACTTCAATCACAAATCATTCATTGAGAAGCAGTATTGTGCAAATGAAAAACAGCTACTGTATGTGTTTCAGAACATTCTCTGCATTGCATATTAAACAGTATCATTCCCTCTCTTTTTGCTGGTCATGAAATAAGCCATGTGGCCCATGGCCGATAAGGAAATATCTCAGCGTCTTAATGTTGATGGAACTTCAAACCGTAAACGTAGGTAGTTCTCAATGAGTTGCCAATCTCTGTCATGTTTTGAGGAGATCAAAGGTCACATCAGGTCAATAGAGGTCATAGTTTGGAATACTTGTAAATGTGGTATCTCAATAGGGAAATGTTGCTGGAACTTAACATTTAGTGTGGGTAGACCACAGTGAATAGATGAATGCTACTGAGATACTGTACCTTAACAACTCAGTGTTGCTGTAACTTCAAACTGTCACCATTTGTAGTTCTTGATGAATAGATGATCTCTCAAAGGTCACTTCAGGTCAGTAGAGAGTTGGAAATGAAAAACCTTGCAAACACAGTACAGTATCTCAAGAAGGCCAAAGGTGTTAGAACCTCAAAATTGGTATGTAAGTTGACCTTTGATCTTCATTAATATTTTATTGGCAGGGAATCGCAAAGACTTCTGGGTTTGCACTGAAATCACTGTGAGGTAATTAATGCTGTTTTGTTAATGTCAACTTATTTTTTATGTCATTCTCCATCTGTTTCTTCAGGCAAGAATTGCAAGAGATTTTATCATCCATGCACCGCCAGGAGAATTCAATGAAGTATTCAATGGTAGGTTCAGATCCACTATCACTTTTGTTGCAAATGTTTCAAAGAGCTTTGTGAGTAGCTTGTCCATTGCAGCATGTATAAATGTGAAACTATAAAAGCTTTGTTTAGGTTTGCTATCGCTGTTAGTACGAGACAGAAAGGATATTATAGTTTATTTAAAGAGGAAATCAGGGTTGACTGAGGAAATTCACCTTTAGTTGATTTTTCTTTCTAAACTGATTGTTCACCGAAATATAGAGACGTTGGGTAGGTGTTTGAAGGTAAAAGAAATGGTAATTATTGCGTTAATTACTATTGAATGAGAACTTAATATTTGTCAGGTACAAAAAATAAATGTTCATGTACAAGACAAGACAGCTTCCTCTATACGATGACCAATCACAGTGTAAGACTGAGATGACGTTATATGAATAAACATAACCGAATGTTCACAGTTCCCATGCTGTTTGTGCATTGTGCAATGCTAAGTAAACAAGAGTTATAGTTGATGATACATACAGCACACATAGGCTACGTATGATTCTGTTGGTTTGATGTTTTGTTTTCTGTACTAAATAGCAAGCCCCACCTCCTCATACCTTGAAAAGGCGATAGTATTGAATATTCATATTTGATTCGATGAATATGGATGTTACAGACTTTCGGAATTCTTGACCGATTTTTTGCGAATTTGACTTGTTTTTCGAAATTGTCCACATGTTTGGAAATAATTTTGATCATATTTGTTAGTTATAACTCATTGTATGATACGGGTGGGGAATCGTAGTGAAATAAATTGTGAAAATAAAGCCTGAGTTCCCCTTTAACATACACAGAAGAAAAAATGGATTTGGTCATGTAGGTACAGTAGTTTGAATTAAGGTGTATTTACTCTGAACAATCAAGGGTTAAAATGCTTTTCAAACACTAGGCCTTTTTGAATTGTGAGTTTTCTGAAAAGAGTGCATATTTGAAAGACAACAATGCATGAAGATTACACAGGGTTACCTGTTCTACTGCAAAGTAAAATCAGATATGACTTCCATAACAACATCTGTGTCATTTCATGACCTTGAGCCTGAAATTCCAGGCCTTGTTTCAGTACCATATTCTCCAATACATTGCACATTGATTGAGGAAGCCATGTAGTCTTGAAATATGACCAACATTAGCTGATTGTCAGATGCACTTGTAACTAAACATGCAAAACTTGGTTGCCCAGTAAGTTGTCCTCCAACACTTGTATTGCTCTTAATAGAGCTGATTAACTGTTATTGTCAAGTTGGCTTACAGCGGCCATATCTGCGGTGTGCTCTGTAATATTCAAATTTATTTCTAGAATTCCAATAATGTTGTAATTTACTTCATTCCTCACTTGTCACTTCCTGTCTTGACAAAAGTACACTCCCATCTACTATGGCAAGAGTACTGGTAATTTTTAACACCGCCTCTGATGCTGTCAAGTCTAATACTGGTCTAGCACCTCCTTCCCATTCTGCCATCCCGATATGCTAAGAGTGCATAGGTTTGCTGGATTTTCTCTGCCAATTTATCATGTTTTTGCTCCATCTGGGTTTCCTTAACCTCACAGTTTGCTTGTTGAACTCTTTCTAGCAAGAACATGACATTCCTGCTAAGTATCCATTCCATTTTTGGTGAAATTCCTAAATCAAAACTTCTAGTTGTGCTGTGTTCATTCATGCCCTTTTGTTAAACGCAGGGCTTGTGCGAACTGATGTCGTTGTATACATTGGTATTACGTTCTTCAGGCCAGGCCTGTCATGCCAAGCCTTGGTCATTTCCAGCTTTCAAGTTTCTTTGACGTTCCCAGTGTGTTCCTACAGCTCGCCTTGATCGTACCAGGAATTCTTTGTCTCTTAGACATCTATGTTCATCAATGTTTTTCTCAGCTGTAATTACTAGGTAAGCATAGGCCTTCTGTACTAACATACATAGGCTTCGTTTCAGTTACGTAGAGCGTGCTGTCACACATGTAGTTACGTAGGGTTTGGTTTATCTGCCCCCTCTCTTAAGGGGTATTTGTAGAAATCCCATGCTGATTAGATTTTCTTCAGGGTTTGTACAGGTATGGCTTCTAGAGTGGTTCCATGATGTATAACCTGCTCATGTTCAGACCAGGTCGAGGGTGGGATTAAATCCAACAATGTCCTAAGTGTACAGTAGTTGCTGTTTGAGAAAAGAGCCAGGTATCTGCATCAACTTCTCCTGAACCCAGGGGACAGAATTGGAAACCTGGCTAGAAGGCCGATGTAATAAGCTTCAAATCCACTGCGACCAGCTTCCTGCTGCAGACCTGAGCATACATTAGGACCTGAAGACTGGTACTGCCACCACTGGAGAGTAGCTAGCGTGACCTCTTCCATCCATTTCTGTGGATGCCTTGACGCTCTAGCTTCTGCCAAAAAGTGGTCTACCATCCCTTTTATCAAGAGCAATCCCTCAAGGTTTTGGATCAAGATTGGAAGGACCTCTTCTGCAGGCCAACCATTCCTCAAGAAGCTAGAGAAAGGCTCTGCGTCAAACAGGGCACTACATCAGGTTTCCTCAAGGACAGGGACCAGAGGAAACTGGAAGAGGTTGTCTGGGACCTAGATCCGACTGCTCTGGTGGGCATGAAATGTCCATCTCCATGCTTATGGCCAAGGTTATGGTGTTGTACTAGGGTTAGGCAGTTACAGAACGAACCGGTACCGGTGCTTTTTGCACCTCTGTACTGGTACCAACTCTGGTACCAGTACTTTCCCTTGTGCAAGTTCATTTCTAAAATGTTACAACATTCCAAAATAATTTATATACATACTCTCAAAATGTATCCAAAATCATCCATCCACTTTCAATCTTTAGCATAAAATAAAGTAAATTATTTCATTTTGGTCTTATTTCATATGCATGCTTGATATTTTTTAACTTATAAGAAAAAAAATGTTAAACAATGTTTTCACAAGATGCTGTGTCACAGCACCTATCCTACATTCAGTATCAATTGGTAAAATATTAAGTGCAAAGTGACTTTGGATCACTTAAGTAGCCTGCATTTCTAGAATTACTGTACTGTAAATGTTTACTCATGAAAATAGGGAGGTCATGAGAAACAATTTTTATCACAATATGATGCACAGCTCAAGCTTTTTTGTGAATAAGCTGAGGAAATTACATAGGCCTACATAGTACGTACTTTATTCCGAATTACCATTACTAACCTTACACTAAGTAACTACTGCAGGCTCTAACATTACTAGTACAGAACAGTGTCCTAAATTATTGCTGCAAAACCCAACATGATTGTTACAGAGTAATCCAAACACCTAAAAATTGCTTTACAGCACATAAATTGCCTAATTGTGATTATGGTACAAAGTAATGTGGTAAAATTCTGGCAGTATTTGTGGACTTGTCGCAAAGGTATTTAATCTTACCAGTCTGATGTTGAAACTAGGTTAGAGCCATAGAAATATATGAACCAGAATGACATCAGGGCCAAGAGCAACAAGTGAAGGACAAACTCTGTGGTCAAGGTACTGTACATATGTTTGGGAAAGCAGAACTGTTTTGCCTTTAATACAGAGCAAGGATGCTGCCAATTGTGTTCGGCTTCGTCAGTGTGTCGATCAGCTACGTAGCTTCTAGTTTATGCTGTATATTTCTATTGTGATGTCAAAGTACCATAGTTTGCAAGGATATCTGCTGTTTCTTTGAATGTCGTTCTCCTGAACTAATTATTTCTAGACTGTTCGTGCCTTCCCAAAAAAATGATAAGTTGAACACACACTGAGGATCTTTCTCACACATGAAATTTTACGAGCAGCAGGTGTTTTGGATTTTAGTAAGCCTGGAGTACATATTGTATCCTGTTGACAATACGAAATAGCCTAATGTTTAGATTGTTATCTGATTTTGTGTTAGGCTACAACAAAACAGTGTTGTCTTTAAGGATCTTTAACTACTCGTTGGCAGCATCCTATTTTTAGACAATTTTGAGGTGAGAAATTTGAAAATTAAGAGCACATTTCGAGGATAGTAATCATTTTTGGTTTCGATGATAATCATAACCTTTGTAATCATGCATATGTGTGTGTGTATGTGTGTATGTATGTATGGGTGGGTGCGTGTATGTGTGTGTGTATGTCCGTGATGCCCTACCTTGTAAACATATCTCAAGAAAGGAGGTATGTATGTTTGTGACGCCTTACTTGTAAACACGATATCTCAAGAAGGGAAGCTTGGACAGATCTCATATGTGGTATGTAGGTGTACCACATTGAGTAGAAGAACTCTATTGTTTTTGGTGGAGGTCAAAGGTCATTTGGGGTCAACAGGGGTCAAATTGTGAAAACCTTGTAAACACGATATCTCAAGAAGGGAAGCTTGGACAGATCTCATATTTGATATGTAGGTGTACCACATTGAGTAGAAGAACCCTATTGTTTTTGGTGGCGGTCAAAGCTCATTGGGGTCAACAGGGGTCAAATTGTGAAAACCTTGTGAACAGGATATCTCAAGAAGGGGAGCTTGGACAGGTCTTATATTTAGTATGTAGGTGTACCACATTAAGTAGAAGAACCGTATTGTCTTTGGTGGAGGTCAAAGGTCATTTGGGGTCAACAGGGGTCAAATTGTGAAAACCTTGTAAACACAATTTCTCAAGAGGGAAGCTTGGACAGATCTCATATTTAGTATGTAGGTGTACCACATTGAGTAGAAGAACTCTATTGTTTTTAGTGGAGGTCAAAGGTCATTTGGGGTCAACAGGGGTCAAATTGTGAAAACCTTGTAAACACGATATCTCAAGAAGGGAAGCTTGAACAGATCTCATATTTGGTATGTAGGTGTACCACATTGAGTAGAAGAACCCTACTGTCCTTGGTGGAGGTCAAAGGTTATTTGGGGTCAACAGGGGTCAAATTGTGAAAATCTTGTAAACACGATATCTCAAGAAGGGAAGCTTGGACAGATCTCATATTTGGTATGTAGGTGTACCACCTTGAGTAGAAGAACCCTATTGCTTTTGGTGGAGGTCAAAGGTCATTTGGGGTCAACAGGGGTCAAATTGTGAAAACCTTGTGAACAGGATATCTCAAGAAGAGAAGCTTGAACAGATGTCATATGAAGTGTGTAGGTGTATCTTATTGAGTACAAGAACGCTTTTAGTTTAATGGAGGTCAACAGTCACTTGAGGTCAACAAGGCTCAAACTGTGAAAACATCGTAAATACACTGCGTCAATATATCTGGCATACATAGCATGGCATTGACACCTACACCGACGGTATCAAACGTAAGAGCTAACATGTATACCAAACATACCAGGTACACTTAGAAAGGTGGATAATACTTAGCAAAAAGTAAAGCCATGTGAAGGAAGCAATTGATACCTGCTGACTCGCTCAGGTAGTCGATCAGAGAGAATGCAACTGAACTGCAAACATATTCTAACCTTCACACAATGGCCTGTGCTTCATTGCCCAGTGGATGGTTGCAATATACATGCTATAGTTAGAAGTATGAAATTGGAATAGTCAGTGATTAGGGGTTACAGAAAATTCTAAGACACGCACTTCAAGTTGTGTGCACAAAAGCTGCGCACCTTGCAGGGCACATCAAACACAAATTAGCATTTTAGTAGAAAGATAAAAAACTTGGCAAGAATAGAACATCAAAATAAGTAACAATGTTTGTAAGACATAAAAACAATCGAAAAAAATTCTCTTAAGCAGATCATCGAAACCACAATGCATTTCTGCATTCTGGTTTCATTCAGATTGCATCAATTGCAATAGCAAATGAAACTCTTTTTTCCTTTTTTGAATACCAGCACATCAAATTGATGTTCATTGCATAAAAATTGCATCACACTGTAGCTACTTTGAGGAAACACTGATGACTGTTAAGTACATTATTAAGTGCTACATCTACTACAAATTGACAATTTACCATTATAAAGTTCATTTTACAAATCCTGTATCCACTGGACATGGACATGTCTGCCTGATTTCTGCAGACATTTGTTACGCCACCCAAAACAATAGGATTATTCTACGCCATTAAAAACATGCAAGTACGAGGTAAGTCCAAGTTTCTGTTGTTACAAGCACCTCATACCTGATCCTTCTTAGCTGTGTCATGATGGCAATGTCCCATCATTGGTTGCTCAATGATGGATCACCTTGTTCTTCGCTATGCACCAGAGAGCCATGAGATTCTAGTCTGCGTGTGAGTTTGCAGATCCTGTTGCAGTACTTAGCACTTACAGCCCTGCTAGGTGTTAGTGGATGTTAGCTGAATGGTAGTAGAGTTACATCTTTGATGGTACTTCTGATGAGAGTGAAGTCCAGAGGGAGAGTGATAATCCAGTCCATTGACACTGCAGATTTATCTGAAAGTGATTCTAGCTTCTAGCCAGCTAGCTAGATTCTACCTTTGTAACCATGTGGAGGTGTGTGTGTATTTGTGAGGCCTACATCGTAAACATGATATCTCAAAAATGGAAGCTTGGACAAATTTCATACTGTACTAATATCAGATTCAGAAGAATATGCTCGTAATCAGATCATCAAAATCACAATGCATGTGTGCATTCTGGTTAGCAAGTAAGTTGTCTGTTAGTGTTCTCCAAGTGCTTAATTCCTTGGTGGATGGAGGACCTCCAGTTTGATCTGATACAGTACATGTGCTTTCCAGTTGTCATTACAGAGGAGATGTCTTGGAAATTCGATTGGTGTGTGTTTTTAACGTTTTCCACCTGGTTGATGTTTGCAATGGAAGAAGAGCTTATTTTAAAATGTTCTTGTACTGTCAGTCACCAGGTTGCTATGCCCATTTTGCACCGTTGCTAACATCAAGATAACTGGATTACGTAACATTGCAACACACATAGCAGATCGTCCTTGGAGCTCGCCAAGAAAGAGCAAAAATTCAACATTTTAAATCATTCGAATCTCACAATTTACAGCAAATTGTCTCTTAAAACTCACTCAGAACATTGGGAACACATGATCCAAGAGTATGGCCCAATGTAATCATTCCAAGGTAGGTAAATCGCACAAATATTTGATCCAAACGAAGGTTGCACATCTCAACACACTCGCGAAAATTTTCCCTCTTGATCGTCGAAGAAAATGTCGAAAATATCCGCAATGGAAATCTCGAACGTTATCGTACTTCACATTCACAAAGGTAATTGAGTTTTCCACATGAAAATGACAAAAATGATAACAGAGGTGCGGTGATGCACTTCCGTGACAAGTTTTAAAATCTTTTTCTGGTTGCTAGGGCTCCACTGTTTCTTTTCTACTCCATATACGTACTGTATACGTACTACTGATACGTAGGCCCACACGCAAGACATACGCTACCCACAATGCAATACTGTAAACTAGTTTGGACTTGTTCGGATTTCGACATCGAGTGACGTCATTACATGTTATTATCATATGACGAAACAAGAGTTGGCGTGGTTTGGTATAGAGCCACCAACTGCGAAGGCAAGTGAAAGTGATGGGAGTTGTTTAGTATGTAAATATCACTTAAACGTCTTTCGAACAAGGGGAGATTATAAACGTATATGGAAACAAGTTTCATGATTGACATGGAGTAGCTTTGGAGATTGACGGAGTGGTGATGCGGTTCCCTGACATGTTTCACTGAAGGTTGTTTGAAGGCGTGGTCAAAAGCTAAAATCATCGATATCTCTGCCGGGTGATCGTGTATGGGACTTGGGGAGTGTAAAGAGTATGTGCTGTGAAAATAATAGCTTGATCGAATGCACATGGGGAAGATATCATCGTTTGAAAATTTGACCGCGCAATTGCGTAAGCTGGGCAACCGTAGCATTTTCAAGGTCACTTTTCAAATAGAACTGTGTGAAGCATCGTAGTTAATTGCATAGCAACCAGGTGACTGCTGTGGGTATACTCTTGGATACTCTTGTCATCCACCAACTCACCAGACTAATGCAAAACTGGCTTTGATGCTTCTAGCTCTCCTTTTGCCTTAGGGCTGCATTCTGTATTTTTCTCTTTTTGTCAATTTAAGTTTGAAAACATCAGTATTCTATTGGTTTGATATGTTCATCTTTGCTTCAAATATCTTAAGTTGATTTCTTTTTCAATCTTCACAGATGTTCGCATTTTAGTGGACAATGACAACCTACTTAAGGAAGGTGCCTCCTCGTAAGTGAACTCTTCGTTGTGTGATATGGTATTAAATCTCTAAGATCTAGAGGGGCAAAACAGACCAGGATGGTCTTTAGTGATGCAACAGTTTTGGCCAAGCAATGAAGAACACAAGTTAATTCTAAAGCATCAACTATTTGACACTGGTCATATATGAAGCACAAACAATGTCTGCTGTATCAAAGGAGTTGTTGTGTTTCCCAAATATTTCTTGATGTTCACATATTGTCACCATGACAATGTGTGCATTGTTTTCCAATTTGGGACTTGTCATAATCACTAAGTTAGATACACCATAGCAGAATGCTCAGTAGTCACATTTTAAACATGATGTACAGTAGTGATGATAGGGTCTGTAGATAACCAACCCAAACAGCTGTCAGAGCTGCGTCAATTAAATTCCATCTCTCAAAAGTCTGCAGGAATCCATGTCACCAGTGAAGTGTTAGGATGAAAACCACTTTAGAGTAACAAAAGTTTGATCAAAAGAAATAATTTGATATTGCTTCAAAACTTAATACAGTAAATGCTTCAAACTTCAAGAAGTGTTGCATATTTCATGTAAACCAAACTGCATTACATGCATTTTCAAAGTTAAAATGAACCAACAGATCTTGTTTAAAAATAAATACAAAAGATTGTTCGATGTCTTCTGTGAATTTACAGTAATTTTACAACCAAAGTAGAACATAGGATGGAAAGCAAATAACAACCTTGGAGATTACATGGATATTTCATCACCAGTGAAAGAATAACTGACTTTTTTTAAGTTACAGAATTCATGTTAAATTATTAAACTGGAACAACCCTGAATGAAAGGATCATGAAAGGAACATGAAAGACAATTTGCTAGTTTTTTTGTTATATTGAAAAGAGCTCCTATTGATGCCTTAAAAAAAAACTGGAATGCAGTTGGTGATGTAACTGTCCCTTTTCTTTGTGAAAGAATTGAAAGTCTCTGTGCAGAGACCAGTGGAGCAAACTTTAGACATTAATCTGGTCAAACTAGGCCACTTGATTCAATGTGTATGTTTGGATTACAGCCTGATCTCTTGATACAGTTGCTTGAATAGCTGAAAATGTACTATTGAGAGCTCTGTTCACATAAACAATTTTAAAGAATCCTGTTTTGAAATTGAACAATATTTTCAGGCCTACAAGGGTGGTTGTTATAATTTCAGGAAGTTGCATTTTACCCATTGGCTAACATCAGGCCAATTATTTAATCAGTGCTGAATCGCTTATACTGTAACTGCATTCGGTATGTGTGACTGTCTCTGCAAGCATGGAAAGTGAAAGTGTCTTATGAAATCTGAGTGGGCTCCATTTACTTTGATATTAGTTTCACATCTGGTACTTTA
The DNA here is from genome assembly GCA_021234535.1 of Stichopus chloronotus. Classification (NCBI taxonomy): domain Eukaryota; kingdom Metazoa; phylum Echinodermata; class Holothuroidea; order Aspidochirotida; family Stichopodidae; genus Stichopus; species Stichopus chloronotus. The sequence goes on from CM037830.1 coordinate 39,244,302, forward strand.
AAGACTGATGTAGTTAAATTGAAAATGTGTAGTTATACTCAAATGGCTGAATCAGTTGAGACCTCGTGTGAAGGAATTTTTGGCCTTTACAATTGTAGTGTTTGTAATCATGCATGTGTAGTGTGTGTATGTGTTTGTGACACCCACAGTACTTTATGTAAAAATAGATTATCTCAAGAATGGAAGCTTTGACATATTTTTTTTTGTGATGATGTACCACACTGAACCTTTGTTTGTGTTGGATGCTAAGCTCATTTGTGGTCCACAGTAGTCAAATAGAAAAATCCTTGTAAACATGATGTCTTACAAAGGGAACCTTGGACAGATGTGATATGTTATACAAAGATATACCATTTTGTGTTTAAGAAACCTCATGTTTTTTGTGGTGGTGGTGGTCAAGAGGGGTGAAAACCTTGTATACATCATATTTCAAGGAAAACTTAGATCTTATATTTGGTATACAATAATTATGAAAACAATAGTATAGCAAACTTTAGTCTTATGGTTTTGGTTTGTGCTTTTATTTTGTTCAGACAACCAAAATATATTTTGGACAACCAAATGTGGGTAGACGGTTGGTTTTGAAATTTTCTTTGAAATCAGGCCTGGTACATGTCTCACATTGAGTGCAAGAGCCCTGGTATCTTTGTTGGAGGTCAAAGGTCAGTTGGGGTCAACAGTGGTCAAACTGTGGGAACCCATATTGCAAAATGGAAAATTTGCACTGATCCCATATTTGCTATGTGGTATAATAATGTTTAATATAATAATAACAGTAAGAGTAAAGTAGATTTATATGGCACCATTCCACAAAGAACTGTACATGGTTCTTTACAAATGAAGTATGTGCAAAAACCTATTGTATTTGGTGGAGTCCATTTGGGTCAGCAAGGGCTAATTTGTTAAAACCATGTACACATGGAATCTCAGGAAATGAAACTTGTATATTTAGCATTTACCGTAGGTGATCATGTAGCGTACATAATGACATATCACCACCTGAGGTCAAAAGATGTCATACAGGGGTTGTTACATCTCTGTTGGTGTCACTATAAATATCTGTTTATTACAAAGACCAAGCATGTTAAACATTATTTTATGCATATCATATTCATAGAAAAATTCCCATAAGTATGGATCATCTAAACCACAATGCATTTGTATATTACCTGGTACTTTTTTGCTTCCAAAAGCAAAAGAGCCATCAATTCTCCAGCCATTAATTGGCCTTTTGGAGGACCCAGGTTACAGTCCACAAAAAGAAATGGAATCATGTCATGGGTTCAAAGTACTCTTTGAGGAGGCACACATAAAAGAAGATATTCACCATATTGTGCAGTCTTTACTGGGAACAAAAGTTTAGCCAATGATAAACAGAGGAGTTTACCACCCCCCTCCAGTCATCAGTTAATCTTTCAAATGTCCTATGTGTTCATCAAAAAGAAAAGGTAAAGAGAACATTCTGCCCAGAAGAAGAAAGCTGCAAAAGATGAATGCAATCATTTTCAGTCAGTTGCCCTGTATGTGTGTCAGTGTTAATGGTTGTCCCAACCAAGAAATGGGAATTAGCTGGATTAGTTTGATTTAAAATTCTACAAAAGATGCTGTCTTTTTCATCAAAAGCTGCCTCAATGAGCAAATGTTGGACATATGCATGGAATTGCATTTAGCTTATCCCCTTTGATAGAATGTTTTTGTAGACTTAACTTCTAATTATTTGTTTTCATCATCAGGGCTTTTGTTACGTACAATAAGGACCAATTTACTCCTGTTGAATTAAATGGTGAAAGTGAAAAGGTAAGTAGTGTGAATTAACAGTCAGCAGGTTTGCATTTCATGTTTCACATATGGTTTGACAATCATGTAAGTCTAGATCAGTGGTAGTTATTATTGTTGAGGTCATTAAACTACTTTTAAAATGCTCAAATGGTATTCATCTTTAATACTGACATTTATTTAAACCTTCAGTGTGATTTCCCAATCAAATTGATATATGTTGTGTAGTTGTCAGGCATTTTGTGTACAGTTCATTTTTGGTCACTCTGTGATACAGGACAGTGTTTCAGCAAATTGACATTCTTGAAAAGTAAGTTTGTTTGGAGTATGGTCTAGGCTAGACCTACCGTAACATGAATACATATGGTAGATGAATACATGTAGTGGGTGAATACATATGGTACTGTAGATCTGAATGCATATATGGTAGATGAATACATATGGTAGGTGAATACATATTGTACAGTAGGTGAATACATATTTTAGATGAATACATATGGTAGATGAATACATATGGTGGGTGAATACCTATGGCACATGAATACATACAGTATGGTAGGGATTCACACTGACAGGGTTTGATCAAGCCACAATACTGTTAATTATTCTTTTGAAACTAATCTGGCCACAGGTACTAGTGACAGAATTCAATGATGTCGGAAATGGGCGATTTCTGGATCCTTCTTCGAAGAAGACTTTCAAATTTGATCATTTGAAGAAGGTGGCAACTGACAGCCAGTCTGCAAATGTTGACAGTACAACAGAACCCTGGAGGTCTGAACTGGAGAAAGCATTGAGAAGCTACATCAGCGAGCACTACAAACACGGCAATGGTGGAGTAAGCAAAGTTGATAGTCTTGAAAAGTACAGAGAAAGAATGTCCTTGAGCAGACAAGTGCACATGAGTGTAGTACCTAGAAGAATCATTGTTTTTGAATGGGTCATTTTTAAGGGAAGGAGTAGTTTGGTAATTGGTAATTATTTAAGTATGGTACTGCTATCTGGATTGAATTTCTTTACACAACTTTATAGAGCATGCTCTTCAATTTTAAATTGCACAGTGAAAACTGTTGACATTACCTTAAAAGAATATGCAAATTTATTAGTTTGATAAAAGAATGAAAACAGTGTAGACCTGTAGCATGCTTCCTCTTCTTGGGCAAGTTGAGACATTTGAGACAGTTTTGTTTGCAGATAACATTAGCAGGAAAGATTGAATAAGGGCCACAATAAACAGTTATAGATTGAATATCTATTAGAAGTAATAGTTAATATAGTTTGTATCATCAGTGACATGTTATCCATCAGTGTTTAATTAGTACAGTTTTTTTCTTTGCCAAACAAAACACTGCTTGAACCAAGTGTCTTGGACCCTAATGAAGGAGACACCTTGCAATCAATCAGTTGACCAGTCCTATAATGACAGGGACCAAACCCTAATGAAGAAGATAATTTGTAGGCAATCAGTTGACTAGTCATATGATGTCATGGACTTAACTGTAATGAAGAAGACACATTGCATGCGATCTATTGTCCATTTCATAACTTTTAGGTGGAAACAAGTAACTCCAGCCTGTTGTTCTTGGAGGTACCACTCTCTCTGGTTAGAAGTTTTAGAAAAGAGTTTAGATATGTCTAGTATGTGGCAGCTCACTTAACAGTTAGATTTAATTCTGAATTAGTGTGATATTAGATGCACAGTTGCATAACAGAAATTGAAACTGAAAACTTAAAATTGTTCTTATTCTAGGCTTTTGCAAAGCTTGATGGCAACACAATTACCCTGATAGCATGTATCGAAGATCATCAATTCCAGCCCAAAAACTATTGGTAAGTACAGAAATGTGTAAGATGAAATTGAAAGAATCTTTTAAAGGAAGTATGATGCTATCCAATAAGTGAAGTTTACATTTTACTTTATTGTCCATTAACTAAGCAGCTCTTAAACTGTAATTAAATTCAAGTTGCTTATGAGTAGCTCTGTATGCCCTTTTCTTTGCATCACATATATTTCAGACAGCAGCTCTTTTTGCATCTCATACACATCCTTGAATGATTTTGAATTGGTATTTCCTCGTAGTAAATGGCTATGATTGGGCAGTACTAAAAAATCAGCACAGGTGTTTAAAGCACATCACCACCGGATTTACAGCACATCAGTTCTGGTATTTACAGCACATCAGTTCTGGTATTTACAGCACATCAGTTTTGGTATTTACAGCACATCAGTTCTGGTATTTACTGAAGTATTGACAGTTTTCACTTGTTCAGTGTGTAGCTTTTGTGCTACATGTACTGTATGTAGCAGTGCAAAAACTTTCATTCTTTACTACCGGTTCAATGTCTTCATGTCAACTCATTGCACATGAAAAAACTCCTGACTCTGCAAAAATAGAAAAGAAAACTGTAATATATTTGTGCATCTTCAGTGGGGTTTGAGACATGTTTCACCATGGGAAAACGCTCGTTGTTAGACCATATTGACACTAATATGCTGTGTACTGATTGTGTGAATGCAAATGAATAGAGCAGTATGCATAAATCATCATTGCACAATTTCAACTGCTAGGCCTATGATATGCCATTAATAGAGAACACATGGATTTCTGTCGGTTACGTTCAAAAATAATTAGAAAGTACATCCACTCAAACATGTAGCTCAAATCCGTCATCCACATTCAATCTGTAACAAAAGTTAGAGTAAACTATTTGTAGGATTTTGATGGCATTTCTTATTCATGATCAATATTTTGCAAGTTACAAGAAAAAATGTTATTTACTTCACTTCTCGCTTACAGTACCTGTCTCCTCACAGCAAATGCATTCCCATCTACGGTGTCAAGTGTAGTGGTTACCTTTAACACTGCCACTGGAGCTCACTTTAAGTTCTGTGAAAAACTTGTAAACACAGTATCCTCAGAAGTGAAAGGTGCTTGAAAGTTGGTGTGTCGGTAGTTCACTGTTAGTACATGACCTTGTTTTTCATGGAGGTCAAAGGTCATTTGAGGTCTCCAGATCTTAAAGTATGAAAACCTATCAAGGAAGATATCTCAGCAACTGAAGTCCAGTAGAACTTCAAAGTGTCAACAATGTTAGCACTTGATGAGCAGTTGATGTCTGTCATTTGAATTGCCCCATGAGAGACTTGTCATCACTGTAATATTACATGAAATGAATGTAATAAGTTCTGTCATTTTGAAGATCAGTCCTGGGTTCAAAAGCCCAACATGTGATACTTGGAGAGTTTTACATGTCCAGAATTTGAACATATGAAGAGGTTTAATCACTCATATCAGGAAAATAATGCATATTTATCACGTATGGAAATTTGCCAAAATGTAGATCTATGTTTCATAGCAGAGGTTGCTGCTAGATAGACTTTGGTCTCATTCTCTTTCAATTTGTGGAACCATTTAAAGTCGAATTTCTATGCCAAACAACCACTTAACATAGTGTTATCACTTTTTCTAAGCTCTCAGAGAATATCCCTGTTGCCAGAAACTCCCTGTCAAGATTTACAAAATACTTTGTTGTTTTAGTCACAATAAACACAGCAAACACTCCCTTGGGAGGCAAGACTGTTCCAGATTGCCTTTGTTGACTTGCACAATGTCTGGTCTGTAAGCTCAATTTGGTGTCACAAATTTTCTATCAACTTGTGAATCACCTCCTTCATGACCACAATTGTGATCAATGCTGAGTGAATGACATTACTCATTCATATTAGCACTTGGTAACACCAAACCCATAAGTGATACAGAATGTAGTTGTCATTGTTGCATTTTGTTTTTTTCATTTTGATATGGTCCCTTCCCTTCTCCACTGGGTTGCTTATGTTTGTAAGGGATTGTGTGTGTTTGAAGAAATTAGCGGAATCACAAAGTCATTTGACTTTCTGGTTGTTTTTGTTTGTTTTGTTTTATTGATGGGAGAACCAAATTATTGATGACTGACCTTAGGAAGAGCTGTAAGGGGGTATGTGTCTCCCCTTGGGAAAGGGCATAGCATGAAGCCCAGGCTGGTGGGGTCCAGGGGGAATTTCCTAGTGGGGGTCTAAGGGGCAAACCCTCAGGAATTAAGTTTCACCCTCACCCATTCCTCTTGGCTGTATGGGCAAATATATGACTGAGATCAGTTCTCTCTGAAGTGTGTTCCAGAATCTAGGACCATTATATTTTGTTGTGAAATTGTGGATAGTATAGATAACTTTCTTTACCATATTTTGTACTGATGAGCATTAGAAGTTTGGCATGAAGAAAAGAGTAGGACTGTGTTGGTAACAAATTTTGCTTCAGTTTAAACATAAACATCGGAACTGAAAATGATAGATGTAAAAAGTTGTCATTAGATTTGACTCGTTGAAAAAAATAGAAGTATGATGAGGAAGTATTGAAGTTTTGTAAATTAAAAGGAAGATGAGGTTAGGGATAAAGAATTTTAGCGTTTACATAACTCCAACAATTTGTGCAGTGTTACTTTGTACTTTATAAATGTGTCTTTCAATTTATATGACTATTAATTACAAGACCAAGAAATTCAGTAGTTAACATTACAGATAAACCGATCATCATTTTTTAGCTCATACCAGGTAAGAAGTGTGAGCTATTGTGATAGGGCTCCTTCTACCAATTCGTCTATCTGCCTGTCTGTCTATATGTCTAGATCTGTCTGTCTAGATCTGTTTTTCTATCTGTCTATCTATCTGTCTGTCTGTCCATCTGTTTGTTTGTCTGTGTGTCTGTCTGTCTATCTACCTATCTGTCTGTCTACTTAAAAACATTGGAGAGAGACATTGTCAATATTGCTAAATGAATCATCCTTGTATCTTTATGTTATGTTGTGTTTCATGAGGTCGAAGGTTATTTTAGGTCATCAGAGTTATAGTATGAAAACCTACTGTACTAACCTACTGCAGCGACCTACTTCTTCTTGGAATTCAAATTGGTCACATGGGTAACTCTTCATTTGTAGACCTCTGCAATTTTCATTGATGTCAAAGTGATGATCGATAGAGGTCCTAGTTTGAAAACAGTGTTGATCTGGTAACTTAATAAGGGAAATTCGCTGGAATTCAAAGCTTGGTTGTCCATTGTAAGTAGATGACCTGTATTGTTTTTCATGGAGTTCAAAGGTCATTTGAGGTCACCAGAGGTTTGAGTCTGAAAACCCATTAAGGAAGACATCTCAGCAACTGAATGTTTGCTGGAAATTTAAAGTTAGTGTGGAGGTTGTACATTGTAAGTAGATGATGATTCCTATTGCTGTTTGTAGAGATCACATGTCACTTGAAGTCAGTAGAGGAAGAAGTATGACAATCTGATAAGGAAAATATCTGAGCAACTGAATGTAGCTAGATCTTTAAACTATTGACACTGGTAGCTCATAAAGAGCACATAATTGGAGGCCAAAGTTTATTGAGTTTAGCAGAGATCATAGTTTATAACCTTGTAGACATGGTGTTCCATGGAGAGCAACGTGTTTGACTTTTGTAATGGGTATGTATTGTCCTTTGTTTTCTGTGAATATGGGCAAGTAATCTCAAAGTCATTTGACTTTTTCTTTGTTCTCAGGAATGGAAGATGGAGGTCCCAGTGGTCTGTATCATTTGACTCGTCAGCATCATCAGCTGAAGTCAAGGGAATTCTGAAGGTCCAGGTGCATTACTATGAGGATGGTAATGTTCAACTTGTCAGCCACAAGGACATCAAAGAAAAGTTAGCTATAGGAGTAAGTCAAAGAATTTGCCCCAGAGCAGTAAACTGCCGAAAGAACTTCAGCTTGATGCGAATTGTCAAATCATTCAAGTTTCTGGGTGACCAGAAGTGTACCTTACACAAGTGTTGATACAAAAGTGGGGGATAATGCATTTAAAATGCACTGACATGTCAAACAAAGAAAATAGCTTTAATCATTGTTAAACCATTCAGTATAAACATCTGCAATAGCTTCCTCACCTCAAAACATGTATAGGATGTGTTAAAGAGAAAAGTTGAAGGGTTGAAAGTTTAGGTGAAAAAACTGTTCTTGATCTACAAATATATGAATTTCTATCTGTGAGAAACTTTTTTTTCTTGAAAAGAGGTCTGCTATTCTGCCTCATTTTAAATAGTCTGAATTATTCTGAATGCATGAATGTTGGCTTTTTTATAATGATTTTTTCCTTTTAAGGTCAATTTCAAGTCTATTTGCAAATTATTGACCAAAAAGCATCTGAAACATGGAAAAAGTAGGTCTTTTCTCATAGTTTTGCACATGGCATTTGCATAGATTATAGATGTTTCAATACTTTGGGTAAATGGGCTGTGGACAGTAATTGTTTAAGCTCCGCCTTTGATTTGCTGCGATTGAAGTGTGTAGTAGTAAAGGACAGAGTAGTGTTGAGGTTTTAGCTCAATTGTATGTTTTCTCAACTTCAAAGAAGAATTATGTCAAGAATGTCATAAAAGAAGAAGTACAAAAGAAGAATGTCAGATGCCAGGCCCGTGTTTAATTGAATTACTGCTAATAATTGAAGACCCACCAAATCAAGCAATGATAAACTGCTCAATTAGCTCTAAGGTATTTCATTAGTTTATGAGGCAATTCCAGTTCAAAGCATTCACCTAGCAACATCATTGAAGTCAACTAATCCCTACACAATTATTTCTCTCAAAACAATCCTTTAATATCAGGTGTTTAGCTACTCACATTTAGCAAAGGTGAGGCAGAACTTGAAACAACTGTTTAATTGACATAAATGACTACTGTACATTAACTTCATTACCTTGTTCACAATGAACTGAAATGGCAGAAGTCTAATATTTTGTCAACACCAAATGATACATCAACCAGATTCAAACTTCTCTGGTTTTTTATGTTAATCTCTTCAATCACAACTGCATTGTTTCTAGCATATTTAGGTCATCCATACAAAGGAATATTATATAATGAGAAGTATTTAGATTCAGCAGCTTTGCTGCTCTAGTCTTTTTTAGCAATAGCATATAGGCCTAAGAAAACCCAAACTAAAGAAAATCACACTAACTTTTCCTATGCTTTTCTAATTTCATTTTTAGTCATTCTTCAATGCCATCCATCAAATGCAGGGATTTTTGTTTTTTGCTTTCACAGAATGAGGCTGAGACAGCCAAAGCTTTCGTGAAACTCATGAACAAGTCAGAAGGGGAATACCAAGCAGCCCTGACCGAGGACTACGTGATCATGTCTGACACAACATTCAAAGCCCTTCGACGTGTCTTACCGATCACTCGAACCAAGATAGATTGGAATAAGATCACAGGATACCAGATAGGCCAAGCTTTGAAGAGCGAAACAAGCTAGAGTAGCTGTTATTATGTACATTTGCTTATACTGAACTCTTCAATACTGTTTCAAAGATTTGACTTTTTTATACTTGAGGAGGTGTTCTGTTTATCAGCATCTCTAGAGACCATGGGTAGAAATGATTCTATCAAGAGGGGAGGTCACAATTTTGGATGGTGACCCCGTCAGGATGTAGTGAAAGGGGAAACAAAAGGCTACATGCCTCTGAGGACAAAGAGGAGTGACAGGCAACCTAAGAATCTCACTGCAGGCATTTTCTTTCTTGTCTCAGAAAGAAGTCAGTTTCTGAAACAATTTTTTGCTTTTGAATTGACGCAAATCTCCAAGAAAAGAAAGAAAAGTAGAAAAGATGAAAAAAGAAAGTTGAAAAATATTATCTGTCAATTCAGCATGAATTGGATGAAAACATTCCCTTTGCATGAATTATTATGTGCATTGTCATACCACTGAGAAAAAGCTAGAATTAGTTAAATCTTTAGCTTAGTGTGTTCTCCTAAAGTTCTGCTATCAATTGAGGTACTCACCACTAAGTGATAAGTCGTGTCGATTTGTAGTACAGAGTTCAAAAATTTGGACGTAGGCAAAACAGTTGTTTGACTCCTACGTATAAAAACTTTCCCTCTTTGTAAATCTCAGTTTGCTTTGTTTCTGTTGCACCAAGTTGTACCTGTGGTATGTGTCTTTATATGTTGAACAGTGTATTTGCTCCATGAGCAAAGGCAAGAGTCCATGGTTGATAGCGGACGTCTAAAGAAGGAAGAAAAATCAAAAGGAAAAACAGTGACCTTGATTTCACCTAATTTGGTAAATCTCATTCATTCATTCATCTTGTCACAAAGACAAACTACAAATAAACTAACAAACTGTAAATGTAGAAAGCAAAGGGTTTTAGTTTGTTGGGCCTTGAAGTTACTGCTAGTGATGAGCATTCCTGTTTGAACGTTCCTCTTATTGTGTGAGTAATCCTCATTCTTTATTGTTATCTTGATAATCCTGCATTTATCATCCCTTACTTCCTCACCAAAACAAAAGCAGAAACCCCAAAATAAACAAATCCAGTGTTCATCAGAAATAACTGTATGTCTGGTGACTGTTACACTTAAACTGCTACTTTTTGTCTTCTGTCATTTTGACACTACCTGCTGCAGGAGGGACCAAGTCTTGTATGTGCTTACTAACCTATTTTTACAGTCACTACAAAATCCCTTTAAAACAAAAGTGTATTGACTTTTGAAGCTAGAGTAATGTACTCATGTCAGTTTTCAATGAATTGTTTCAAGATTCAAAACATTGTCAGGGTGACTGAGTTACAGTTCTGCTTCTGTGTTTTTATTTGGTGCTGCTTAAAGAAATGCAAGTTCTCTAGTTGTTTCCTTTTTATGTCTGAATTCTCTGCATTATCCTGTGGTGTTGGCTTATTTTTGTCTTTGTTTCCATATATATACCAATTCTAGATCGATGTTTCAAGCATTTTGTTTCAAGAAAGTTCAATAGAGATTGCAATAATGGCTGTAAAGTGGTACTATATGTTTGCAGATTAGTGTGTGAAGCAGATGACACTCTTTTTGTGATTTCTGTGACTGTGTTTAGCAAGTCTTGGGGTAGAATTGATGGGATCATACAAAGTCATTGTGAAGTTAGAGAAAAATTTTGCGGTAAGCATGTTGAGCAATGAAGGGGTCTTGAAAAGAGATAAGTGCGAAGAGTTTTGCATCGATGGTAAATTCAATTGCTAATAAACTTAAATTGAAAGTGTTCATTGACTGTAAAATGAGACAGAAGTCATCATTAGTCTATTTGCATCATTGCAAAATCAAACTAAAAGTTGACAAACACCAGAGGATGAAAGGTCTTGTGGTTCATCAGCCTTAATGCTTTATAGATTAATTCATTTCTGAGCCTCATTCAAGACTCACATTTGTGACCTCTCAAAATATTATTAGAGGCACTTTTTTCAAACCATTTTAATGCTTGAACAGAAGCCTTGTGGTCTCCCTACTGTTTTGTTCTATTCCTTTCTCTACCTATTTTGTTCTCTTTTACTTCAGTTCATCCTTGGGACATTCAGACAGAAGATGGTTTTAATATCATGAAAATCATCTCTGGCATAGTCTGAGATCTGTAGATAGAGGGACTGATAATTGTTTGATCATAATTTTTCTGCAACATGAGGGACTACTGGGTAGATGGGCCTTTGATAAGGAAAGAAAATCATGTGTGTTCAGGGAAAAGTTGTGATCAATGATTAAAAAACCTTCATGAAATTGAGAAGATATTTCCATAATTTTAATTTAAAAAATAAAACTTTTTTCTTCTCAATATTGAGAAGTACATGTATTGTAGCACACTGAGTGACAGTAGACTATTGTTACATAATTTTACCCAGAATCCAAGATGCTTTGTAACATTTTGGATGCATTTGGGAATTATTTTTCAATTGGCAGAAACCCTTATAATAGTAAAATGTGGTCAGAGTATCACTTTCATTTCTTTAACCATGCAATAAACATTTTGCACTTTCTGATCATTCAAAGATGTACCTAAAACTGAAGAAGATCGAATATTGAAAAAAAAACAGTATGAAAGTTGCCCTGCTTGCACAGTTTTCATTTTTTTCTTTTCTTTGTGAAAATGTTTTGAGTCTTTTAAGAAGAGAAGCCTATTCAAAATGTTCAACATGTCTATTTTGTTTTCTTTCCAAGGGTGGAACTGTCTTGTCCTTGATAAGAGTTCAGATTTGCTTGCAGTAAATTTGCATGTGTTTGGTTTTGATGAAAAGGAACCTATGCAGTCATAATGGTATGTGTATGTGAAAATGGATTGTGTATGCGATATCACTAGTTAGGAATAATGGATACTTCTCATACTTGATATGTGGCTTAATGTTGGCCATATTGAAAGGGCGAACCTTTTTTTTTTTTTTGGTGGAGGTCAAAGGGCATCTGAGGTCATCAGAGTTAAAACACTATAAATCTTGATACCAATGCTACGCAAGAAGTGTAACAGTGACAATTCTTACACTTGGCATTAAGGTAGTGCATATTGTGTGCTTATCATGTGCTGTCGAAAGCTCAAAACCTTGTAACTAAAGTCAAGTCAGTGATCCTTCTCATACTTGGCCTGTATGTACAGTAGGCCATATTGGGTAGATGAACCTCTGCAGGCCAAAGGTCCTCTGAGGCCACTAGGCTCAAAACATGAAAATCTTGATGTCTTCAAGAGGTCATGATACGTTGACTATAACTCGATGGAAACTGTTTTTTTTTTTTCAAATATTTGGACAAATTGATATCTAAACCTGCCTTATTTCGTTGCCTTTTTCTACAAGGCAACTTATGACATCATATAAGAAGCGTGTTCATGCATTAGCTATCTCTCCACAATAATTGGAAATGCTTCTACGTGCACACGTCTCGATGGACTTGCTTCAAACTCACAAACTTTCTTTCGGTCTGGGCCATTTTGAGTGTCCAGGAAATTTGGTCCAAGGTTGAATGTGGACCCTATGTCACATTTTACGAAATTCTGCAAAACGCTTTTTCTCCTACAGATTGCCATGTACAATCTGCATGGTTTGTCATCAAGATAGGTTGTTAGTGGTACCTTCATTGTGTTCATGAATTTTTGGCCCTCCTGCCCATTTTATGAAATTCTGCTGGATGTTTCTGTTCCTACAGATTCTCTTTTACGATGTTGGTACTTTGTCATATTGATACTCAGGTGGCACCTTTAGGGTGTGTAGGTAAGTATGGGCAAGTAGAAGCATTTTCAATTATTGTGGAGAGATAGCTCATGCATGAATTTGCTCCAAATATGACATCACATGACTTCATACTGAAACAAAGATTTTTCAAATGGGGTTTCCAACTGTGAAATTGAAACTTTGATTGCATAACATTGGATAAAGCCAAGTTTACAAAGTGGTAAGGCAGTTTTGGATATCAATTTGTTCAACTATTTAGAAAAACCAATTTTTGGTTCCCTGTGTCAGTGAAGGAACCTATTCAGTCAGGTTGACATGTGTATATGTATGTGTGTGTCTGTGACACTTCCTTTGGTACACTCTAACTCAATAGGGGAAAGTCAGATGAAAGTCAAATTTGCTATGCAGGTCTGCCATATTGAGGAGGTGTGCCCTTTTGTTTTTGATGGAGGTCAAAGTTCATCTGGGAGAACTGGGGAAAGAACTCTGAAAACCTTTTTAACAGGCTTTCTCAAGTTGTAAAGCTTGGACAAAGGTCATACTTGGTATGTGGATGCATTGTTGTAGTGGTGCCTTACGTTATGGGTGGTTAAAGATTTTGAGGTCAAAATGGGCCATTTATGAAATCATGGTAAAAGACTCTTTTCCTACCGATTGTGTGGTATTAAGTTGAGAATGTGTCACATGACTACTATGGCATTGGATCCTTCAGGTTGTTCAGGATTATTGGTCCCATATAGACCATTTTGTGAAATGCAAAATGTTTCTTTTCTGTATATTTTGCTTTCATGTGAAAGGCTTGTCAAATGAGTGGACCTCGGGTGAGGGGTTCAGAATTTTTGGATCCAAGGTCCAGATGGGCCCTGTTATGAAATCATGCCAAATGCTTCTTCACCTACAGATTGTATGGTATTCAGTTGAAATAGTGTCTCATTAAATTGCGGTCGTGGTTAAGTCAGGTTGTTCAGGAATATTGGTCCCATACAGGGCCACATTGACCTTTTTATGAAATCATGCTTCTCTGCATCTTTTGCTGTACAATGTGTTATGTTTGGCAGGAGAATCCAGGGTCAGGTGCTCAAGGTTTTGAACAAGTCTTCAAGTTGTCCAGGTCTTCTAGTTGGATTATTGGTCCCATAGGGGCTGCTTTATGGACCATTTCATGAAATCATGCACAATGTTTCTTTTGTATATTTTGGTCTACAATGTGAAAGATCTGTCAAAGAAGCATTGTTATTTTGGAACCCTTTACTTGCATTGTTCAACACTTGTGGGTCCAACTTCAGAATGGGCGATGTGGGCCATAAGTTATTACATTATGCAAAGCAATAGAGAAATGAAAACCATTAAACAGTTCTCCTCTGTCTTGTTCATGTTTGGATTGACCGTGCCATTTGTAGGTACTAAATTTAGAAGTTCTGGAAGCTTTGTATAACGAGTGTACAGTATAGGTCACAATTACCTTCTCCCTATACTTGGCACTTCGATAAGGTAATTAGAATCTCCCTCAAACTCTATTCCCATTTAGTAAAGGTTCTCAACACTACAGGATATCTTCCAACCATTAAACAAAATGTCAGACAGTTGGCCCTATGCAACCAAGGGTTGGAAACTCTCAGTGCTGACAGATGCGATACACATGATTGTAGGCCTATGGGGCAGTTGGTTCCAGTTTACACCCTGCATGGTAACAAGCTAGGTCACACCCAGATAGGCATTTTGGGAGCTGCTATTTCTTGTTGCTTACTCTGTGTCATACTGCAGTGGGTATCACTTGCATCCAAGTTCAGATGACCGTGAGACTGAAATTAATTACACTAGTTTTACTGCTATCACTATCAAGAAACTATTGAATACATGGATTTGTTTTCTAAGAGCAGCTGAGCTACAAGAACATCCTAATTGAGAGTGCAACAACAGACAAACAGGTATGTTTCTTTCTCTTTGTGTTTCAGTTTAACTGAGTATTTTATTTGGTAGACCTACTTCATAGTCTTGTTGCAATATTGTGATATATATCACTATAAAACTGCTCCTAATATCATTGGTGAAATGACTCAAATGATATCGATTGTAAGTAATTGAGGAGTGGTCTGAGTTCATGTAGGTGGCTACATGCACTAGTATTTTACACTGAGTCTTACCTACAGTACTGCTAGTACTAGTAGTGCATTGCTGCAAAGCATAGAGTGATTGTGTGAGCAATTTGCATATAGCTTATTGGATTTACACATTGTTTGTGATAGAACAATAATACTTATGTAGATATTTACAGTAGGAAACAAATTTGTGTACTCATTGTCATTTGCATCTAGCTAGGACACTTAAATTTGTCTGCAAGAGCTGCAGCATGGCAGCAAAACTATTATGTATTTTGAGGATTTGAGCCAGTGGCTTGAAGAAGAAGTAATGAGTATTGTTCCAGTAGTTACTTTGACTTTGGGGATTAATACTCCGAGGATCAAAGGGACATGTTTCCTTCCAACACTAATTTCTTCACATATTAATGACAGTGGTCTCAGAATGCCATTGTTATAGAATCATTGTGCAGTAGCAACAATGTATGCAACAAATATGGAGGTGTAGTTGCAGGTACATGTAACAAGCAAGTATAAGCAACAAGCAATTAAGTACTGAACTGAATGCAAAACAGTACGTCTTGTGGTTATCAAGGTCATTCAGCTGGTACAGATTCTAATCTAGTTGAGGTGGAACATACACACTTTAGCCTTAACTTTAAAAAGTTCCTGAAAGGCTGGACATTAAGATATCATTGGCAATCAATTGCAAGTGACAACACAAAAGTACATATCTCCTCGAGTCCCATCAGTGCATATATAGTGCAATATTTAATATATTGTAAATCCCCTCGATCGAGGTTTGCCAATTATGCTGTTCACACTCAACACAAGATAGAATTGATTCACTCTTGATTGCCCACCTGTCAAAAATATTGGATGGGTTGATTGTCATACATGCACTTAAAGTTCGTGCGACATGAAAACAACTTTTTGGAGTATTGAGTGCATTCAGCATTGAAAATATTAAAAATTGCCACATATTCCATCAAATTCCATCAAAGATTGACCAATTTGCTGGCGAATTATAGTGTCTCACAGCTGCATTCGAATAAACATTTGGTAAGTATGCAAATTTGTGATGTCAAGAGATGGATTCCTATGATATGTCTCATGTTAATCCTTTGTTTATGCAACCTTTATTTCAAAGACATTTGAGAATTTATATGCCCAGAGGGTTTTATTTCGGAAGCATGTATTTTCTTCAAAAGTAGGCCTATCGTTAACACTCATGAATGTGAAACTCAGTAATTAAGAGGCAAAATGTATAGAAATACTGACACCGTGCAGCACTCCACATCATCTGTTTTGCATTTTTCTCAAACTTTGAAAATGTCCTTTTTCAAAAACGGTAAAAGATATGAGCAAAATTCCAATGGATTTTCACTCAGGTTTTTCTCTTCGTAGCTTCTGAATGGAGGGTGCTCTTTTCTAGAAGCATGTCACACAACCTTTAAGAAAATATTTACACCTCTGTAGTACTGTACATCACTGTAGAAGATGTACTTGGGTCAGTATTCCATGAAGTATTGGGGCACATTGCCCTGTTGAGACCACTATGACTTGCCTGCTTAAATGTCAGCTTGAAGCACATTCATAGATGTTGTTTGTGTTTATCAGTGTCAACATATGTATCAGTGGTGTTTGTCAATTGGTGTGGAGAAGATAGGCCATGAGAATTGACTGTATGCTGGGAGCATATGTGTAGTTTCAACTGGCAAGGGTAATTTCCTTTCTTGTTTGTGAAATTATTTCTAGCTCATATGCCATCACCTGCACTGTCAAAAAGAAAATATTGTAAATGTAGTCATTGCCATCTCAACCATACCATTTTGGCTTCAGTAGATTTATTTACAAGTGCATGCTGTTACATTCCAAAATTTAACTTGACATTTTACTGATATCAAGATTGTAAATATATGCATTTGGGTGTTGCTTATGGTGTCCAATTTAAGAAAACGTACAAGAGTGACATCCTACTGTACTGCAGGAATTTACTATCTGAGAGACATATTATGTTCAAACTGTCAGCTGTTTTGACAAAGTAATATTAAAGACCAGCTTATGATTTCTAATGATGTGCTATTAGCACTTCATGTGTTTGGAGTATATTAACTTAAACCAGAATGCACATATGCATTGCGGTTTCGATGATCCCATTATGAGCACTTTTTTTTTCTGAATCTGATATTACACACAAGCTACCCATGCTTTGTATGAAACATGAGATCTGCACAAGCTTCCTTTCTTGAAATTATGTCTACAAGGTTTTCACCACTTGACCCTTGCTGGCATTGAATGACATTTTACCTCCATTAAAGACAAAAATGATTCTTGTACTCAATGAAATGCAACTACATCAATATAACATCTGTCAAAGCTTTCTTAATATAGCATTTACAAGAATTTGATAATGTGACCCTGTTGACCTAAAATGACCTTTGACCTTCACCAAAGACAATGGAATTCTTGTTTACTCAATGAGTTTTCCTTCTTGAGATATCGTGTTTACAATATTTTCACAATTTGACCCTGTTGACCTTAATTGACCTTTAATCTCCACCAAAACTGATAGAGATGTTGTGCTCAATGTGGTATACACACACATATCTCACATGACATTTGTCCAAGCTTCCCTTGTTGAGATATTGTGTTTAAAAGATTTTCACAATTTGACCACTGCTGACCTTTGACCGCAACCAAAGTCAATAGGGTATATATACCAAACTCAATATACACTGACATATCACATAATGGCATTTGTCCAAGTGACCCTTTTGATTTATTGAACATGCTTACACGGTTTTCACAATTTGGCCACTGTTGCCCCAAATGACTTTTGACCTGCACCAAAAACAATAGGGATGTTCTTACACTCACTGTGGTATGTAATATACAAGAGACCTGTCCAAGCTTTCTGTCTCGAGGTAATTATATCCAAGGTTTTCACAATTTGACCTGTTGACCTCAAATGAACTTTGACCCCACCAAAATCAATAGGGGTCTTGGACTCAATGTGGTACACCTACACACCAAAATGAGATTTGTCTAAGTTTGCCTTCTTGAGATATCATGTTTACAAGGTTTCACAATTTGACCCATTGACCTGAGATGACCTTTGACCTCCATCAAATCAATAGGGATCTTGTACTCAACGTGGTACACGTACCTATCAAATATGGGGTTTTGAAATATATTGACTTAAACGTGATTAATGTAACCCCTTAAATTAAACAGGAGGTTCTTCAACTTAATCAACAAAGATGTGCGATGAATATTCATAAGCATTTAGTGACTGTTTGGAACAAAGCTTTACCAACTTCCAGTACATTGTCACATCTGCCCTGCAGGTTACATATCTCTACAAAGAACCAGCTGCAGTAACTAAACACTAAAGGCAAGTGAGTAAATTTGACTCTACTCACCAAATGTTTGTAAGCAAGTCAATAGCCATGCAATGGAAGGGACCAAGATTCCATGTGCAGTATAGGAAGAAATAGCTACTACCTTGCCTTCACCAAGTGAAGTGAGTGGGCCATTCAATATTTTCAACAAGGAGCATAATATTCTAAGTGAGTTACTGCCATTCAGTGGCATACCCAAGAATTTGTGGAGGGGAGGCCGTAGCCTCTGCCGGAATTACTGCAATTGAAAGATCCGAGCGTAGCGGCACGATCGTTTGGTGCGGAAGCGTACAAGAAAGTTTTCGCTAGGGGGTCGGGGGGGGATGCTTTCCCCGGAAAATTGTGAAATCTGCAGATCTCCTGCAATCTGGAGAATTTAAGAAGACCTTAAAAGACCTTCCAAGGGGAGGGGGTGCAAACTTGTGAAGACTATCTAAGCGGAGCGCCACCATCGGTTGGCGCGGAGCGTACAAGAAATTTTGGGTTTTACAAACCCCCCAGATGGCCGGAAATAGCCCTTCCTTAGTTTTTTCAGCTGCATGAACCCAGCCTTATTTCTGATATTTTCAGCAAGATATGCAGTATTTAAAAAAAATGGGGAATGTGAGGAGGGATGGCCCAATGCCCCCCCCCCCCTGTGTACGCTAGTGCTGCCATTAATACTGTGTGATATTCAAAAGTTGAGTAACTTTGAAAGCTCATTTAAAGTTTAATACAGTAAGTGAATACATACAACTTGTAATAATTTGTCACATACTTGGTATTTGAAAGCATATTGCAATTGGTTGACTGTGGTGACCATATTACATCTGTACCTTACACTTAATTGCAAAACTAAAATTGTTATCATTACCTACAGGTAACATACTTGGGTAGATATGCTTTTTGGATTTTGCAAGTAACACATAGCATATATTTTCCATTTAAACATGATCATAAAAGACATTGACAGAAAGACTGATCAAAAATGAGAATTTTAGTCAATTGCAGAAATTGTTGTAGAGTGTTGTTTGCATAAGTTGTAAAGCTAGTATATCTTACAGCTGGAATATGAGTTGAAATTTGTCAGTGAAAGTCAAATTCTGCAGAAATAGCCACTACAAAACAACATTGTGTAAGCCCTATATTTGCATAGATGAATATTCAGTCATATCCATTCCCAATTGGTCTGTTTGATTTCGAGTAACATGTGATTGACTGCTATGTTTTCTTGGACTGTCTGAATTTTGTAGGGCCAACACAAATGCCCAGACAATTTTATTATTGAAATATCAGGAAGATGCCAAGTGCATAGTTCTCGTTCAGGTTTTGTGACGTGATCTTTTCAACTACTTTCTCTTCCCTGAAACACTAACAAAATGTATTGCAGTTATGGGCTCACTACAGATACATAACAGGTCAATGATCTCTTTCTGGGCTACAATGGCAGCAATATTCAGCTGTCAAATAGTGTCTGTGTTACATGAGTTTTGATGCACAGCTGCACTCATTTTGATGTCAGCTGTGGATAATAGACCCTTGATTATATGAAGATTAGCACTAAATTATGACTATTCATCTAAATTGTGACAAACCTTAACAGGAATTTTGACATCTACAGTATGTCACATTTTCTTTGCCCCAACTTCATGAAATGACCCACTTATGTGACAAACTTTCATGTACAAACATTTAGATATTTAAGATGATGGTCACATTAGCCATGTCAAATTGGACCCAGCTGGTTTATGTCAAATTGGACCCAGCTAACCAGCTGGGTCCTTGAAGTGTCCATATTGTCTATGCTCACTACAGTATATGTAAACTGCTATGCAAATGTTTTTCATTTTTTTCCCTGTTGTTCTTATCAGGTATCTTGCTGGTCTATTTGGCATCCAGTCACTTGTGAGGAAGAACTTTGTCACACCACACATCACTGTAAGTTATATACATTTAAAAGCTGGAGTAAGAGTTGCAAAAAATGTTTTTTGTAATGGCCATGGCATATTCCGTTTAATTTGACTTTCACTGACAAGTTTGCAACTCATATTTCAGCCTTTATCATTTACATGAAGTAGTGTATGCCTATTAGAAGTGATTTTGTTTTGAGTGTAAAGTATGATACAGGTTACAGATATTGTTTAATGGGCATACTGTATGTTTCCAAATGATAGAGTTCTTCCTGGCATTTTACACTTACTGAGCACTTCCCATAAATTCATGAAACTGTAAAACAAGTATGTACTGTACTGTTGCCAGTACCGTGACTGGTGCAGAACTGGCTTTATTGCCGAGTTTTTGAAGCAATCTAGAGTCTTCACATAAATTCTCACCACATTTAATAGTCCATTCATGCATATCATTGAAGAATTAGTGTAATAAATGTAACCTTGGGAACATACACACCATTTCATCACTCAGAGCTAGGGAACAATTGACATGAAACTCTCTGATAACTTGCACTTATGTTCAGAGAGTTGCCCCTGATAGCTGGCTACATATGCAGTCTAAGTTAGACTTTACAGTATGTTGTTAGTACTTCTCACAGCTACTTCCCTTCCTGCCTCATTTTCAATGTCAAGTGCTTATATGGACTATGCATGTCTTCAAATTCTTAGATGTTCATAAAGTTGCCAGTTTCCTTTCTTTGCTATGTTCCAACTGCTTTATACGTTGATAGTCAAGTTACAATAGTGTTCCACCTAAATTTATGTGTGGAATGTTGTAACATCTCACCACTCAATGTATTCAAAGAAAACTATCCAATGTCTTCCCTATTTCACTATGCATATTTATTGCTTTGATATCACTTCTAGGATAGATACAATAGAATACTACACAATGAGCTTCCTACACAGTTAATGCTTTCTCTGCACCAATATTCATACTCCTCATATAATATTCCTAATTCATCAGCTGATGCATTATAATTTTACTCCTAGTACCTCAGGGCACTTCGATCTTGACAATTTCACTTGATGTCTACTAAGAAAAGTAGTGCATTTGAAATGCAAAAAAATGACATTTTTCTTTTGATGATAACTGTAACCTTTGGTATTTTGCATGTATGGGTGTGTGTATATATGTATGTCCGTTACTCCGTACCTTGTAAACATAATATCTCAAGAAGGGAAGCTTTAACATGTCTCATATTTGGTTTGTAGGTGTACCACACTGAGTTCAAGCACCCTACTGTTTTTGTGGAGGTCTTGGTTTTTGGGGTCAACAGTGGTCAAATTGTGAAAACCTTGCTACCGCATTTTGGTCTACATGTCATGACCTCCCTTTCAGATACAAAGGATGGATACTTTTCATATTTGAGTATGTTGATGATGTGCCACATTAGGTAGAATAGTCCTCCTATTTGTGGTTTAACAGGTCAAATGTCATCTCAGGTTTACCTGAGCTGGAAAACTAAAAGTTGAACACTAATCTCAAGATGAGCTTTAAGTTTTCATACTTGTTGAATGTTCCTATTAAGCAGATGAAGTCATTGATTTTGGTTATTGTCACCAGGGGCTAAGCTCTGAGATCTTTTAGTATGACCTGTCATTGCCATACAATGGTGGTGCAAATTAGGTGGTGCTTACTCGAGCCATTTTTAGTGAGCATTCATCGTGAATGTCATTATGAAACTGTTCTTCGAAAAATCTGTTCTATGCTTATTCAGGCTCTGCTTGATTACATCTTGTATCACCTCAATGAGAAAATGAAGCACTAGAAGGGCACTATGGTTCCTTGCATGAGGATTATTTCAACTGTACTCATTTAGTCTTAACCCAGAATAATACACAATTTATCACATCCACACAAAGTGTGGGCCCAATTTTGTCCCTAAGAACCAAAAGATGATCAACTACTGTACTACTAATATAAAAAGCCCTGAACAACATAACAATTTATGGCCCATTCTGAAGTTGGACCCATAAATGATGAACACTACAAAGGGTTCACTACCACAATGATAATTTGACAAACTGCCTTACAAATGATGCAGAAAAACATGACTTTATAAAATGGTCCATGAAGTCCCATATAGGACCAATAATCCTGAACAACCTCAGGGAACCATTACCATAGGAGTAATGCGACACAATTTCAAATTAAATCCACATAGTCTGTCCAAGAAGATTTTGTATGATTGATGAAAATGACCCATTTGACCCAAAAATTCTAAACACCCCAGGTTTCACTATTACAATGCTGATTTGACAAACCTTTCATACTGTAAAGGAAAATACACAGAAAAGCATTTTGCACGATTCCATAAAGTAGTCCATATGGGATCATAAATCCTGAACAAACTGAAGAGGTGACCTTGAGTAGTAATAAGATACAATCTCAACTTCATTACAATCTGTAGGAGAAGCATTTTGCATGATTTCATAAAATGGGCCCATTTAGACTTTGGAATAAAAAATCTTGAACACCCGGGGTTCCATAACCACAATGCTCATTTAAAAAAACGTTTCACATCGTAGGCAAAATATGCAGAAATGCAATATTTCGTGAAATCCATGTGACCCCAGGTGGGACCAATAATCCTGAACAACCTGAAGGAACCACTACTATAGTAGTAATCTCAATCTCAACTTCATACAATCTGTAGGAAAAGCAGCATTTTGCAAGACTTAATAAAATGGCCCATTCGAACTCCCAAATCTAGAACACCCCAAATGCACTACTACCATAATGCATCTATCAATTATAGATTAAGATATTGTGTTAAAAAACTCTCAAAGTTTTGCCCTTAGTGCCCCCAGAGGACATTGAACTCCACCAAAAACAATACGGCACACCTTTTTGGTGTGATTTTTTACTTTCATCCAACTTCCCCCTTTAGGTTAGAGAATCCACAAGCAGGTGTCACAGAGACACACAAATACACACACATACACACATGCCAACCTGACTGCATAGGTTCCTTTGCTGATATGGGGAACCAACAACTTTGCATGAGGAAGTTTCTCTTTAATGGAGCATTTGGTAATCCATTATTTTTGCATTGTGGGCAGAAAAAATGTCAGAAGACTGAAGGGCACAAACCAAGTGATAAGGTGTAATATTTGACCACACCACACACTGCCTATGATGTGGTGACGTCTCTATGTACTGTACAATCCTTTAGAAGAACATTCACAGCAAGTGAAACGAAAAACCTCAATGCGTTTGACGTTCTGGTTGAGGTTAACTAAGGTTTATGCTTCTGAGAGCTTGACCTTATGATTACATAATCACAGACAATTGCTGCTAAGTTTGACTCACAACAGTAACATCTTGAGATTCCATGTCCACTGACTTCCAGCGAATAAACACAGAAATTACTGCATGTAATAACATTGTTGCTAGCAAACAATGAAACAAACCAACCTCTGAAGGCTTGACTATTTCTGTCTTTTATCAGAATTTTTATTTACATTAACATATTTAACTCATGGCAAACCATTAGATGGAAAACCAAGCATAAAAGCTCGTTTATACTACAGATACAAATATGTCTACACGTAATGTCTCTGCACACAGTAATAAAGACTCTTTTAAATAAATATAGTCATTCAAAATAAAAAGGAAATCTTCAAGGTGTTAAGTATTTTAGGGGTGGCAAAAAGAAAAACTGGAATGACAACAAGAATCATACCATTAATTCAGAAATAAAACAAAAGGAAAAAAGGTAAGAAGATAATAGTTTGGGCATTTGCACTATGAAAAAGGTAAGGAATGAAGGTAAGCTGGGTAGCTAGCTCAGGTGTTTCTTTCCAGCATAAGACAGTTCCAGTTCCATATCATTGAGTGTTTTGTGAAATTCACTAAATTTTTCTAAACTTGTCAAGCTTCCTTCACATACTAACGACAAATGGTCAAACTAAGAGGATCCCAATGTTTCACATACAATGGAACATTAATGAGTGAGAAATTAACAATTTAACTTCATTTTTGCAAATTCGTGACCAGACAGTTTTCATATTAGTTCTAGTATATTCGCATGTACACAACCAAGAGAGTGTTCCTTTAATTTTGGTATCACTACAGAATAAATTCAGCCTACTGAATGAAGTTGCCGTATTTTTCCTCAAGTGTCCTTCCACCCGCAGCCCAATGTTTCCAGTAGGAGCATAAAGGTTCAAGAATACTTAATGTGTGCAGTTCTGAGGCCACTTCCTACTTTTTGAGTTGAAAAGTTTGCATATCATGAAGGTGCATGGAAATATGGGAATGAACGCATTGTTGACAGGGTGATGAGACGTTAACTTCATGGTCCCCTCAAATATTTTAAAATCAACTGAAAGTTTCAACTTGAAAAAGGTAAGAAAAGTCAGCAAAAAGTGTAAGCATACATGTTTTTTTCTACTGCTTTCTATCTTCAACTGGGGAATTGCAGGTTATTTTCCAACCTTGCTGCACAAAAATAATGGCATCCATGCTTCAAGTAACAGTAAAAAATTCAGAAATTTTGACAGTTTTTATACCTTCTGGATGTGAAACTTGGCTGATTATGCTAATTGTAAATATTTTTATGTGTTCATGCCCTTCAAAATCACTACAATCTTATTTGATATCCTCAGTGAGCCTCTTTAACCAGATTGCTAATAGCAGTAGTTTTGTAATTACCAACACTTTAAGAGCAGATGATATGAAATCACTTTTCTTAACGAATGACTACTTGCCAATGAACTGAAGAGACAGAAGTTTAATATTTTGACAACTACATCAAAGGTTTCCTGAAATAGGTAAAGATTCTCTTTCATGTTTTGACATACAACTTTAAATGATATATTATCAACTCCTGTCAACAATTATCCAAAGGCCAACTGAAAAGCCACATGTGTTGTTCTGAAAAGCCTTTTGTGGTTACTAAAGCATAGTCCAAGTTTGGACCTAGTTACTGCAATACAATTGCCTCTATTAGACTACAGTTCCACAG
Organism: Stichopus chloronotus; assembly: GCA_021234535.1. Lineage (NCBI taxonomy): Eukaryota > Metazoa > Echinodermata > Holothuroidea > Aspidochirotida > Stichopodidae > Stichopus > Stichopus chloronotus. Next base: position 39,269,487 of record CM037830.1, read on the forward strand.
GGAATGACTGGAACTGTCTGATGATGGGAGGGGTGGGGGGGGGGGGATTTGGAGGTGTTATTTTTATGGTGCTACCCAGAAGAGGGTGAAGACAGCATCAGTAATAAGGTACTTGCATAGAACTGCTTGATTCTTTGAAAGCACCAGTTATCACTGCTTGCATGGGGTAGAGGGAGTATATTGAGGTAATGTATGACTACATGTGATGCATGTCCATTTCCTTTCTTCATATAAAACCTTTTAGTGTAGTTAACATACACTTGCATGTATCTTAACTTTTCCTTTAAGCTTCAAAATGTGTTTAGGAGCTGTGCAATCTCTGCATTGAACAATTCAATAAGTAAACAGCAGGCACAAATAAAGTAACCTATGTTGCAGCAACTGATTAGTATATCCTATAAGCATAGATATATACCAATCGAATGCTTACATGGCCCCTATAGGGCAGAATTAATCAAGCTTCTCACTGTGCTTTATAGTAGAGCTTGCACAAAGCCTCAAGAAAAATGTAAAAAAGAGCAAATAAAAAAAAAATTAACATGAAGGACACATCTTTTGACTTCATGAACACATGTTACACTCCTACTGTATCTTGTGTATAAAAGAAAATGCTAAATGCATGACAAACAATTAACATATTTGGCACAAAATAATAGAAACCAGTTGATCAGCAAACACAATTGCCATAAAGTTTAAGTGATAGCACACCAATCTTACACAAGAGGTAGGAGCTCGCAACATTACTACTACAAAACATTAAAAGATGTGAACAATGGGAGGTTGACTGAACTGATTAAACTGAGAGGGGCTATATCAACAAATCAGAGCCTTTAGACACCCCATTATTATAAACTGAAATTAATCAAGATGGTTCCAACGTGTAGTTGAAGAAGGATATGTCAAAATACTTGTGTGTATTGTTGCTCTGAAACAAGGTATCTTACACATTGACTTTGTGATGTAACTGACTTTTGCTATAGCACTGTTACCTAGTACAGAAAATATTCACTCAGCAGTGAGTGTCTATCACGACTCACTGTTCTCAGCTTCACCCCCCCCCCCACACACACACTTACTTAAACATGATTAACCTACCCCTAGTGGCACAACCTGTGTACCTGTACTGCGCATGTTCACTACATTCACCAGCAAATTACATAACTGTACCCATTATAATGTCTTTGTCACCTGACATTAAATATATCTTCATGCAAAGTTGTCATTCCCTTTAACACACTAAAGAGGCTTGACAGATTGAGTACTACCAAAACATCGAATGTGAGCCAATTGCCTTTTATCCATGCATTTATATTCCTCCACTTCCTCTGTCATAGCTTTTTCGTTTTGTTCTTTTGTGCTCCATTATAAACAGCAAACATTTCCGCAGCCTCTTGGTAGTGTTTGTGGCACCGACTGTTTCTCTGACTGAGAATGTCAAAACCTCTGCAATCCTTCCCAATACAGCTTCTTCAACCTTGGATGGAATGTCTGGAAATTTTATCAAGGTGTTGAGCATGAATTCCAAGGTGTGCCGCAGCCCCTTTGGGAGCTTCTTGATTCCAGATAGTGGGCTCTCTGCGTTGACCAATGAGTGCATGTCATGTTCGCTCATGGCAGAAACCTGAAAGACAAAATTAACTAACGGTTCTATTATTAACTTTAATACCAGAGCAAAACTAGGTTTTGGATAGAAGGAGAGATTGTGATAACCAGGAAGTCAAATGACTTTGCGATTCCTTGCAAACATCTCATTTTGTCATACACACATAATCACTTACAAACAAAAGCAACCCAGTGGAGAAGGGAAAAGTCCATATCGGAATGAAAAACAAAATAATGACAACCTCATTGTCTTATCGGTTCGATGTTACCAAGTGCTAACATGAATGAGTAATGTCATTCACTCAGCATTGATGACAAATGTGGTCATGAAGAAGCTGGGTAATTAACAAATTTGTGACACCTAATTGTGGTTACAGACCTGAGATTGTACAAGTCAACAAAGGCAATCTGAAATAGTCTTGCCCCCAAGTGAGTGTTTACTGTGACTTAAACAACAAAGTACTTTGTAAATCTTGACAGGGAGTTTCTGGCAACAGGGATATTCTCTGAAAGCTTAGAAAAAGTGATAAAAACTATGTTAAGTGGTTGTTTGGAATATGAAATGGACTTTAAATGGTTCCACAAATTGAAAGAGAATGAGACCAAAGTCTATCTAGCAGTGACCTCTGCTATGAAACAGATCTACATTTTGGCGAATTTCAATAGGAAACAAATATGCATTATTTTCCTAATATGAGTGGTTTGTCCTCTTCATATGTTCACATTCAGGGCATGTAAAACTCTTCAAGTATCACATGTTGGGCTTCTGAACCCAGGACAGATCTTTGGAATGATAGAACTTGTTGCATTCATTTCATGTCACATGAAAAGTCTCCCATGGGGAGATTCAAATGACAGACACCAGCTGCTCATCAAGTGCTACCAGCATTGACCCTTCAAAGTTCTACCTGAATTCAGTTGCTGAGATATCTTCCTTAATAGGTTATCATACTTTAAGCTCTGGAGACCTCAAATGACCTTTGATCTCCATGAAAAATCATAAGAATCATGTACTCAGAGTGAACTACCCACACACCAATTTTGAAGTTGAAGCACCCATCCCCTTCTCAAGATACTGTGTTTACAAGGTTTCTCACTATGTCTTCTATTGACATCACATGACCTTTGACCTCCATAAAAAATGACAGACATCATCTACTCATTAGGTGCTACCAATGGTAAGATTTTGAAGTTATATCAACATTTTGTTGCTGAACTATCTCCCTTCATAGGTTTTCTTACTTCAAGCCCTGGTGACCTCAAATGACCTTTGACCTCCATGAAAAACTATAGGGATCATCTACAGTACTCATGATGGACTACCAACACACTAAGTTTGATATTCAAGCACCAGATACAGTGTTTACAAGGTTTACAAACAATGTCCTCTATTGACCTCACATGACCTTTGACCTCCACAAATAATGGCAGACATCCTCTCATCAGTTGCTACCAATGAAAAGAGTTTGAAGTTCCAACAACATTCAATGGCTGCGGTATCTCCCTTGATAGGTTTTCGTACTCTAAGCTCTGGTGACTTCACATGATCTTTAACCCCCATGCAAAACAATAGGGATCATCTACTCATGATGGACTACCAGCACACCAACTTTGAAGTTCAAGCACAGTTCCATTCTTGAGATATCATGTATACAAGCCAAGGCTTTGCATGTAATGCACACACACGCCATCACCATTGCATAGATTCCTTGCCTGCCTTTGGCAAGGAATCAAAGATAACAGATCTAAAGGATGATTCATGATCACTATTTGACCTAAACTGAAAAAAAAAGGTTACTTTGAGCTGGTTTTCTACTCTCCAAATCGAACTAACCCAAAGCCTTTGGAACAACAACATGTCCTCATGATTTTGTTTTAAAATTTTTAAAGATTATGTTCAAAGCGACAATGACTTCATTGTGTTAAAACAAGACACATACACTACGGATGAGGAAGTCAATTAGTGATCACTTGTTCAACGACAAGGTCGTAATGGCTTCCAACAAATCAACATTAGATGTTTCAAATCCTCAGTGGTGGCAGTAAAAGAGGGAGGGACGGGGACCTCAAATTGTCTAATCATTCTTAATTATAAACTGACTTCTAACTTTGTTGTATTGCTCTGAAAGAGCAAATGCCTCCTTTAACATAATTGTAGTTATATCTATGGTGAGCTGAATGTGCAATAAATAGAAAATCCACAACTATTGACTCAAAATACAAGATTATCCACCGATAAACCAAGATTGTTAGTTTACGATCCAAGATTATCTATGATAAACCAGGTTTGTAAAGATATAATCCAAGAATATCCCTCCAAAAACCTGGACTATTGACAGATAATCAAACATTATCGATCCATAATCCAGGTTTAGTGCTGACATTCTTGGATTATCACTTGATATACCAACTCATTTTGATAATTGCTTTACCTTCAGTGGATAATTTTGGATTTTTGACCGATAATCTTGGATTCTCGACCAGTTATCAAAGATTATCAACATAATTTTCAATAATGCATGATGAACGGTCAAGAACCCAATATTATCAAATTGTGTTTTGATAAACTTGGTTTATTGGTGGAGAATCTAAGTTTATTGGTCAAAAATCGAAGATTATCAAAATAATTGTTTTGATAATCCAAGATTAACGGTCAAGAAACCAAGATTATCAAAATAATTTTTGATAATCTACGATTATCAAATTGTGTTTTGATAAATCTGGTTAATCGGTCGAGAATCCAAGGTTATCAGTCAAGAATCCATGGTTATCGAAATAACTTTTGATAATTCAAGACTATGGTCAAGAATCCAAAATTATTGTGCCTTGACAAACCAGGTTTATCGGTTGAGAATCCAAGACTGTTGGTCAAGAATCTTGGATTGTCAATATGCAACTGTTGTCTTATGAATGGACATGTGGGGCCATAACACGCATGGGGTATGTGTGTACTTATAGTCACACTTACTTCCCGCCCCATCACTCCACACCAGTGTCGATGTGAATGTCCTCTCTGTTTGGCAGTGCATGGATAACACGACCGACTGATCTGAATACATACACTTATGGGCGCTGGTAAACTGGTGGGCACACGTGATGGCTTGTTACAAAAATTTCAGTGAAACACATACAATGTGATCATGCATGTACCAAAACTACAGCGATGCTGTGCTGCTGTCTGACGTTTTGATAATCTTTGACTCTCAACCAGTAATCTTGGATTGTTGACCGATGAAGCAGGTTTATCAAAATAAATTTTGATAATCTTATTTATTGAAAACCTTGGATTCTTGACCGATAAACCAGGTTTTTATTGAATAAGAGATTGGACAATCTCAGATCCTTGACTGATATACCAGGTTTATTAAAATAAATTTTGGTAATCTTGGTAAGTCAATTAACAATCTTGGATTCTTGATTGACAAACCAGGATTATCAAACAAGACCGCGATGAGCTCTGTGGTTCCTTGTGTGATTATTTTAATTGTAGTCCTTTAGTCTTAACCATGGATAATCCACAATTTATCACATCCTAAAAAGTTATGGACTCCATTTTGTCTTTAAGAATGTTGATCAGCCAAATGTATTCTACTACCATAGTACTTATCTGAACAGGAAGGCAGCATGCAATGTCCTTTTATCAAACTGCTGACAAAAGGAATGCTGGCTATTGCAGAAATAAACTCAACAAAAGCAATGAGGAATGTTAATGACCATCAATTGGAACCTGTCTTCCCCTCTGTTGACCTATATTTTCAAACAGGAAGTTAATGCCTAAATAGCAAGCTGCCTAGCACTCTCTGACATGACTGACCCCAGAGGGGGAAGGTGATTGATAGGAACACTGGTGGCTTGCTTCTTCCAAATGTCAACAGTACATCTGAATACTATAAATTAACTGTGAGAAAAATTACCTATTTTAATAATTGCATAATATCCATTCAGCAGCATGCTATAAATAATGTAAACAAATGAACGGCAGTACAGCCCCTTTGTCCCTAAGAATGTCATTAGCTAAAGGCACTGACTACCATAGCACTAATATGAGAACCCCTCAAAATTGTAACACAATTTGTAAAAAAATTGAAAAATGATTTGAAAAAACTATTATTATGGACAATGTAGTTATTTCCGGCCCACATGGCCCATTTTGAAGTTGGATCTACAAATGCTGAACAGTGCAAAGGGTTCCACTACCACAATTCTAATTTGACAAACATTTCTCATTGTAAAACAAAATATCCAGTAAAAGAAATAGTTTGCATGATTTCACAAAATGGTCCATATGAGACCAGAAATCCTGAAAGGCCTGAAAGAACCACTACCATAGTAGAAATGTAACACAATTTGAAGTTGAACAAATAACATACAATCTGTAAGAGAAGAGTCTTTTTGCATGATTTCATAGAATGGTCTATATGGTGGATTTGGACCTTTGACCCAAAACTCTTGAACACCCTGGAGGCATTACTACCACAATGGATCCATATGGCAAGTATAACCTTTGTCCAAGCTTTATGCCTTGAGATATCCTGTTAAATAGGTTTTCACAGTTTTGTCCCCCAGATGACCTTTGACTTCCACCAAAATCAATAGGGCACCCTTCAATATGGCAGACCTACATACCAAGTTTGACTGTCATCCATCTTTCCCCTGTTGAGTTAGAGAGTGCCTTAGCAAGTGTCACAGAAACACAGAGCTTTTCCCCGAGACAACCTTTGACTTCCACAAAAAATAATAGGGCACACGTTCTCAAAATGGTAAACACACATACCAAGTTTGACTTTAATCCAACTTTCCCCTATTGAGTTAAAGCATACCTAACCAAGTGTCACAGACACACATGCGCACTCATACCCCTGCACACATGCCAACCTAACTGTACAGGTTCCTTAGCTGATGCAAGGAACCAAAAGGCATATTGATAATCTTGGATTCTTGACTGATAAATCAGGTATATCAAATGAGACATTTGACAGTCTCAAATTCTTGACTGAAAAACCAATGATCCCTAAACAATTATCAAAAATACATATTGGTAATCTTGGTTAGTTCATCAACAATCTTGGATTCTCAACCGATAAACTAGGTTTATCGAAAAAGAAATTTGATGATCTTGGATTCTCCACTGTCGCTGACTCCCTGATCATGCTCACTGAAGCTACATCCCTTCCTAGAATTGTGTACAAACTTGGATATGCTTAGGGCCGGCAGACATTTCCGGATCAATACTCCGCATTCAACTATTACAAAAGATGCTTCGCAATCGAGCTGGGGGCAACTTGGAATGACCACATAGTGTCTTAGTGCCCCACCTAAGCGGGCCTGCATATCAATGTCCTTGAAATGGAGGCGGTTTCATGCGCAATGAAACACGTGGACATGTTTCTGTCACCAGACAACACATGCCTTCCTACCTTCCTGGCATGCCATCCGACACTCACGGCATGGCAAACGGGTGCCTGTCCTTTGTGTGGACGGGCCTCTCTATGTATGGCATTGCTCACCCAACAGAATGTCAGGCTTCGTCAACCGGACCTGTAAAGCTTCCATCTGGCTACCTCATTGTCAGGATATCTTTACACGCAGCAGGCTTTTTCAGCAGATGTTGCAGACCTTGCTGCGTCAGCTAGGTGTCCGGTGTTACGGTTTGCGTTTGGGTCACTACTTTGCTTGGGTTTCTCGCCACTCCTTAACTCCTACAGACATACACACCCACACAATTGCCAGATGCTAGATCATAGTCAAAACCGTAATGCGTATAGGCTATATGAGGTGAGTATGTCGCTAGTGAATTTCCAAACCAAGAGGCTTTGGGGATTATCGGTCGATAGTTTTGGATTATCGGTCCATAATCTTGGACTTTCTATGTATTGCACACTCAGCTTGGCATATATGTCACCTCTGTCCTTACTCATACTCTTTGATATCTTTCAAAAGACACATAAAAGCAGCACTTTGATAATAAACTTAGATAGACCATATTGGGGAGGGGGCCTCTTGGTGATGGTTGAGTTAAGGGCATAGGGGAAGGAGCACGTCTTGGTGATGCTCAAGGTGAGGGTGGAAAGAATCGTCTTGGTGATGGTTGACGTAAGGGTACGTTAGGGAGAGGTGTGTGTTGGTGATAGTTGAGGTAAGGGTGGAAGGAAAGGGGTTTGTCTTGGTGATGTTTGAGGTGAAGGGAGGGGGTGTGTCTCCTTGATAATTGAGGTGAGGGTGGATTGGGAGGGGTGTGTGTTGGTGATAACTGAGGTGAGGGTGGGAGAATGGGAAGAGTAGGGGAGAATAAAATTTCTGCAATAGAAACATAAAGCGTTTTTCACAGTTGCAAGCACTCTACTGAATGACTTACTTTCAGATGAAGAAACCAAGACCACATCAGACTGGCAAGAAGCAAAGGATCACTTTCTGTTACAAGGAGGTCCCATGATGCACTGCTGGCATTCAAGTTTTCCTATCAAAGCAGAAAATACTACAGATGGAAGCATGTCATGGCAACTACTCTACAGCAATACAGAAACAAACACTAGCATTAGAAAACTCAACCATTCAATGACTTCAAAGAATACCATTGAGAGAAATCATACATGAATACAGATTACAAAATAATATTTCAATTAATGAGACATGGCCATCATCAAGCAACCACTATTGTGTAATGGTACCTGTCTTTCAACGTAATGTTGAAAATACTGACAGGAAATAAATATGCAAGCCTGTCCACACCTATTTTGCTACAGTAATAAATTCATGCTCAAATAACAATTTTGCTGTTGTTGAAGTTTAAAAGCAGCCAAAAAGCAAAACAATAAATGAAACAGTTGATCGGGAGTCATCATTGGTATACAGATGACACTCCATCTTGACATGTAATGCCTTACCTGTAGTGACTTAATTCTTTGTTGCAGTTGCTGAATAAAAGGAAAAAGAAAGAACATTTACTTAACATTACAACTTCACAGATTATTAAAATTTCAAGCTTATACTGATATCACAGTTGGACAAAACTAAGCCACCAATGGAGCAGAAGCTCAAACCTCAGTGACTTCCCTATTACCATTGAGTTGATATTAATAGATTTGTGAGAATTTCATACCACCACCTTACAATACTTACAGTTAGCATCACTAGTCAAGTGTCTCATCCAAATAAATTATGAGAACTTAAGTTCTAAGTTTCTCCCTGGTTTTTACTGGGTGTATACATATGAATTAGCACTAACATGATAGACTATCTGGCTACAAAGTTTCAACTAGAGCACCAATGGTGCAGAGGCTTATACCCGAACACCCTGAGGGTACCATTTACATACCAGTATTATGTATATATTACCATGATCATGGGAACCACCAGAAGTATCATTACATTGATTCACCAACATACTGTATTGCATGTACAAGAGAATCTGTAAGACTGCATAATTTGCAGAAAATCATAAACTAGAGCACAAACAGTGCAGAAGTTGGATCTTTGTCAATAAGTTTGTGATACATTCAATGGGCACTGCCACATTAACATACTTAAAATTGCTTCACTATTCAAGTATGACATCCAACAATTATGAAACTGTCTATTTTGTACATTTTCTACCTGGACTGCACAAGCTGTGGGCATATGAATTAGTACTAATAAGGAATAAGTTTGGAAAATACAAGTTTTCCAAAACCAGTTTCAAATCTTTAAAGTGATTGTGTGTGTAGACAAAAAGTAAAAACTTTGAAATTTCATCTTTAAAAGTTTGGTAAGGCTTTTAATTGCACCATTCAGACAATCTGGGAAAATAAATAGGTTTCAGTTGGTTAATTTTGCCATATGATTTCAAATTTTTCTAACATAACGACAAAAAGTGTAGAATACGCTAAATCAGTGGTTCACAGTTTTCATTCAAATCAATTATGTGCTTCTTTGAGCAAGCCAATGGGAAGTATACTAGTATTGAATATTCAGTTAACAACTCAGGATCACTGACGCCGCAGGCAAGGTTGTATTCAGTTCGTAGATTATTTGTAAATACAGTGTTTCCTTTCACCAAATGCTACAATTCCCGAAACCTACCAAGGAGCGACGACTTGAGCAGTATGTTTTTGATAAACTAGTGAAACCTGTACTGTTGCATATTCATTATGTAGGAGGTTATAGTAAGAACCGTTAATTTTCAAATATGATTTCTGTTTTTACTGTTTTTATGCCAATCCCATTGCTTTCGATGTACTTGCTGTTAGTTTCCTTCATTGAAAGACATAAACCGTTCATGTACAACCTCGCGTGTACATTTAAAAATAAAGAAAAAGTTAGGATCAAACATTATCTTTTTGGTTTTTCAGTACACACGCAATCACTTTAACTACTAGCTCATTAGAGTTCATTTGCATGTGTCACATGATAACTATATTAGCAAGAAGATTGATATATCAGTACTGTAGAACCCTTATAGTCACCTTTACACAAGGTTGACCAGTTTGGGAAGACTTCCTGAATAAACTCAAATTGCACCTTTAATGTCTAGACCTGCATGTATACCTCAAGACTAGATTGGGTTTCAGTTAGGCCAATCTGACTCATTGCCCCATCACTCAATTATCATTCATGCACGATAGGGATATTTGAGATGCTGAATGACATTTAAAGGGGCGCTTTAAAAGTATGAGGAGAAACGTTTGCAGAATTCCACAAAATGGGCTGTAGGGCCCAAATGGAGCCCTGGACTACAAATTCATGTACACTCTAAGATGGACAACTAATGGAGTATCATTATGGCAAACCATCAACCTTGTACAAGAAAATCTGTAGAAGAAGCAGAATTTCACAAAATGGGCCATAGGGTCCATATGAGACCTTGGACCAAGCAGTTTTGAGTACCCCAAATTTACATACACTCAGGGAACATTTCGTCTAGTTACATGCAAATCCATCACAGCATATGCAAAAAGCAGCATTTAGAACAGAATTTCACAAAATGGGTTGAGGGGTCCACATGGGGCCTTGGATTAAAAATCCCTGAACACCCTGAAGGTACCACTAACAGAGTATTATTGTGACAAACCATCAACATTGTACAAGAGAAACTGTAGGAGGAGAAGCATTTTGTAGAATTTCATAAAAAAGGCCCTACGGCCCACATGGGAACTCAGACCAAAAATCTGTGAACACTCCAAATGGTGCACGACCTATGGAATGTTGCATCCAAGCTTCATGCAAATGCATGAAAGCATGACGGAGGGGAAGCATTTTGAACAATTGTGAATAGATTGGATGGATTAGATGGACTGGATGAATTGGATGGATAGGGTAGATACGATAGGATGGATACGATAGACAGACAGACAGACAGACCGGATAGACGGACAGACAGATAGACAGATGCACGGATGGACACACAGATAGACAGACAGATAGCTAGATGCCGCACCATTATAATAGCTCACACCAGCTAGCTGGTATGAGCTATTGAATCATTTAATATTCATTTTAGTTTGACCATCTATCATTAGTTAGCCTATGTGAAGGAAATGTGACAGATTTGGCAGACTTGACAGATTTTTACCTTTGTAGATACAACAACGTGCACCTCTTTTGTTTTTTTTTTCTTTCAGGAAATATAGTTACAGTTAGTACTGTCTGACTTGTTGCCCCAATTATTACCCAAGTATATAGAGATATTTGAGATGACACTAAGAAGCAGTGTATAAACATTTTAAATGGTCACCTTGAGTTGTTTTATGAACTTCAATAATTTTTTCCAAACCTGTCAAATTTTTCCCATGTACTCATGACCTTGGATGCCAACTCCTTGTGTAACACAAAGAAGGGTTACCTAAAAACTACTGTGGCCAACATTCAACAACATGCAGGGTTCTCCCTGGGAGGATATACATTTTGGAAGTCTTTCACATGTTTGCCCATAATGACCTATGAACTTCAGTTCAGTTTTTCAGTTTCAAGAACTTCAGACTCTTTCAAGAAATTGATGAAAAAGATGCAATTAAACAGCATAATAGATAAAGACAGGAAGACACTAGGGAGTGATGATTGAAAGCTTGAGAAGGCTTTTAAGGGCACCCTGAAAAAATATTAATACACAAAACAACCAGAAAACCCAAAAGGCATTGTGGTTTTGATGATTCAATTATGAGCAATTTGAACCTGATAATGTATGAGGTGAGAATGTGCAACATGCTTGGTCACTGAAATGTTTCCAAGCATTGAAATGTTTTCAGTACTTTATTGCATCAAAATTGCAATGTAACAGCAATTATATACAGTACACACTAACATATGCTACCTTACGATGATGACTGATAGTTACGCCTATCATAACTCAATTAGCATCCTTCATACTAAATGTGATACATGTCCAAGGTTCCTGTCTTGAAATTCCATGTGCACATGACATTAAAAGATTGACCCTTGTGTGAGCCTCATTGCCTGAGTCACATAAGCTACGCGTTTGCAATCAACATTGCATTTGCCACTACATTTACAACAAGTATGACATCAGGACAAGCTTCCCTTCCTGTGATTACAATGATTTCACTATTTAACTCTTTGATCGCTCAAAATATATTGTGGTTCTTGCATTCAATGTGGTACACCTACATGCCAAATATGATTTATCCAAGCTTTCCATCTTGAGATATTGTGTTTTCAAGGTTTTCACTGACCTTAGGCTTCCACAAAAAAAAAAAAAAATAGTCCACTTAAACACACAAAGGTACACCTACATATTAAATATGAACCCGTCCTGGCTTCCCATCTTGAGATATTGTGTTACCAGGTTTTCACAATGTGACCACTGTTTACCCCAAATGACCTTTGACCAACTAAAGGCTTCTTGTACTCAATAAGGTACATCTATGTACCAAATATGAGATACGTCCTAAACTTCCACTCTCAAGATATCATGCTTAAAATGTAGACATCACAAACATACTTACACACCTATACTGATAGACATACCAAGTATGATAATCAATCCGAGCAGGGTGTCACACAAACGCATGCCATCATGATTGCAAAGCTTGCAATTTTATTGAAACAAATAATAATCATGATACCTATCACAGTGTTTGATTTAAGAATTACAATTGAAGGAAAACACGGTTTTCCTCCTCCTTAAAAAAGTCCTGATGGAGACATTCAAACAATGCATTCCCACTAATAGAATTCAATGTGATTTGTCACTACATCTTAGGCAAATGAATGTATACACCTCAGTTATGGGAAACCTAAGTAGCACTGTTCAGCACCAATCATCAGACATAGTTCTGTTTATCACAATAACTGAACACATTTGTTGAACACATATCCAAAGGATATGTCCCTGAATTCCAAGACCAGTTGCTTCTCAATCCTGCCAGAAGCTATTTGCAGCGCCAGACTTATCCCTCGGTTTGCCTATTTTTGGTGAGGTTGGGGTGGTTTCTGATGCTTTCGCACAGTCTATTTTTGAGCCATGTATGATAAATAGTATAGTTAGTAAATAGCCTAAACAGCAGCAGGTCCATAAGCTGATAGTGATGTACAGTATGTAGGCAAATGACAAGATTTCAACTAGTGCACTGACCATAAGCTGGTCTATCAAACAGGTGCATTATCACCGCTGTAGATGTCCACACCCACATGTCAACCTAGATGCACCATGGTAGGTAATACATAAAATCAGCATTTTGGTAATAAGGATACACACAAATAGGAGCCCTGTGCAGTAATGATTAAGATTATAGATGGGAGAGTTTTACACAGAGAGGAATGGCATGATGTAGACCATTCAACGAGGGAAAGTAATGCTTAAAAATGGCATGAAACCAGTCAAGAACATAAACATACTTGCACAGTAACAATTAAGACTACAGACGCGATAGTTTCGAGATTTACACACAGAGGAATGGCATGATGAAGATGATGTTTGTTAGGAATCAAGTGCATGCATCTTTTCTTAAGTATAAAGAGTGACTGGATCCTAGTTGGTAAAGCACTGCTCCAGACATTACGATATGATAAATACTGAAGAATAAGTGTGTTATAAAGCATGAGAAGAATATGACTAGAAAGAAGAGTATGTAAACAGATGAGAATACCAACACCCTTAGAAACACTATTACCAATGTAAAGATTATGGCATTTCCAGAAAAGATGTTAACAAACCCCTAAGAACTTAGTACAATTTGACTTCCTGGTGCCAAAAATTTTTATATCCAAGAATTATTGTGTCCAAGCTTCAAAAAAGTTTTTCAAAGAATGAGAGTTCATAAACGTGTGTGGACTGATATCTATAGATAGATAGACATGACAAATAGACACTCACAGACAGACAGAGAGACAGGTAGGCAGATAGCCAGATTGACAGCTAGATTGATCATCCAACTTACCCTTATTGAGTAACAGCATACCCAAGCAAGTGTCACAGACACATATGAATGCATATGCATACTCACCTGCACACACTTGATTGCATAGATTTAGATGTAAAGTTGTAATTAATTGCATCACTGCAGGGATACAGGTGAAAAGCAATTTAAAAATGAGGATTGATGACACTGGAATCTCACCAATGAAGCAACCTCTTGCTCTGGAGACATTCCACTTCTCTTATCCAGTTTGTTAAAAGCCAAGGACCTGGCGATGCCTTCAGCTATTTCACACTCTGAACCCTCATTCCTGCCATCTTTTGACAACAGAATCGACATTTTCTTCACAAGGGGAGGCCTCCTGGTTGTTGTTTCACTTTCACATAGGGAAGACGAATCCGAGGAGGAAGAGTTTGCACAGTCATGGGTGTTGTTCAGCTTCAAATTTAAGTGCATTTGAGGAAAAGATTCTGAGGAGTTACAGTTGTCAAGCAGGCCATCTCTCACTTCCTGGAATGCACGGGGAGACATTTGATACATGATATCATAGTTGTCTTCTTCCAGATCAAACTTGTAATCCGTATTACGAGACAGGGAGAGCAGTCTCTTCCAGATGACGTACACTATCTATGAGGATCAAGGACAAAAGCATTGAAATGATGTTGAAGAGGTGAACAAACAGATTTGGCAGGATGAAGAAACCTTTCAAATAAAGACACAGTTTTGCCAACTATTAGCACTGGGGATGTAAGCAGCAATGCAGTAGTCACAGCACAAAATTGCCTTAAAACTAAACATTGTAATACTCAATTCTCTAGTTTATGTTCCCCACTTGCACTATCAGATATCTTCCCCACATTTAAACTAGAAAACCAATGGTGCAGCAGTTCAAACCTAAGTAGTTGAATGCATGGCGGTGAAAACTTAGTTGTGAGTAGATCGCTACATGGGCATTTGGAGAAAAAAAGATTCAGGGTGGCAAAACTTTTTTAGGAGGCAAAATTTCTTCAGGGGAAATAATTATGATGCTACATCACACGAAGTGTTGACGGCAGTGTTTCCACAGCCCAATTTTAGATTTCCTGTAATTGAATACAAAAGTTCCTGGAATTTAGTAGCATTTCCTGGAATTTTCAAATTGGTAGTTCACAAGCTAATTTTGCTGTAACACGCCCTACACTTTCACAGATGGGGACGACGCAGGGACCTTGATTGCGGCATGCACAGCTGTTTTGGCGCGTGTTGGGTGGTCTGGCAGGGCTAGGTAAAGGGACCAGTCATCAGAAATAAGAAAAAAAGGAATTGTTCTGGTATAATTACCTTAGATTTTACTACTATTTTTTTTTACACAACAATTTCTTGATTTCCTGGAATTTCCTGGAATTTTTCCATTTCCCGGAAATTACCTGGAAGAGAGCCAGATTTCCTGAAATTCGGGAAATTTCCTTCGAAGTGGAAACTCGGGTTGACAGGGCAAAGCCACGAATTTGTTAATTGGGCATACACAGACCATCATTGCCCTACACCATCATGGGTTAGCAGTGGGGTAGCTAGTGGAGGAGGGAGGCAGAGTGCACCCACAGAAATTTTGGGGATGCGATGAAGTTGAAAAATAATTGAGAGCAAAAAAAAATGAAGAGAGGAGAGAGGGATGATAAGTTGACCTAGTTGACCGTAAACTGGGGCGACTGGGAAATTGCCAGGCTTCACAAGTGTCAAGTATGACATCAAAACCTAAGACGAAACAGATAAACAACACAATGGAAAAAGATATTCATAAAGGTGTGAAATCGTTGATTCGAGGTTTCAATTGGCCATACATGCGCCTGTTGCTCATACGCAGTATACGAGCAGGGAGCTGTTATTAAGAAAGCTCCTTAATTTGAGTATGGGGCCGCTAGGTATGTAATTCGCAGCAGAACAGTCTGCATATTTACTTCACACAGGATGCATTGGCAATAAGCCTCCCCGAACTGTCAATAAAAACCCTAGATGTTAATGATGTCATGGATTCTAGATACAATGTTTCTCTATTTTTTTTCCAATTTTAATGATAAATTTAAAAACAAAATAAATCCCCAAAAAGTACTGGTTGTCAATGCCAACTTAAGCTATTGTCAATACCAACCAATATTCTGCCATATTACTATTTAAACTTGCATCATTCCTGCTACTTAAAGTGGTTGTATTCTACTATTTAGGGTTAAATTCTACTACTTAAAAGAATGTCATTTTCATCTCAATACATAACATGTAACACGTAACACGCGTAACACGTAACACGCTAGCTGGACATTCTGATATTCTTTTAAAATGATGTCAGGATCTCCATCTATGGTCAATGTGCATCAAACTTCTCCATCATGTTTCCATGCATGTAAGCAAAAGATGTTAGTAGTTATGGTGTGAAAAAAAAAAACATGTATAGTAAGTCTTTTACGCAAATTATTGACGAAAAAGGGCCTACACCTTGGAAAAAGTATATATTTTCCCTTAGTTGTGCAGTACTTGGATAAATTATAGATCTTTTGATCCTTTGTGTGGATTGGTGGGCCCTGGGCAGTACTTCTTTAAGCGCCTCCTTCGATTAGCTGAGATTGAAGTGTGTACTAGTATATGACAGCGTAGTATTGAGGTTTTCAACTCAACGGTGTGTATTCTAAACTTCAAAAGAAGAATGATGTCAAGAATGTCATGAGAGAAGAGGTACAAAAGAAGAATGTCAGATGCCCGGTGTGCATTTAACTTAATGCTAATATTGTAACACCCTCTCAATTTAAGCTCTGGTGACCTCAAATGACCTTTGACCCTCATGAAAAACAATA
Source organism: Stichopus chloronotus (assembly GCA_021234535.1). Lineage (NCBI taxonomy): Eukaryota > Metazoa > Echinodermata > Holothuroidea > Aspidochirotida > Stichopodidae > Stichopus > Stichopus chloronotus. The sequence continues at coordinate 39,286,264 of CM037830.1, forward strand.
GGGATCATCTACCCATTATGGCTTACCTACTTACCAATGTTGAAGGCCAGGGACTGTTCCCTGTTTACAAGTCAACGCATCACATATGCACACAACCACCCATACACAAGCACAATCATGACCACAAAGATTCCTTGCCTGCCTTAGGCAAGGAATCAACTAGAGCAGCAAAGCTGCTGAATCTCAATACTCCTGGTTTTTTAATATTCCTTTGAAAGGATGTCTGAAATATATAAGATACAGTTTAATAGTGATTGGAGAGATGAAAACAACAATCACAGAAGTTTGAATCTGGTCGATGCGCCTGGTGTTGACAAAATATTAGACTTCTGTCACATAGTTCATTTGCATGCCATCCATTGTTATCATTGTAACAAAGCAAATGTAATCATTTACGTCAATTAAGGAGTTGCTTCGAAATTTGGCTCACCTTCTCTGAAAATGTGAGTGGCTAAACACCTGGAATCAAAGCATTGTTCTGAGAGAGCTATTTGTGCAAAGGATTAGTTGACTTAAGTGATGTTGTTAGGTGAGTGCTATTGAACAGGAATTACCTAGTAAAAATAATGAAATACCTTTGAGCTTCATCACTCAATTTTGTAGGTGTTACAGTATTGGCATTAAATGCACAACTGACATCTAACATCTAAGACATCTTGATTAGTAGGTTTGTTATACACAGTATTTCAATAAGAGAAGTTGTTGGAACTTGATAGGTAGGTTGTCCATTGTTAGTAGATGATCCCTATTGCTTTTCATGGAGGTCAAAGGTCATTTGACATCATTAATTGATAAAGTATGAACACCTACTAATCAAGATGTCTCAGCAACTGGATGTTGCTTGAACTTTAAAATCAGTGTGTGGGTAGTCCATTGTCAGTAGATGTTATCTATCATTTTTCATGGAGGTCAAGGGTCATTTTGAGGTCACCAGATGACCACTTCTGTTTTTGATGTATGTCAGAGGTCATTTTAGTTCACATACTGATGAAGTATGAAAATATATTAATGCTTTGAGGTGGGCACTTACTGCAAATTTTATAATTGGCATGTGACTTCATCACAATAAGTTGGCAGTCCCTATTGTGTCTGGTAAAGGTAAAAGGTCATATGAGGTCAGCAGAGGTCAAAACATAACTACATTAAAAACCACCTGTCTCCTTCATTGGGAGATGTAGTTGTGTCATATTGACATAGTGGAGGAAGAAAATGTTGCTCCATTTTTTCATAGTTTTTGTGCAGGCTAAAGGTCATATGGGATACGCAGAATCTTTTCCATATTGAAAAACTGTAACCTCAAAGGTCATGTGAGATATTCAGTGTGACACATTAATATGTCACCTGCTTCCTTGCCATTCTGTTGTAGGTGTTCAACTACTGGAGAGTGTAACAGTAAAAACCCTGATCAAGATATGCTATTTCACAGTTGACACTGATCTAGTCAGCTATAATGTGTGATAAGAACATGTTTTAATGGGCCCTTTTAATAAAACTCAGAAGTTTTCCCACAAGTCTTAAATATCCACCTTTCATCTGTAACCTGTGTCTTGATTTCTGTTTTGTCATCAATACTCCAAGTGTAATGGCCTGATTTATTTCTCTCCTGGGAGTTATGCCCTTGCTTCTTCCTTCAAAGTAGGGGGCACCAGTGCTCTTTGCTCCTTGTACTTCAGGTCATGTTCACTGATAAGACCAAGCTAAGTGAGCAGCACATAATACTTGGTGACTCAGCTTTTCTGTATTGGTTAAATTTGTGGGACTGTGATGCCTGTGAAACCATACAGTTACTTTCTTCAATTTTTTTTGACAGAAGAACATCACTCATCGATGATAGTTAGATATTAATGTAGATTTTAGATGTGAACACAAAACAGTGGACAATGATATGCAGACCTTCTACCATTATAGGGGAAACTGTGTACTGCACTGGAAATTGACTACACCCTTGCACCATCTAAGAACCCTGGTTATACTTCCCAACAGGTGCTACCTGTAACATACATTGTACGAAATTTCTTTCTTGCACCTGAACACGTACAAATGGTATCTAGAGTAAACCAGAAAGTCAAAGGACTTTGTGATTCCTTGCCAATATCTCATTTTTTTTCATACCCACACAATCACTTACAAACAAAAGCAACCAGAGGAAAACTGAAGGCACCATATCAAAATGAAAAACAAATACAACAAGAGCCCAAGGGCACTGTGGTACCATGCACAGATAGAGAGCATATAATGTACATTATGAAGTAAAAGGGAGCATATTACATTATTTTGTACGATAGTCCATATGGTCCATTTCTGACCATGAACTCTCACTTTTGTAACATAAAATCTGTAGAGAGAGGAACATATTTCATGCTTTTATAAAAAGGCCCATTTCAGACATTGGACCCCAAACATAACAAACATGCACCCACATGGAACCACTTCCATAGAACTAATGTGACCAACCATCAACAGCTTTACATACAATCTGTAAGAGAAGAAGTATTTTACATGATTTCACAACAGCCTATGGGCACTATGGTTCCTTGTACTGGAAATACACATACTGTAAAATGATATGCCTGAGTACATAAATATCAAAAAAGCCATTTCAATTAATGCAATGAATTGAAGATGTTGATTTCTGCAATATACAGCAATATCCCATTCATTTTACAAAACACAAACAGCTGTGAATCTCTGCAAAATGCAATAAGGCTTATCACATCTATGCCCCTTCAAAGTCCACCAAACTGACATCATGCCGTGGAAGGAACTCCTGGGGTCAGGTTTAAACTGGTAAGAACACCAACTGACTTATTTTCTTTCATTGTATCCTGCCCGCTTCACTAATTGAAAAGACACTTACATGAATGAACACATTAGCACTCAAGCACGAGGAGGTAAACTGACCCAGCCAAAACTTGTCTGGTGTGACCACCTACAGTACTGCAAACAGCACTGCTGCTTCTTCATTTGATCAAGAAACGCTAACTCAAGCAGTACTTCTGTGATGCACTGGAGGGGAACTGATGGAACATATGAGCATTCATAGCATAACAAGGTTTTCAGACTTTTGCCCCCAATTCCCCCGGATGACCTTTCACCTCCACCAAAAATACTAGGGCACACCTTCTCAATATGGCAAACCTACATAACAAGTTTGACTTTCATCTGATTTTCCCCTATGGAGTTAGAGCATACCCAAACAAAACAGACTTTTGCCCCCCAGTTCCCTCAGATGACCTTTGACCTCCACCAAAAACAATAGGGCACACTTTCTCAATATGGCGAACCTACATACCAAGTTTGACTTTCATCTGACTTTCCACTATTGAGTTAGAGCGTACCTAAGCAAGTGTCACAGATGCATACACACACACACAAACCCGCAACCACACTCCATGACCATCACATATTCCTTGCCTGCCATCGGCAAGGAATCAAAACTGGTAATACATATCACATGGGTTGAGGTGACACAAGAATTACCTATCAACTTCCATGATTTGTTCTCTGAGTACTTGGCAAACATTTGGGGGCTAAACACATAAGCATCTACAAATGTGGGATCTGAAATCTGTGTGAAGGGTAACAGAAACTTTTTGGCTTTACAAGCGCAAATAACGCTGGAAACAGCACTCCCCAGGGTGTCCTGGGCTGCATGTACCCAGCCATGGAATGAGGATCTCATGTCTCTGCATTCTCTCAATTAAAGAGAAAAACCTATTTCTAGGCAAAATGGTAATAATTTGGATTGCTCTGATTTATAATCTTTAAGCTATGGTTATTTCCAGTGAAGTTAATTCGAAAGTTTCTACTCTCTAAAAATATCAGTTTACCTTATTGGAAAATCTTTTTAAGGGTTGTAAGGGGGCTTGGAGGTGTAGCCAACCTCTTTTGGAGAAATTCCCCACCTAGTAGGTAATTTTAGATGCAATCAGGTGCAGTATTTGGAAGTCATAAAGTGTACTAGACTGAGATATGAAAAATTCCAACTGGTATATCAGATTTCCTGAATACTGTTGCTCCAAGATTTACATAAGGAAAGTTCAAATGGTATTTCAGATTTACTGAAAATTTTTTTTCAATTACTAGGTAACCTGACACACAATGTGGTCCAATATTTGGCATCCTTTTATATTGTAAAATGAGCTAGATTGAAATACGAAAAATTCCAAGTGGTTTTCAGATTTTCCGACTATTGTCACTCTGACAACTGTTGGGGGAGGGGTGCACACACCTACACCCTAAAACCCCCATTTGCAATGACTCTGATTGTCAATAAAACTACCTTTTACTACTATGGCATAATTTATGTTTCCTTGCAAAACCATTCTTGAAGACTTCATTGTTTCAAAGACATCCTTTGAAACAGAACTTCTCTTAGCTTTTAGTAAGACATGATCACAGTGATAAGAAGGTTGCTTAAATCTGCAAACTTTACACAGTCAGATAAATCTAACAGCACTCTAGCCTCTAACACGTAAGTGATACATCATATATGGTAAGTTACAATTCAGTTACTCAAAACATGAGAGATAGAAGAATAAAATTGGAAGTTATGTAACACGCAAATTTTCATTTCAAACAACAACTGCTATCACTATCGTTTAGGCATGTCGATCCAATATAAGCTTATGTAAACCGATTTTGAGATTCAACCCCACCCTTAACGCATCTCTTTTAACTAACTGTCAGCACTAATGAGCTACCTGCATTGAAGATATTTGGATACATTGCTTCTACCTAAAAGTCAGTCTTGAAATGATTTTGTGTGCAAAAATTTAAGAAAAAAGACTACTTACTTCGTTAGACATTACATCTTTTAAGAATTTTTTTTGCCAAATTATATGTCAGACATTTTATTGCAGACCCCATAGATAATGCGACAAAATTAATTCTGTCTCACATATCGTGTTAAAACAAGGAATCTACTATTTTATGGAATGTACAGAGCTTGTCACTACATTAATGTAGTTGTAGTTCTTAAACATATACGAAATATTGTAGAAGGTAAAAAAAAACTGGAACAAATATTTTAATGTTAAAAATCCGTACATCAGAATCAGAGAGTGAATGACTTAGTTGCAGTGTTGTACTATCACTTTGCTTCAGTGTGTGTTGTAACTGTACATGAACACAAAGTGGGTTATTTTTAGCAACTTCTTTGGGGGCACAAAGCAATGTCAGCACCTAAAATATTATGGCTGGTTTATTTATCCATTTCCCATTGTGAATTCTCTGCTCAAATAAGACAAAAATCTACCATATACAAAATGTTAAATACAAAGTATATTGACCAGATGAGTAAATTTTTTTTTAATGGCCATTACTACAATCTTGGACAAAATTGTTGTAGGTTGCAAATATAGTAACAAATTTTAGGTTAAAGGATAACATGAAACACTGCGCCACTTCCCAATGTTGCGCTATAGGAGTGAATGTACACTTTGAACAGTAATCCTATAGTCAACATTGAAAAGGGGAGTGGGGTGTCCCAAGGCATTTTGTTCAAGACTGTCTAAGTTTTTTGGGAGCAATTTTGGAGCAAACTGTCGAAAGAAAATTGGACATTTTTGGACAAGGTGCATCACAAAAATTATTTATCGAGGTCGATGGGTCTGGGGATTGTCAAATTAAAGTGTTCTGACTTTCAACTATGAACATAAGAATTTCAATCTTTATTTGGGGGTGTATTGGTGTATGTTTTTTGAAAACGAGTGATCATGAATGGATAGACTGTTTCATGGTTCTATATGCAGACAGAAATGGTTGCGTTTAGAAGTAACTTTGTTGGGCGGCTGTTGCATTGCGTTGCAAGAGGAGTGTCACTCCAATTGTAGAATGGTGGAAGGAAACCCAGTTATAAGATATTATGAAGTAGTGTCAATTTCTACCAATTTGTGTAAAAGCCAGAACTGTTGATTCAGCTTGATATTATCATAATGGTAGAATGATAGTGAAGGCTGGTGTTTTACATTTTTGAAGCTAATTTGAGATTTGTGACTACAATTTTCACAGTGCATGAAGCTGGGCTGGTAACCTATCTAATTTTCACTCTTGTAATCTACGCAATTTTCCCAAGGTTCACTTACATTTTCTTGTCGAAACATTTGGTAGAACAAGGGTTTCATTAACCTATACTGTTGACGTTGTTGTTAGGTCTAAGTCAGTTTAGTCCTCCCTTCACTCCCTTATAACATTGACAGCATTCACAGTACAATATTATTACAGTAAAACAACTTCAATATATGCCCTGAACATGCCGAATATGCACTGCTGATGTTTCCTGTTGCAAGGAATATCAGCCACATTTAGTCGTTTAACATATATCAAATTGCTGCTTTTTCCTGGTCCCCATACATGCTTCTGGCCTGTCCAAATTCACAGATAATCTTGGACAAAATTGTTGGGATGCTTTGTCATAGGTTGCAAATATAATAACAAATTTTAGGTTGGAGGATAACATGGACCCCTGTGCCCCTTTCCAATGTTGCGCTATAGGAGTGAATGTACACTTTGAACAGTAATTCTATAGCCAATATTGAAATGGGGAGCTGGTGTTCCAAGGTATTTTGTCCAAGACTGTAGTTATAACTTCGGAATTTCAAATCTTAGACATAGATCAGAAGAAAGTACAACATGCCAGGATGTATAGGTACCTGTAGTGTTACTTGTGAGTGATCCGCATACAAAGTAATAATGTGCTAAAGTCTTCCACCTGATTTGCAATTCAAAATCTCAAGATTGTGGTAATAGTCCAGAATTACCTATGTGACGCACTTCAAAACTGAGTCATGCGTACATGCATGAAAGCTTCTACATACAAAATATACGTAACTGGCCAAGGTTGAGTTACATCGCTATTTTACTTCTTATCATTTTTTTTTATTGAAATTGCACCAATTTTTTTAACGACTGGTGCCCAGTCTTGGACCAAATCCTCAAGCGCACGGCCCAGTCAGAGTCTTTGAACTTTGAGTCAGAGTTCATGAAAATCAGGACACTTGAGACTGGTCTCCAGTCCAAGTCCAGTCTCAAGTCCACCAGCACTGATAAAGATAGTGAATGGAATTCCCCTTTTCCAGAGGAGAGCATGTAGCAAGTGATTGCTGAAAGAGAGGGCAGACTCCAGGTATCAGGCCTCCTAGCATCGTTGGTGTTTTCGGGCAGCTACGCCAGTTACAAGCTCTGCATGAGCGAGGAAGGACGGCCAAGGCTCTGGTGAACATTCCTGTAAGGCAACGTCCATAGGTGCACAAACACACACATAGCATCACCATTGCATAGATTCCTTTGGCCTTCGGCAAGCAATCAAATTTTCTAGTATGTAGTCACATCCTCTCCATCTATCTACCTACCTTTGGAATGTATTTTAACTCCCTTGCTTCATAACCATGCAGCATTAGTTTCTGTCTGTTCAGAAACTGTTCAAGAGTAAATGGATATGCTCTTGGATCCCTGAAAGGAAGTAAAATATCTCTTCTTAAACATTTTTTTAAACATTGCTTTGAGGTTACAGGTGTATATCAACAGCATTGAATAATTCAATACACATAACCACAATGCATGAATGTATTTTGGTTTGGATAATGTGCTTATTGGTATGGAAACATATTGCATAAAATCAGGCTGTGTAACATGCTTGGTCTTTGTAATATTATAGTAATTTATTGTGCCAACAATTGAGATGTTGACGTAACAATCATGATATACACACTGACATCTGCTCAGGCTACCATGATGACTAATAGTCATCATGTGCTCAAAAGTTACATTTGCATTCTAAACCTGCATACTCAGCATGAGATGTGTTGAAGCTTACTATCTTTAGATTTCACACGCATATGGTTATCACAATATGTTGACCCAAATGGTCTCCACCAAATATGATAGGATTTGCACACAGTATGTACACCCACTAAACCCCAAATGACTTTTGACCACCATCAAGAGCCATATGGTTCTCGCTCTCAATGTTGTTCATCGACATATCAAATAAAAGATTTGTCCAAGCTTCACTTTCTGAGATATCATGTTCACATTACGTTTTCTGCGATTGGACACCTGTTAACCCTAAATGACCTTTGACTTCCACCAAAAACAAAGCCATTCTTGTTCTCAATAAGGTTCACTGACATACTAAATATCAGATATTTTCAAGTTTTCAATGTTGAGCTATCATGTCTCCCAGATTCTTTGTACTCTTTGACCAAAGTTGATCCAAAACAACTTGGACAGGGTTCTTGTACCCACTATTGTACATATAAATACCAAATGAGATCTGTTCAAGCCTCCTTTTTTGAGACATGTTGTTTTCAAGGTAGGCATCGCAAACCTACACATGCACACACATGCCATCATGAACACAAAGATTGTGACCATCATCCAAATGAAAAAGGAGATAAGTTGTAAAAATGAAGGAAAAAGTAGCAGAGTAAAAAACTCACGAGACTGAAAAGATCATTCTGAGTGGTATTAGGTACTGAGCAAATTGCTGGCAAACTTCAACTTGACCTGAAGTTTGGACTGAACCAGGCCTAAAAATGAGTCAAAAAATGAAAAATGTTTTTTAACACCAAGATGAGTTGATGATGAAACAAAGGTGAAAGATAAACACAGTGTCAGTAACTTAAATACACACAAGCAAGTATGTTTGCTTGTTAAGGGTCAGTGACAGAAACATAAACTATGGTACCACCTGATCGAAGCAAAACTCAGTGAAAAATTATATTTTCAGCCTTCTTTCACCAACAAACATTTCAGTCTAGAAAGACTAAATGCAGAGGTACTTCAGTCAACATAATTTCCAGCTGTTTCCAGTGATGGATATTTCCCTACTTCTGGCAGAGATGTTCAAGTTACAGTATTTATTTAAGATGATATAAGGTATCAGAACATTGCATTGTACCAAAAAGAAGAGAGAAGTAACAAATCTTACTACCATGACAAAATGAAACTTGCTTAAGTATCACAAGTTTTATAAAAATGTTCACATTTATATCATCCCTGAAATAAATACCTCTTTTGCCTGACATAGTGCACAGCATTGTCCCCATCCATTCTCTGTGTGTATATGAGGTAGCAGGCAATCAACACACCTGTACGACCCTTTCCAGCATGGCAGTGCACTGCCACCTATAAGAAGAAAAAACAAAAACTATGGGTGTATTTGAAATCTGAAATATCATGTTGCTATCCACAAACAGACCTACAGTAACATTTACAATTTGAGGGTAACCTCATCCTGGCATCACACTGATCTGGTCTACAAAATTCTTCTAAACACAATCTCCACTCCAGAGAGACTTTGCTTCATGTTAAACATTTCCCCAAACCCTCTTTGGTACATGTCATCGCAAGCCACAAGTAAAGTTCCTGTAATACCACTGTATTGTGAAGTGTAATTGAAACAGTTGCCTTCCAGTTCAAGCCTGTTATGATATTAAGAGCTTTGACTACAAATGGCAACTATCAAAAGATACTTGCTCTCATTGAATATAAATCGAGAAGCAAATGCATATGAAACCATGACAGACCTGACTCCACAAAATATGATTTAAGTTGCATAATAGTGATGGTAACAGAGTAAAAAACTTTGCATGCATAGTAGAATTGGGCCAAATAAGGAAAAGTTAACCCATGTTTATTGAGATGCAGCTTAATTTCTCCACATATTTGCAATGATATTAGGGTGATTTCTATATAACTATGAAAAGAAGCATCATTTTGGAGGTATGAAAATATAAAAAAGTTCAGTTTTGTTTTTGATTCTTACAACTTGCCACACAGTGTGTTGTTATGGTTTCTATTTAATACATTGAATTACAAACCTAACAAGACTGTTGAGTAATCATGTGATTTCTTCGCTAACATTACAAGAAACTTTTGGATTAAAGTTACCCAGTTCTATTATCATCAACCCATAGCTTTCATAGAAACATGGATCACTTTGCTTCAGGTTTAAGCCGTAATCAGAGTTTGGGGTCTTTGACATTTGTTTCTTTTAAATGTGATTAAGTATGGACATAAATCATTTACAACATAAATTTCGATAGTATGGGAAAATTTGCTAGTATTGAATTTGTTTGCTAATTTTGTTTTGCAGAGCTGGCATATTGTAATATGATGTAGAAGAAATGTTCATTTTGTCATAATTTCTTCTTTTAAAAGATAACTTTATATGGAAATTATGATTATGTTATTCATTGCCACATTATATATTGCACTGTGATGAGATGTTTGGCAGACAAAAAGTTTCAGAAATTCAAAAATACTCTAACTTTTGATGCAGCATCTTACACAAACAAATACTGTACCGCTTCATTCTAAAGAGAATGGCATATCAAACACAGCAAACAAATCCAACTCATAAATTTACAGCAGACTAATCATTTACAGCAGACTAATCATTTACAGCAGACTAATCATTTACAGCAGACTAATCATTTAACAACTCTTAGACTTGCTGCACAATGCACTCACCTTTCCCTGTTTAATTGCAAAAGCCATCACCTTCACCATATCCAACAGGAACTGCAAGGAACGAACACCGTAATCCTCCCAACCAAAATTGTAAAAAAAGACTGTGATCAAGAGTAACAAACATGATGTAAGCCAGGAGTTTGTCAATGCTGTTTTGTTTGACACACAGAGAAGAAGTAATTACTGATGATGTGTTGAAGTGTAGAAAGCATTCATTTTGCAAATAAAATACCCAAAGTTTCCACAATTCTACTGAGACAGTGTTTACTATTTTGACATATGATCTTGCCAGTATTGATCAAAGAAACAGACTGACTATAGCGTATCAAATTTGTACTTTTGTTACCAGCTTGATGGAAAGTCACCAAGTGGATTTGCTGATCACTACAGTACTCTGCTCTGGCCATTCTAAACAACATGAATCTACATTCTATCAAGGAGTTGTCTTATTTTAAAAGAGTCGCCCTCCCATATTTCTTGGTGGTTCATGTTCCCTAGGGTTATATACCTTGCTATAAGCACAAACCGATGACAGAAAGTCTGAAATCAAATGACACATAAAATCTAGACTCAGTTGTTCACAGATCTTTTCTTTGAGTTCTTTCCTATATGGCACTGTCAGATATAAGCACATGATGTGGGAGGGGGAAGAGGTGGCTGAGGGGACAGATGGTATCCATTTGGGCAAATGAGACAGCCAAGAAAATACATGTCCTTTTGCGGACTATGACAACTCTCAGGGGGTCTTGGAAAGGTTAATTCCTAATCTAAGGGATATTTTTATCCAACAATTTTCTGGAACACTTAGCACCAACACTTAGATAGTGTTCCATAATTCAAATTCCCCTAGGCCAAATCCTAAGTGATCCACTGCAGTAGAGGTATCCTCTATTTCCATATCACACAGTAATTTTAACCCCTGAAAACAAATACCCTTGTGATGCCACTGCAGTCTCAAAATTCAGGCAACCTGTTCAAAAATCTTAAATTTGGGCAATGTATCCCTGCTTCCCCAGAAATATTGGCCACCCTATGCCTTTGACCTCTAACTTCTGAGGAGCACAAGAGGACGCTATGCTTGGTGGATATGAAACTTAAAATAAACTTCAATTCATAGAATCAAGCATTTATCATTAGATAACCAAAATGACAAAAGACTAACTGTAATGTCTTGCCATATGAACATTTGGCATTCATGATTTCTTAAACTTTTTTATGGCTAATCAAATTTGACCATTAAAGGAGTACACTAATCTTGAAGCAATGACTATTAGAATGCTCCTCCAATACTTGACAAGAGTACATGCCAATATGGAAGTTCAGGCAACTGCCCATATTGAAATACTGTGAGCACTGAATTGACTTCACATACACACACATACCATAACAGAAATCTTCAGGAATAGGATTACAGATGTCAAGTAATGTACACTCCATGAATAATCCTTACCTCCATTATCCATAAATTCCTGAGGATCGTATGAGAATCCACTTTCATGGAGACCAGGTCCACAGCTGGAATGCTCTCCGGCAGTTTGTAAATTGATAATTGATCGAATCTGAAATCTTCCATAAGGAAATGACAAGATGAAAAAACATCTTCACCACTGAAATTTAAGCAATTTTCACCTGGTTGTCCAAAGAACAACTTTGCAGTGGACAACATTGTTGTCTGCCAATATGAACAATGTGTTTGTCCTCTCTGAATTTAAGTTGTCCTATGACAAGCAACTGCCATGAACTTATCTAAGAACACCTAGTTTTTTATGCTGCTGTACAAGTAATCACTTGCATTGTGTTATTTACAATACAAATTCATTTCCAGCATTCAGCTACAGATTATTCTCCATGCAGGTGGGGATTTGGGATAAAGTTTTGATTAAATTTGGTTGTCAGAAGGAAAACCCCATCAGAAAATGTAGTTGTCCTTTAAAAAGTGATGCTGTATCTGATATGAGGACTAAACTTCTTCACTGTCTCTACACATTTCTGTACAATCCATTTTGCTGTGTTTGGTGATTGACTTATTTCAGTAAGAACAACACCATCACCCTTTTAATTGTCTCTCTTTCCGAAACTAGGTGAAAAGTGTGAGGAACATTCTTTCCAAAAACCAGAGAGTTGTTAGGAACTCCCTACTAAAAATTTGACTCACCTGTTAAATTGTTCAATCACATTATACCGTGCCATGAATTCCCCAATTGGTCTTGATGTGGCTAGTATATCTTTGGTTATCCTATCCATGTATATGAACACAAAGAAAAGAGAGAACACATAATGCTGAGAGTCATTCCAAACACATGATGCTGAGAGCCATTCAAGCACATGATGCAGAGAGCCATTCAAGCACATGATGCAGAGAGCCATTCAAGCACATGATGCTGAGAGTCATTCCAAACACATGATGCTGAGAGCCATTCAAGCACATGATGCAGAGAGCCATTCAAGCACATGATGCAGAGAGCCATTCAAGCACATGATGCAGAGAGCCATTCAAGCACATGATGCTGAGAGTCATTCCAAACACATGATGCTGAGAGCCATTCAAGCACATGATGCAGAGAGCCATTCAAGCACATGATGCAGAGAGCCATTCAAGCACATGATGCAGAGAGCCATTCAAGCACATGATGCAGAGAGCCATTCAAGCACATGATGCAGAGAGCCATTCAAGCACATGATGCAGAGAGCCATTCAAGCACATGATGCAGAGAGCCATTCAAGCACATGATGCAGAGAGCCATTCAAGCACATGATGCAGAGAGCCATTCAAGCACATGATGCAGAGAGCCATTCAAGCACATGATGCAGAGAGTCATTCAAGCACATGATGCAGAGAGCCATTCAAGCACATGATGCTGAGAGCCATTCAAGCACATGATGCAGAGAGCCATTCAAGCACATGATGCTGAGAGTCATTCCAAACACATGATGCTGAGAGCCATTCAAGCACATGATGCAGAGAGCCATTCAAGCACATGATGCAGAGAGCCATTCAAGCACATGATGCAGAGAGCCATTCAAGCACATGATGCAGAGAGCCATTCAAGCACATGATGCTGAGAGTCATTCCAAACACATGATGCTGAGAGCCATTCAAGCACATGATGCAGAGAGCCATTCAAGCACATGATGCAGAGAGCCATTCAAGCACATGATGCAGAGAGCCATTCAAGCACATGATGCAGAGAGTCATTCAAGCACATGATACTGAGGGTCATTTGAAATACAATGCTGACAGCCATTTAAAACACATTACGTTAACAGCCATTCCAAACATATGATGCCGAGGGCCATTCATACACTTGACCCAGAGAGCCATTTAAAACACATGAAGCTGAGAGCCAATCAAAATGCATGACGCTGAGAGCCATTCCAACCACACAATGCTGACAGTCATTCAAAACACATTTCATTGAAGATGTCTGACATGTGTTGCTAGAATGGATCCATAGTGAAATGCAAAACAAAGCTGAACAATAACACTTCAAAAGAAAGCAATCCGACATGTATGTTCTGAAAACTCAACAATCGTACCAGCAAATTTATTTTCTTCTATTAAACTGTTCAAATTTACTTAGTGCAAGCATAGGATGCTATACCTTTGCATACCACATTCTTCATAATCTATTCACAGTTTTTCCTCTTTTAATTATGACACACATCCTCATAACACATATCAATCTAGATTTCTTTGTTCACTACTCTATGACTCAAACTTCTTAACTTGAAGCAGTGAGTTTAATTGTATACATCTTCCACATGGAATACACACCTGGATGAAATTCGAGTCAGCACCTCTCTTTAAAAACAAGTACATTGTGCAATCACTTATTGATCAGTTGATATACACTCTTTCTTTTTCTCCCTCATTTTTATTTCTTTCTTTTATTTACTAATTTATGTATATGTCTGTATCCCCTGTTCTCTTTTTATTTTCTATGTTATGTGTACCTTTGTGTAAAAATGTGTAGATTTTGCATATGTAAGGATCTTCGTATGTGTAATATGTTACGTTATACTATATTTCAATGTTTACCAGGATTCGTCAGCCTCACAAGCCTCCAAAGGTTTTTACTTCCTTTTGTAACATAAAATGCACACATGATGTGAAAATGTTGTTATCAATTCACGTTATGAAGAAACAGAAATGAAATGATGTGCAGTACTATCAAAAAGTGGAAAATATCATGCTGGACCATTACCAGTGTGAATATAAGCCACATATCATGCTGGACCATTACCAGTGTGAATATAAGCCAAATATCATGCTGGACCATTACCAGAGTGAATATAAGCCAAATATCATGCTGGGCCATTACTGGTGTGAATATAAGCCACATATCATGCTGGACCATTACCAGTGTGAATATAAGCCACATATCATGCTGGACCATTACCAGTGTGAATATAAGCCACATATCATGCTGGACCATTACCAGAGTGAATATAAGCCAAATATCATGCTGGACCATTACCAGTGTGAATATAAGCCACATATCATGCTGGACCATTACCAGTGTGAATATAAGCCAAATATCATGCTCGACCATTACCAGTGTGAATATAAGCCACATATCATGCTCGACCACTACCAGTGTGAATATAAGCCACATATCATGCTGGACCATTACCAGTGTGAATATAAGCCACATATCATGCTGGACCATTACCAGTGTGAATATAAGCCACATATCATGCTGGACCATTACCAGTGTGAATACAAGCCACATATCATGCTGGACCATTACCAGTGTGAATATAAGCCACATATCATGCTGGACCATTACCAGTGTGAATATAAGCCACATATCATGCTGGACCATTACCAGTGTGAATATAAGCCACATATCATGCTGGACCATTACCAGTGTGAATATAAGCCACATATCATGCTGGACCATTACCAGTGTGAATATAAGCCACATATCATGCTGGACCATTACCAGTGTGAATATAAGCCTCTAACAGCCATTTCAGGATCAGTGAATCTGGCTGGATTGCAGTATTTACAGTTCTTCCCTCCACATCCCAAAGAGCACTTCAGTGGTTCTGGTGCCCTTCGTCGAACGCTGTCCATGAGTGAACCATACTTCCCTGACAGTCTCTCAATCGTGTTGATGTGAGGACCAACTGACTCAGACAGGCTGTCCTCATCTTCTGTTGACATTGTATATCCTCCGATGATGGACAACAATCAATCTCTGACAAATGAAAGAATTGCAACGATTCAAGAAATTTTGACCATATATGCAAATTATAGCTTTGCATATCTTTAAGTTCAACAATGAGGAATCAACATATAACCCAAATATTAATACCACAGCTACTCATCATTACCTAGCCTCAATCTACAACAAAAACATACTTGTGAACCTCTACAAGAAATAGAAGAGCACTATGGAACCTTGCGTGAAGATTACTTCAACTGTAGACATTTAGTTTTAACCAACAGTAATCCATGATTTATGACATTCCAATACGTTTGTTCCCATGTTGTCCCTCAAGATGCTGATCAGCCAAAGCCACTCAACTCCCTTGTACTTATCTGGAAACGTATAATCTGTAGAAAAACTATCACTTTGCACGATGTAATATTTGATGGCCCATTCTGAAGTTGGACAAATGAATGTTGAACACTACAAAGGGTTCCACTACCACAATGGTAATTTAGCAAACCAAACGGGACCAGTAATCCTGAACAACCTGAAGGAACCAACTACCAGAGTACAGTAGTAACGTAATGAAAAAGATGATGTGAGGAAGAAATTCAGTGTATGTTGGATAATGATATCATACAACCAAGTCAAAGAAACTGGTCATCACCCTGGTATTCTGGTACCTAGGCCAGCCATGTGGTCTTTGATTTTGTACAGATTATCGTAATTAAAGTAAATGCGATAACTACATATCCAGTTGATAGAGTGGATGATTCCTAGTTAAAAGGGGTATAGCAACGATAATTTTGTCACTAAGAGCCTCTTCGCATGAGCATTGACTTTGTTCTTTGAATTTGACAACACTGGAAGAACGACACATTCGTCGAGACAACATCACAGTTTTTTCTTCATTGAATAATTTTATATTTATTTACTGACTTTGAGAAATTCTCTACAACAAGGGGCCAATGTAAGAAAATCAAACCCAAACAACCCACACACTCCCGACTAGACTGTTACAAAAATGATTTCTTTGTAAGATGATGGAAACCATGGAATAATCTTTCTGAAGCAGCAGTCTCAGCAACCACTATCACTGGATTCAAAACCTGCATCAGCCAGCACAGCAGCAGATCTTCAAGAGCACAAACTTCCTATTTGCTACGAGGTTACGCTATTCATATTCACCTGAATACAGAATTTTCATATGGAGTAACTGCAGAATACAAGCCACTTAAACTCACTCTGAAAAAACATGGAGTCACAGTCGCCGAATGAGCATGGATCCTGTGTCTATTTCCCTGAAATTTCTTTAAGTCCACTGAGCCTCCAATCTGGAGTGGAGGCACAGTTGTAGTTGCCGTGGCTGTTCATGGACGTGCAATCATTTTGAGAATGACTGAGCATGTGTCCTGTCCCTATTTTTTTCTCAAAAATTTTTAAGTCCACTGAGCCTCCAATCTGGGGTGGAGGAGCAGTGGTAGTGGCAGTAGCTACCCATGAAGGTGCACAATCATTTTGAGAACAACTGAGCATGCATCCTGTGTCTATTTTTTCTGAAAATTTACTAAGTCCACTGAGTCTCCAGTCTAGTGAAGGTGCAGTTGTTGTCGCAGTGGCCATCCATGGAGTTGCAGGTGTTACAGTAGTTTAGTTTGCAAAGGATTAGAAAGGAAATGTCCTCATAAAAAGACCCAGAGAGTGCAGACATCAATGAAAGAAAAACAGTCAAAGTCTCCCACACTGCCAAAAATATTTATCAAGTGCATTACTACTCTTAAACATCATCATAGACTCTGGCAGACCATTCCATTCATGCACAACTCTCTGTGACAAGAAGCATTTTTCAACATCCAGCCTGCAGTGCATCTTTGGAGCTTGAATCTGTGACCAGAGAACTCTTTGAATTAGACCACTGAAAACCAGAAAGCCAAAAGGCTTTGTGATTCCTTGCTACATGGTTATATTACAACAAACATTTATACAACATTTATACAACAAACAATTATTCACATGACAAGTATAAGATCAACTGCAGTTAATTTTCTTGATACACCACATGCCTTTAACCCAAAATGACCTTTATTTTGGTGACCTAAAATGACCGCGACATTTGACTTCCACCAAAAGCAATAGGGATCACCTACCCAGGCCATGCAACCCACACATCAAGTACAGTATGAGTATGACATCAGTCAACATTATCTCTGAGCTCCAAGAAACACACAGTAATCAATGCTGCTTCTGGTCTTGCCTGTTGTTAGTTGAATCAAATAACTCAACCTTACCTCATCTGAACTCAGCTTGTCTGCCATATTTACCTCAAAATTCTTCGTAAATGACCAGAATGTTCTTGGGTCTCCATCGTATGGTGGAATTTCTGCCGTAGGTAATTCCAACGCTAATTTGAAACTCAATTTCCTCCTTTAACTTTTTCAGTGCTTCCTCCCTCTCCTCAGTATAATGCTTTTGGCATTCCAACATCCAGCTTTCTGCTTGCTCAAATGCTTCATCAGACAACAGCCCAGCCAGCTCAGCATGAACCTCTTCCATTGCCTCAAATTGGCGCTCTGCCTTTTGCAAATTTTCCTTTATGGACTTTGCGATAATTTCTTCCTTGTTACAAGTAGCTTTTAACACACTCAAAGTCCTCGTAAGCTGACCCTAAGTTATGATTCCTCCTCAATATTTTTGCTTCCTCCATCTTTTCCGACATTGTGAAATATGATTGAAAGCACTCCAATTTGATTGTTAAGAAACCTTGTTCTGCTACCAGCTGTTCCTCTGGATATTAATATTATCCAAATAAATGACCGAACAGAAGGTTTTTTTATTTTCTTCATTTTTTTCATAAACCCATTAACATTCAATTGCATGCTTGTCTATCTGACCCCATGACCTCCCATACCAAGACTATCTCTCTGGAC
The DNA here is from genome assembly GCA_021234535.1 of Stichopus chloronotus. Taxonomy (NCBI): domain Eukaryota; kingdom Metazoa; phylum Echinodermata; class Holothuroidea; order Aspidochirotida; family Stichopodidae; genus Stichopus; species Stichopus chloronotus. The sequence goes on from CM037830.1 coordinate 39,304,826, forward strand.
AACTTACTGGAGCCCCTCACACTAGAAGTTACTCACTAAGTTACAAATGCAGTACTGTAGCCTTAAATCCCATTGAGATAACTGTGTGCGACGGAATCAACAACTGAAAATAGTAATTTTGCACAATTTACCCCATATGCATTTGTACGGTAGTTTATAATAACCACAATAATGGTGTTTAGGCTATTATTATTGTTTTATAATGAAAAATTATCCCTTCCTCTCTATTGATAAGCCTTAAATTTCACAGGGTCATGAACCTGTTAATAACAGACAACCTTATCAAGTTTAAAACAAATCTGACCCGCGGATAAGGAACTATGGCAGTTTTAACATTTTTTATGTTTTATCCCATAACCTCATTAACATGCAAGATTTGGACACCAAAAACAATAGGGATCATCTACTCAATATGGGCAACCTACATGCCAAAAATGAAATTACTCAGAGTTACCCTTCTTGAGATAGAGTGTTTACGAGCAACCGTCACACACACACGCACACACGCACACACACCCTCACATACATACACACACACGACATCAGGACTGCATAGATTCCCCTGCCTACGGCAAGGAATCAAAAATCATTGAAAGCTAAATTGTCAACCCCATGAGCAATTTTAAACACTTGAAGCAGATCACCCCAAAGACATCTAAGCTCAAGGGATATAAGATTAAGTATTTTCAATCTGTGATGATACCCAACACTTCTCATGGAACCAATCAGTCTAGTAGCTCTCTTCTGAACTTTTTCCAAAACAAATTTGTCCTTTGAAAAATAGGGATTCCAAGCCTGCACAGCATACCCAGATGGGGCCTTACCAACTGTTTGTATAATCTCACAGTAATATACTTAAAGGGGAAATCAGGGTTTGTTTTCACAATTCCCTACCAGTATTGTACAATGAATTATAACTAACAAATATGATCAAGACTATCTCAAAACAGGTGGACAATTTCGAGAAACGAGTTAAATTCGAAAAAAATTGTTGAAGAACTCTGAAAGTCTGTGACATCCATATTCAAAGAATCGAATATGAATATTCAATTCTATTGCCTTTTCAAGGTATGAGGAGGTGTGGCTGAACAGTTTCATACATAGCCTACATGTACTGTACAGTGTGTATCATCAACTATTACTGAACTCTTCTTTACATAGCACTACACAATGCACCAACTGCATGGGAACCATAAACATTTGGTTATGTTTATTCATAAAACATCATCTCAGTCTTACGCTGTGATCGGTCATCGTATAGAGGAGCCTGTCTTGTCTTGTTCATGAACGTTTATTTTCTGTACCCAACAAATATTAAGAGTTCTCATTCAACAGTAATTAATGCAATAATTACCATTTCTTCTACCTTCAAACTCCTCCCCGACGTCTCTATATTTCCATGAACAATCAGTTTAGAAAGAAAAATCAACTAAAGGTGAATTTTCTCAGTCAAACCCTGATTTCCCCTTTAAGAAGAAATTTGAAGTTCTGTCTAAACATACCTAGAATTTCCTAAACCCTTCTGCACACTGTCTAAAAGGTTCAACAGAGGAATCTACAAAAATGCCAAGATCTTTTCCAACTTCCGTTTTTTCATGTTTAAACGAACAAGACTATAGTTAGTCTTGGAATTACCATGACTAGTATGCATTACTTTACACTTGTCAACATTGAACAGCATTTGCCAACAGACCACTTGCAAATTTTATCAAGATCACTTTGAAAGTACCATTATGTTTAGGAGAAACATCAGATTATATTATTGTGTCATCAGCAAATTTTCTGACTGAAGAACAAATAGTATCATCCAGATCATTGATACAGTATGTGCCAGAAATAACAAAGGACCAAGAACAGAACCCTGAGGCACACCAGTAGAAACATTTGCCCAATCAAAAGTGTAACCGCTAAAGACTACTCTCTGCTTTCAATCACTTAAACATATTCTTGATCCAGTCCAAAAGCCGACCATCAATACCCAGGCCTTGCAATTTAAGTTGTAAATGGCTATAAGGGACTTTGTCAAAGGCTCTCTGAAAATCTAAAAATACAACATCAACCTGCTTACGACTATCCAAAGAGCTAGTAACATCTTCCAAGATATCCAAAAGGTTAGTCAAATGATCTTTTTGGACAAAAACGAAGTTGGGAATGATTCAACAACAAATTCATATCAAAATATTTGATCACCAAATCCTTAATAATAGACTCTATGACTTTGAAAGCAGCACTGGTAAGGCTCACAGGCCTATGTTACAGGGAAGACTGCATTGACCCTTTTTTAAAAATAGTCCATTTGCACTCTTGCAGTCATTGGGAACAGAACACTAACAAAGTGATTTGTTCAAATTTACAGAAAGGGGGTAACAAAGAACATAGGCAAATTTCATAATTTACAGAAACTGCTTGTCTCTTAAAATTCTCAAAATCCATAGCAGACTCATAAGAACAAAAAGGAAGAAATATCTCACAAGGCATCCTGGAAGGTTTACTTCTTCTAACCTGACATCTGTTAAAGGGACAAAAGTTTTCATAGTTTAATCCTATTACAAAAGCAATCCCAAGACTCCATAGCACTTTTATCTAGGAACAAGAAAAAACAACAACAACAACAAAAGCAGAAAGACAAGATGTGACAGAAAACAAACAGGCACAGAAGGTGGTGAAAACAGTACTTAGGGGGACAGTAAGTTCTGGAAATAGGAACACAAGATACATACAGATAAATGAACAAACAAACGACAAAGGACAGCTTATGTTACGCATGGACAGTACAAGGAAACGACAGGGTATGAATGTGACAAACACAGAACACACAACACAAAAAAAGATCAGAAAGTGGACGAAACCTATTGAGAGAATTTCGTAAAAACGCTCCCAACGAACAACATAGGAACGTCCAGGAAAAACTATAGAGGCAGGGAGGAGAAAATCCCAGTGAAACAAAAGAAACAAACCAAAAACAAGAAAAATATCTACCTCTAAAGACTTCACTTCTGCAGCATTCCCATGCTTGCTTGATTGTTTAATCAAGCGTGGGGATATATCATTTCATGTATTTTGTTCATACATACATATATACATACATATATACAATACATACATAATATAGATGTAGTTGTACAATGCAGTGGAATAAACAGGACGCTAGAAAAACAGTAATATGTTTATCGCAGCTAGCGACCTTAAAAGGAAACAGAAACAATAAAAAAAACACAAAAACAAGAAGAAGAGAAGAAAAGAAAAAAGGCGCAAGTCAGATAAAGCATACTGTTCAACGCATGTACGTATTTGCCAATGAGATTTCATTTTACAGTTAAAGGTTTTATACGACTTACAGAGCTTTATAGCATTCAGAAGATCACAAGTTTTGGAACAATAATTATTCAAGAGAAGCTTCCCGTGTTTAGTGTTACGCCTGGTAACTACAAAGAGTGTGCTACTTCTTGTATGGTTGGGAATGTGAGAAGACATTCTAGGGTTAACAATGTTACAAAAGACATGTGGTAATTTATTGTTAAAATATTTATATGTAAAGGTGCAAATCCTAAGGATGTGAATATCACAGACATTTAGAACCCCAAGATTACTGTGAAGCTTATTTGTAGGATAGCGACGGGTGAAAAGGTAATGGTTTTTAGACTTATGTTTTGAAGGATTTGTAATGGCTTCATAACAGAAGTACTAGCTACCCCGAAAATGTCAATAGCATGAGAAACCTTCGAGAAGATGAGAGAATAATAAAGCTGAATAGCAACGGCAGGGGTAAGTGAAGTTCTGAGATGATAGAAAATGCCATTGTATTTAAGCAGGTTATTACAAAGGTCATCAATGTGATTTTTGAAAGAAAGCTCATTGTCGATCAGAAGTCCTAAATATTTAGCACAGGCTCTCCTACAAAATTTGGAAATTTTTTTTAACCAATTTTTTTTTTAATTTTTATTTTTCAGAATAAAATGGTTTGGACAAGAATGAGCACCATGGTCCCTTGAATGAAAAATCGAAAAGTTGGTGTTGCCTGAGTGTAGAGTAAGTCTGTTGGAGTCAAACCAAGTTTTGAGTCAGCATAAGACAGTCTCCAGACTGTAACCTTTTTTGAGCACAGGGAATGCAAAAACGCAATGGGAAAATTTTGCTGGAAAAACCTGCAATACCATCGTTTCAGATTAATTTTGCGCGGATAACTAAACGCTGCGAAAAAAAATAACGAAGCAAAGTATGAACAAACTCACAAAAACACAAGTCACAACCCCAAAAAGCATGTTACTTGTTAATGATGTAAAGTTTATGTTCTCGATGAAATGTATTAATCTAGGAATAATTTGCACTGCACGGGGCTGCACGAAGCCGCAGGGAACAACTTAATATCGATTAAAAAAGTGCGCGGATTTCACTAAAACCTGCAGAAGTGCTCAGACGGGAAAACAGGGCAGTTTGGCCTGCACCGGGAACGCGTTCCACGTGCGGACCAAACTGTACAGTCTGGAGAGTCTTAGAAACAAGTTTGAAACAATCATCATCGTGAACAAAAACATTGGCATCATCAGCAAAATGTCTCAAAGACTCACTACAGACTACATTATGAATATCATTAACATAAATTAGGAAAAGCAAGGGTCCAAGAACAGAATCCTGTGGGACACCAATATTAACATCTGCATACAGCATTGCTAGATTCAAGTTCATAAGACACCATTAACATTAGTGGGCCTATGCTGTTTTCAGTACAACTGCAGAACACCCTGCCCCAAATCCTTTACCACCAAGACTCTGGAGGCGCAGTCGCGGTCATCTGGATAAACCACTACTGAGGACTAGGACTGCGACTCATCGAAAAAGTGGCCGGGTATTCAGCAGTTACTCCCTGTTTTCTGTTAGAAAGGTAACTAGACATGACATCATACGCTTTACCACGAATACCATACCTGTATAACTTGGCAAGAAGAATTCTATGGTCGATGGTATTGAACACTTCCTTAGATCTAAGTACTGACCTAGACTATCCCCGTCGTCTAGGCCTACATATGAACATTATCATATGCAATTGACCGTTTCTAGTAGTGCATGACTGGTATCAATATCATGATATTTCCTGAAAACAAAATGATACTCAAAGACAGTAGCACTTGACTGCGACTGCCTCTCCAGTCTCACTGGTATGTTCATGTGAGACGTAGTATTCTGCAGTTGTACTTTTCAATTTCATACATCCAATGATCCATGCTACACCTAGCCTAAGATTGTAGGAATGTTTACGCAACTAAGGTTAGGCTAGCAAGTAGCATCGTATCATTTCCATGAATTAATGTAAGGCCCACCTTCTTCTTGGAATGTCTCAGATGTTGTGATTGTTGGTGCCTATTCTTCGGAGTTAGGGGGACTAACTAAACTTAAGCTGGTAACTTCCTTGACGAAAGTCCGCGGAACCACTGCCACACTGATATGCCGCAGTTTCTTGCTAACAGACTGACAGACCTAAGACTTGTTCAATGATCAATCGTAATACAGAAATCATTGGTTACCATGGATCGGTACGCGGTACTCACGCACGTAACATTAACAACCTGATTGAAGGTAGCAGCCAGTAACAGCAGCTACACAAAGATTCTTCTGGCCACAAACCACTGTTGTATATATATATAAAAATGAAACAATACACCACTGATTTGATGGAAAACATCAATATATTAACAGTGTACACAAAGATTATAATAAAAATACGACATGTTTCGGAAGGTCAACTTCCATCGTCAGGTTGATGATGAGACTAAATAAGGAGAGGTGAACGTACTACCAATTGGGTTGTCAAAGACAAAAATTTAGAAGTGACACTTACTTGAATAAAGAAAATAATGGGGATTCCAGTTGTTTGTTGAGATCGGGCAGATTCCAGTTGATATGAAGGCATTCCTTGAGTTTAAGCTGCAGCTTAGTGGGTGCCGAGTCAATGATTTTGAAAGAGTTGTGATCGCATTTTGCCTTACAAGAGGGGGATTTGTGTAAGTGTTTGTAAACATGTGAGTTTTCGTCGGATTTTAGATGCTCATTGATCCTTGTAGCCAAATGTCTGTGGGTTTCCCCGATATAGCAAGCATTACAGCTTGAGCAATTGAATTGGTAGACTACATGGGATTTCAGATTTGTTGGAATAGAATCCTTGGTAACAAACAATTTTCTTATTTGAAAGGAAGTGAACACAAGTCTGATCGGCACCCACTAAGCTCCAACCTGACGATGGAAGTTGACCTTCCGAAACATGTCGTATTTTTATTATAATCTTTGTGTACACTGTTAATATATTGATGTTTTCCATCAAATCAGTGGTGTATTGTTTCATTTTTTTATCTGGACTTGTGCTTCAAAGAACATTCGGATATATATATATATATATATATATATATATATATATATATATATATATATATATATATATATATATATATATATATATATATATTTACTATAGGCCTACTACTGTGCCGCAAACAGACGGCGTCATTATTTCTACAATCTAGGACACTTTCCGACAGACTTTGCCTGTAATATTAATCGGTTCTAATTTAGAACCAGTGACCACCAGTCAAGGTTATTAATGATGGTTAGGATTAAGTATTTGATGAAAATAAACCAAGTTGAAGGTGTAAAAAGTTATTTAGGCCTAGCTTTAACCTGAATAACCACCAATCATAAAATTGAGAGTTAAGGCGCGTTCACACTACAACGATATCGGATCGGATTACGATCCGATTTTTTTATTTTTAGTAAATATCTTCTCCATCTCTGATCGGAAAGAACCAAAAATTCGTCAACTTGTGTAAATAAATGATTTGTATCGCATGACTAAGAAAATCAAATTTATACTAATTATTTCGTGACGTCACACCGACAGACAGCTTTTATCGGACTACGGTGAGTGTCCGATAAAAGCTGTCTGTCGGTGTGACGTCACGAAATAATTAGATAACATTTCATTTTCGTATCCTCTGGTACAAATCATATCTTTACGCAAGTTGACAATTTTTTGGTTCTCTCTGATCAGAGATGGAGAAGATATTTACTAGAAATAAAAAAAAAAATATCCTTGTAGTGTGAACGCGCCTTTAGGGTTAAGTATAGGGTGAAATTAGGCAAGCAAGGATTTTAGCAAGAATACGTCACTTCCGGTCACTGATTCTAAATTATAACCTATTAATCTTTTAAGGAGATATGCTTATACCAGAATTGGAAGAAGAAAATGTAAAAAGGTTGCTTAGATGTTTATCACAACTGAATTAGGCCTATCTTGAGTTGGGAGTTGCTATTTGACCACTTGCATGTTGAAAGCATCGCGTGTGGAAAAAAAAGCCTGTGGAAAACTAAAATTACAAATGTCTGGATCAAGACTAATCATTTATCAGCTTGCAAAATTTTGTTAAATTGTATATTAGTATTATATTAATTTTCCACGCGGGATAAGTTGCCCCCCCCCCCCATTGGCTACACCACTGTCAAAATGTCAAAATGTAAGTTTTTGACAATACTAATTAGTGAGATCGTAGAATCCCACTGGGTGTGGTCTAGCTTATTTGATTGAATAAATGGTAAGTGGCTCAATATTACGACGGACATAAGGTGACATGAGAGATGTTAAGTTATCGTGTTCTAGAATAACTTGTTATCTCGACAGTTTACAAATTGTCGAGTTGTCGACTTAGACTAAATCTTCATGAAATGTTGACGTAGAGTAAGTCGGTAGCATCTCGACAATTAAAAAAAATCCGAAAAGTCGACTTAACGTAAGCCGGTAACTCGACAATTTGCAAAATTTTGTCGAGATAACAAGTTATTCTAACACGATAACGTTGCATCTCGAATGCCACCTTATGTCCAGCGTACACTACACATGGGAGGTTTTACACACAGTTCTGTACATGCCAACATGGATATCATTAATTTTACACAGGTAATAACATGTGACCAAGTCTTACATATATGGCAAGCCAAATTCAGAATAATTCGATCAACCAGGTTTGTCAGTTGATAAGCCAGGTTTATCAAGTTGATAAACCTGGTTTATAAAATTGATAAACCAGGATTATCGACTTTTTTTCGGCTTTTTAAATATGTTTCATCATCATTTAAACTAAGTTTATCAAACATAGAGTATGCGGTGTCGATAAACCGGTTTTCTACAAGTAAAATTTGTTTATCCGTCGACTGCTAAACCTTTTTTTCTTTTTTTTTCTTTTTGGATGAACCAGGTGTATCATTCCATTTGTGATGAACTTGATTTATCGAATTGATAAGCCAGATTTATCCAGCAACTTGCGTTATCGATTGATAAACTTAGTTAATGGGTTGATAACCAGGTTGATCGGTCGAAAACCTGGTTTATCTGTTGGAAAACATGCTTTTCTGGTTGAGAAACCAGTTTTATCGAATTATTGGGCATTTGTCTTGCTATACAGGTACGTACCGTAGTTGAATAGAAATTTTATGAGTTTATGAGGACGCTGTAAACATACCACAAATGTCATAGTCCATTTACGAAATCATATGATATGGTCGCCTCATGGCTATAGACTTGAATTATAACACAGTAAAATTGACAATGTGATCGTATAGGCAAGACGTGTGCTCAATAATCTACATTTTAACCATTCATATAGGTTTCATCATGGAGCTATGTATTACAGAGATAGCTCCGTGGTTTTGGAGGACCTTTTTGAGGTGTTCCCCTCTTCCAAAAATTGAGGGAGATACGCCCCGTCCCCCCATTACCCACACCCATTACATACGTTACGGACACGGTGTCACAGAGGTGATCCGAGCAATAGTGTTGTATAGAGATGGTCATTCTACCCCATAGTACGCAAAAGGTCGTACAAAGTTCAGTCTTCCGGTGTTTACTCCAGATTTATTTAACTTTTTCTTTATTTCCCTCACACAGTCAGATTAGACAATAAAACAGATTAAAAATAGTACACTTAGACCCTGTTCTCAGAAAGGTTGCGCAATCCTTTCGTGATTGGTAGATCACGGATGGCAACCGCCTCACTCCATTACGTAGTCAACCATTTGACCTGTGATTGGTCAGTGTCAGCAGTCTATCCCGTGATCCTTAGCAGTTCGGCGTGGGTCAATCCATTGACCTCGCAATGCCACTGACACCAATGTTGCCCAATGTTGGGTGTCTGGGTTTATTTTTCTCAGAAAGGTTCAAATCTGGGTTTTTTTAAGTTTCCAGTCAAAACTCATTTCAGTTTGCTTCACGTATTTCATCCTGCATGACAAATTCAGTTGATCTAGACAGACTATAATCTAGTCTCTTAAATTACAAGCTATAAATATAGCCTATTAAACAACTTGAGTGAGAGCTGACGAATACCTCGGTATTCATAGTTTTCCTGAGAAAAATTAATTCTTTCTATGTTAGTGTAAAATTCATTTCACCAGACCAAAGTGAGAAAAATCTGAAGTAACTAGGCCTTAATCATGCCTGGGCTGGGGAGGCACAGACTCTCAAAAGTTAACGATACGCTCAGCACTTTAGCGCCTACATTTTGTCTGATGATCACTCATTTATTTTTTTAAATTTAAATTAAAAACATCCACAATAGTATCGTCTAAAATTATCATTAGCCTATATTTACTTGAAACGTGTACTAGATTGGTCGAAGTTTATTTCAAGTGATCTAGGTTTTTATTTGGCTATCTGGGTTTTTTTAAACTAAAATCTGGGTTTTCTTGTTTTCACTGAGTGGCAACACTGACTGACACTGGCTCTCTGGACATCAAACCGTAAACGTCGTCTCTGTCTGTGCACTGTGTAGGCCTCTTTTATCTCTCCGTTCCTCAGCTCTTCGTGTCAACGTCATGTAACTCAACTGTATACGTTTTCTCTCTGTTTGATCATCATCGTCAATTTAATTCTCGTTAATTTATGTGCCAGTCAAATCAACAATAAATGGAACTTTAATCGATAAATACCTCTCTCTGGCCTTCCTTCTGTGGTGGCGTCTCTCTCGTTGTGCTAAACATCCGTCGCTGGGGCAGTCATATCACGACTGTGAACCCCTAAAACCCCCCATATTCTACAATAGGACAGTGGGCAAACAAAAATTGGATCCTTTAAAATGTCTTTCATATTTAACTTGAAAGGACATTACTTCAATATATGGTCATTATAGCATGGAAATGCCCTCTAACATCTCCCTGATTATAGTAACATATAGCAAGCAACATTCACAAGAGAAATAAGAGTATATGCTCTTTCATTTTTATTGACAGTATTTGCAGCACCATTAGGACTGACATCGATTTAAATGTGAAAAGAATATACCTTTGAGGGGTGTACCATTTTTTTTTAGGAAACTTTACTCTGGGTACCGGTAAATATTTTGAAATGCATAGTAAGGTAAGCTCAACTCTAAAAATAACATAATAGTCGTAACGTAAAATAACGTAATAGTAAAACAGTCTATCTAATGGTGTTAATTGCTTCTAAAAAAAACATAATTACAACAAACTGTTTATACAAAATCGTGAAAAACAGAAGACTTGTAAAGGTGCATCCAAAGGAGCTTCAAGCAAAATAATAATATCAGGCCTGTAACGGTTATGTAAACATATTAAGCTTAATTGACTTAATTTATAAGTTATGGAGTTAGTTGAGAGGTCCGATTAGTACCATCCCTAAAGATACTGCTCTACTCCCTTGGTAACAAGTTATTTCTTGACCAAAAGTGACCTTGAAATAATTCCCTTAAACGCCACTATAAAAAATCAGTACCGGTATATCCTACTGTTTCCTCAAAATATGTGATACAGCCTCAGATTCGACGTATGCACTGAAATCGATGTCAGTCGATTTCAAAGGTAAAGGTCATACGTCAGTTTTGAGGGTTTTTTTTCGTAATCATTATTTCCAGGTACAGAGTTGGTAAGTGTCGTTTTAAAAAATGAAAATTTATCTTCTCATCATCAATAAGACGTTGTTGGCCTCAGGACTTTTCGTCACAGCAATAAAATCAATGCAATTACGGTGCACTGGGTGAAGGGAACATTTGTAACGAAACTTTTTTTTTGGCAATCATCGCAGTTTTATGTACTAATGAAAAGACGATGCCTACAGGGAAACATATTTGCCATACAAGAAACGATTTTTTTGTACATGATCCTTTGAAATCAATTAATGTCAGGGCATTCTCAATTATTCGAAAGGACAGAAAAAATCACTTTACTGTATTGGTGATTACGTATGATGATAGATATTTTTCGTAGAAATGAGTTGGAGAAGGAGGCTATCGAACGTTCACGTTATGAATTGAAATGAAAATAATGTTATATTGAAATAATGTTACCTTTTAGTGAAATTCTTTTAACGTGTGATGATTAATCGGCCCATTGATTGCCATAGAGTGTCGTAGTGTTTTTTGTTTTTTTTTTGTCAGAGAGCCTTATCAAGGGCCCGAGGCTGGAACATCCTTCAGAACGTCGACCCCTTCTAGCTCAAAATCTGAATAGTCGACGTATGAAAGCAGCCTATCACTGGATCTAGTGTATGGTAAGGAGAATTACTTTGCAAGTGAGATATCAGAGGATGAACTTGTGTCAGTTCAGCATACCTTCCGAGTTCCGGATAACAAACCCACCTTGCTAACAAGACCTCATCCATATGAGGGAAGGCATTAAAAAGCAGATCATGCAGGACGGTAGAATAACTTTCAGACAGCGATGCTACAGAGGAGAATCAACCCCCCTGTGCATCGTCTGTGGTCATGGTATGACAGAAAGATATTTTACATTGACTATCGCAAACTGCATTCGTACTAACGACCCAGTATTGACGACATACTCGATTCGCTCCCTGGATCCAAGTTGTTTCATACTTTTGATTTAACAGACGGAATACTTCCATATTACCACATGGACCCTGAGAGTAAACTAAGAAAACCGCTTTCACCACCAGATTTGGTACACCAATTCAAGTCTTTGGTTTGCCCAACTCACCTCCATCAATGTACGCTTGATGGAACCAGGGAGTCAAATAGCAACTCCCTGATGGAACTGATGTTTAAGGCTTTGAGTTGGAAACAAACATGATGTCATTATAATGGGTAGAAATTTTAAAGAGCATTGCCACCAGGGTCGGGACAAGTGATGTGGTCGCCTAGGGTGGAGAAATCTGATTAACTATGAATACGTAATACGGGAGTCGGATTGATAGGGAAAATATAATTTAGGAAGAGTTGTGCCATTAAAGAACCAGATAAAAGAGCAAATTAACAAGGAAATGTTAACGGAAGTCATAGTTTATTACAAACTTTTTCGAAGATATCCCATCTTCCTCCACAGGTAAGTGAAAATATATAAAAAAAGTCATAAGGCAGTATAACAATCATGAATGTAACGTTCGACAGGTTTTAGAACACATGATAGAGTGTATAGGACGATCTTGATAATTCGGAAGTACAGATTTTGAACTAAAAATCAAAGAAGCTTTACTTGTACATAAAAAAGCTGCTTTAAGTAATCAACTGTTTCAGCATACTGGCAGAGAATAGTGGGGGAAGTGCCGAGGCACCCCCCTCGCCTCGATTTTCGAGTCGCCAGCGCCTCGTCAGTTTTTCGAGTCGCAATGGTGTCCCCCCCCCGCCTCGTTTTTCGAGGGGCCCTTGGCTCACTCCCGCCTCGTTTTTCGAGGCGCCCGTGGCTTCCACTGTCTTAGGACGCCTCTTTTGGTGTTGTATTGATTTTTGGTAGACAGGACCACCCAACTTGAGGGAATTGAGGAGGACTATAATAGATTTTTCCCATTGTTCAGTTTTATTTGGTCATTATCCAGTGTCTCCTTTATAGATCCACGACCTCTGAGTTTTTTTTTTGTTTTTTTGTTTTTTAGCTCGTGTATCACTCTCTAGCTTCTCAATTGTGTTCATCTTTCCCCGTTATTGCTCTCGGTGCCGTCGTCACTCTCGCGTTCATAATCCTCGTCTTGTTCGTCTTTTTCGTGAACCTTTAATCCTTTAAGCCTTTTTACAAACCTTACAACGAAATGCCATGATAGGAGTATGGTCCTTTCTGTCTCAGACAAAGAGCAGAATGAGATTCGTAAAATAAAACATCTTGTTATACACATATGGATGACGCGTTAGGCGAATGATGACACGAGGAGAGGGAGAGGGTGAGGTCAAGAGGAGGGAAGGAATGTGTAGAGGAGGATGAGAAGAGAACGTGTATAGTGGAGAATGAGAGAAATGTTACAAATTTGAATAAATGTACCAAAATGAGAGCCGAGTGAAAGCAAACGAGAAAAATAAGCAACATGAGAATAAAATGATAGCAAATGAAGGGAATTGTAACCAAAAGAAAAAAATGATATATGGGATCAAAATGAGAGTAAATGAGAGGGAAAGGTAGCAAATGCGAAAATGAGAACAAAAATACGCATACACTCATTGCGCGAGTTTGTTATCGGACGTTTCACAATGCACCATACATAGTCTGCCCACCCTTGTTTGGTCACACGACGTTTGTTGACACTTATGTGTACAAAGTAGGAAGAGAGCGGGAGAAAGTTATGTTCAAGGGTTAGGTTGCACAAGAGCGGGAGACATGGGTAGAGTAGGAGGAATTCCTTAAAGGTAAGTCAGTCTGTGTCCATTCACGGTCGTCAAATCTGTGTAGAAACAAATATGTCAGTGTGGCAGCAAATACCGTCCATGACCGGTGGACCACTCTTTCCTCCGGCGTATAAAATCCGTCGTAGCAACTCTCTGGTCTCGGTAAAATTTGAAAGAACGGTTTATTGGTTAACAAAAGCAAATCTTATTTAAATGTAAACACTGTTAAAAACGTAAATTGTAAAATGTTAATTTGCAAAAATAAAGAAATACAAAAGGAATACAGAAGTGTTGTGGTAACTACCATGTCGGCGTGACGTCACATTTATGCTAATTACTACTTGACGTGGCTTGTTGACAAAGTTGCTTGCGTACGCTTTCAATTAAGTTGTGTACACAGAGCCAGCAAACTCATAGCTTAAGGTAGCACCTCTTCCAGCCAGGGCCCTTACCGTAGGAGACAGAGTACTTCTTCCGTCCAAGCTCGGGTTTAGCGGCGCTCAACTATTTTTATCGGTTGACTCTTACGGTGATGGGCGTGTTTGGGGAACTCACGTTACCCTAGCGCCAGACTTTCTTCACCTCTTTCACTATTCTCGATTAGTAAGTACATTTTCAATTTGTTCCAAACTAACATTGTGTCATTGTTGCTATCCATATCATGGCGGTTCCCAACAGTGCGCTCCCTCGAAAAAAAATAAAATAGCGCCTCCTCAATTCCCTCAAGTTGGGTGGTCCTGTCTTCCAAAAATCAATATAACATCAAAAGAGGCGTCCCAAAACAGTGGAAACCAAGGGGGCCTCGAAAAACGAGGCGCTGGCGGCTCGAAAATCGAGGCGGGGGGGGGGGGGGAGGGTGGGTGCCTCGGCACTTCCCCCACTAATCTCTGCCAGTATGCTGAAACAGTTGATTACTTAAAACAGCTTCTTTATGTACAAGTAAGCTTCTTTGGGGGTGGGGGTGCCTCGGCACCTGCCCCACTACTGCAGAGAGGAGACAGAAACTATGAAAGGTACAACCAAAGAGGCCAGTGAGCAGAGCCTTGGACCACCATAGGAGAGCAGCATGGGACATATCGCTGTCTGGCTTGAAGAAGCTCAGATTGGGAGATAGATCCTCCTATGTTAATGTCATGAATGTGAAGGATCCTCCGTGGGCAAATTAATTGAAGTCATTCTCTAAAGGAGTTGTTTTGAGTGTAAAAAAAAAAGAAGTTTTTTCTTCGCAAGATTACCTGCGGCACAGAAGCCAATCCAGTACCGTATATCTGTGATATTTTTCTGTGGGCTTTGTTGCAGGGGGAATGGGTTTCATAAAGGGGAACTCAGGGGTTATTTTCACAATTTATTTCTCTACAATTCCCCACCGGTATCGCACAATGAGTTATAACTAACAAATTTGATCAAGGTTATCTCAAAACACGTGGACAATTTCGAGAAACGAGTCAAATTCGCAAAGAAATCGGTGAAGAACTCCGAAAGTCTGTAACATCCATATTCATCGAATGAAACATGAATATTCAATACTATCGCCTTTTCAAGGTATGAAGAAGTGTGGCTGAACAGTTTCATAGCCTACGTGTGCTGTACGTATCATCAACTATCACTAAACTCTTGTTTATTTATCATTGCGCGATGCACGAACTGCATGGGAACCGTAAACATTCGGTTATGTTTATTCATAAAACGTCATCTCAGTCTTACGCTGTGATCGGTCATCGTATAGAGGAGGCTGTCTTGTCTTGTACGTGAACGTTTATTTTTTGCTTTTTGTACCCGACAAATATTAAGAGTTCTCATTCAACAGTAATTAACGCAATAATTACCATTTCTTCTACCTTCAAACACCTCCCCAACGGCTCTATATTTCGGTGAACAATCAGTTTAGAAAGAAAAATCAACGAAAGCTAAATTTTCTCAGTCAAACCCTGATTTCCCCTTTAAATTATCGGAAATTGTGATTAAAAGGACCTCTGAAGGAAGTGGTGTGATGTACACATATTTTTTATGGATACACTTTGTTTTATGGATTGAAACATTAAGTAGTTCTCTCAAAAATCTATGTGACTGCATTACCCGCGATTGTTTTCTGATATTCTCCTCCCTACGTGACTACAACATCCCCATCGTAGATTCGTCTGTAATTCCTTCCCCCCCCCCCCCCGAATTTGGAACCTGCCAGTCTTTGTGATAACGAGACAGAATTCACATAGTTGCGTATCCCACGCTATCCTAAAAAGGAAAAATCACTAAAGTGAATGAGATTGGCTTGTTCTAATTACTGGTATGAACGCATTCCAGTTGGTGAATTTAATGTCTAAATTCAATCGAGTTAATGTATATATTTAATGTAGACATTAACTCCATTTAATTTAATGTCTACATTACATCGATTTAATGTCAACATTAAAGCAATGTAATGTAGACATTTATTCGGTAATTATGTCCTCTGCGGCCAACCATAGCCTTAAAACCACAATTTACTTCTTGATACGTTTGTATTTAATTAACCTTTGATGAAGCAAACAATAACTGGTGCCCAAAATGAACCTCTCTACATCACATTTTTGTTCCTAACTGTGTTATTAAAGTTGTACACCTAAAATCCTAGTTTCACCTGTAATGCGTCCGTGAAAAGTCAGAATTTTGACTTTACAGGAAGCTTTTTTTCACTCTGTATATCTTGATTGAGCCACCGTAGGAATTTAATATCAGAGCATTGTTATTATCCACCCTTGTTATTATCCACCCTCTTTTTGCATGAACCTATTCTGCCTATATGAGGGCTCAAAATCTCCATGATTTACTTGCCGAATCAAGATTACAAAGTACGGTATACACAGAATTGTTTGACAGTCAGTATTCACAGCCGCACTCGAGTTTATAGTCCACTGTGTGCGCTAAAAAGTGCATTTTCAAACGGTACAAATATTACGAGATATGGTCAAATATTGAAAAAAAATTGAATAAAGAAAAAGGTTCACTACTGCTAAATCTCTTACACAAGTGTGAGAGCAGAGACCGGCCCAGACGGTTACAAGAACCAATGTTTGGCACATTCCAACTTGGAAGAAGTATTTTTTTTTGTTACTCAAAAGTGGAGACGTCATTTTAACCTAAAAAGTTGAATCTGCCTCACAACTTGTGCACGACACACTCGTATTAACCCTAATACCTAACTTTAACCCCTAACCCCTATAACCCAAAACCATTTTCCCGTCTCCCCGTTGTTTCCCCTTTTTTACTGGGGTTCTGTGTCGTTTCGTTAAGTTATACGGGACTACAGGTGGTTGATCAGCTGATTCAAATATGATCTGATTGGTTCCAGGCGAGGACACATGTTGCTGGAAAATAGATTCTGAATTATTGGCAACATGTGTCGACACGTATCGGGATACATGTTGCTTTGTACACACTGTCAACAGTTTCGAAAACAAGGTGTTGGAGCAATATGTGTCGATACATTTGTCGTGAAATGTTGAAAGAGTACATAGGCCTTAAGTCAGGCAGCAGCCCGTTGCGCCTGCTCCCCTCAGCACATTTGCTGCAGCAGATTCATGGGGACACCACATGGAGTCATTTTCAGGAAAAGTACTCACTTCCTTTACACGATACACACTAATCATTGTTCCAAAAATGGACAGCTAGTCCAATAATGACTAGGTCGGTCCTCCTCCTCGCTTATACAAATTGTGGCTTCCTTTTGTCCATCGACAGAATTTTGTCCACTATGCATAGCCTCTACGACAAATTTCGGCTACAAATTTCCGCTGGTGAATACCAGTCGTTTCGCCCCTTGCAAGTTCGCCCCGGTCGTCCCCCCCCCCCCCCTTGCAAGTTCGCCCTCAACTGAAAGTCATTTTACCCCCAAAATGCCTACCATCTTGAGCTATTTGGCATCAATTACCGTTGTCCGTCACGGTTGTGATAGTTTTCAACTACAATTTTCATGATAACTAAACGCTGTTAGGATAGCCACGCCCCCCCCCCCCCTAAAAGAGTAAAAAGATTACAGGTGCAAACAGAAATTTGAATTTGCATGGCAAATTCAACGTAGCCTGAAGCGAGATAGAGGTGTTAAAATAAATGAATTTGGGTAAATCGCCTAATAAGTTGCCGATAATTCTTAGCAAAGTCCAGGAAATCACCATAGTCAACCAATTATCCCCTTTAGGTTGAGGTGACAAACATGAAAGGGGACATTGCTAAAAAAAAAAATTTACAAAACAATTAGGTGACAGTGTATGTGAAAGAAAACATTATTCTTACCCCACATTCAATGTTTTGTGGAAAAAGATTGAACAGTGTAATTAGACATTGCCGCAAAGCAGTAACCTGTTATAGAGAGCGTCCTGTAGGTCAACTCAAACGACGCAGACATTGTAGAAGACCAGAAACACGTTACTTCAGTCTTTCCCGCTTTATTAACTCCAACCTCGGTATACTTGTATTTCTGTCTGTCTGTATGTATGTCTGTCTATCTGTCTGTCTTTCTATATGTCTGTCTGGTGAGTGAATATGACCGCTCTTAGCCCGAAGTGACTCAACGCTCTCTTTACCGAAACTGCATTAACCTTCTCTGAGCGACTGCTGCTACTGTGTCCACTTTACAATTTTAACACTATACTTCGCAACTCTTAACTTCGTAACTCGTTGGTAAACAGTAAAATATGGCTATTTCGCTCTTGTAACGATGGGTGCGAACGTTACCCCCTTTCGCTCTTGTAACGATGGGTGCGAACGTTACCGCTTTCTCTTCAATCGTTAATCTCTGTTCTTGTTGCCGAACGAAGGAACGGCTCTAACTTTAATAGACAGCTTAAACAAAAGGGACAAACGAACAAAACAAAAGGGAAATGTGCCCTCTAAAGAACTAAGGTTGTCATCTTGATCGTACTTGGTCAAGACGTCGCTGGATGTCTACGAGACGGATTAAATCACATTTTATTACTAAAAAAGAAGAACTATAAAAGATAACCTATAATAGATCGAACACGAAACTTAATGAGTATTCATGAGATGAGCAATGAGGCCGCTGGCCGCTCAGCGTTATGACAAAGACATTCTAAACTCAGAAAACTGAGGGCAGGCTAGATTAGTTTACAATCCCAAACAAACGGTTATGATTTTATGGCGATTTCGGAATTCCTAAACAACTAAGGCAATCTCTTCGATCGCCATATGTTTGTTATGACTTGTTATGACTAAGTCCAGTTTGTTTGCACAGCATCAATTAGCATTTGACCTACTTATGAATATTAATAATGTTAATGACCTTTCGTCATTATGATAATACCACAAATCAATCAAATTTAGTCACATGAAAAGTCAAACTTGACAGTCATATGTTCAAGACCAAGTCTAACAAACCTAACATAACTTGCATAAAAGCATGATTGCTAAGTGATTATCATATCAAAATAGGCCTATATAACTGTAAGGACATGATAAAGTATTTTTGTAACTAGAGCCTGTGGATAACATAAACAATTCTTACCTACCTTTTTCAATTAACTATCCTATGAGGGCCTTTAAGTGAAAAAGGTCCATTCCAGCAAGAAAGGAAAGGGTGCAATAAAACTTTATGACAGAACCCGCTTAAGCCTACTGACGTAGACCCTAAGCCTTTTCTGTACTAGGCTAGGCCTAGTAGTTGACCAGGTAACATCGTTCTTGTTATGCCGTAGGCCTACTCTGAATTGACATTAATTACACAACTGGACACAAAACTTTGGGTCTAATGCCTGCACATGTTAAAACCTCCCATGGGAAATTGCCATCACAATGATACCCAGTTTTTTTAAGGCCCCTGTAGGTTTTTCATTGTTGGGGGTACATTTTGAAAAGTATGATAATACAAAATAAAAGTTTAAAACTGGGAGTGGTGGATGGTTGACCTCTTTCTCCCTTAATAATAGCCAGTCATATTCCTCTCCACCTTTATCAATATATATTCTTCTTTATATATCAATATATCTATCAATATATTATTCTTTCCAGTAATTGAATGACAAGTGACATTCATGAAACTTTCAGTTGGAAAAGTACCGACTGCATATACTAACCGCTACCCTAGTTCTGTCATAGCCTCGGCCATTCGCTCCCACAGTTTCTCTTTTTTTAGATAAAGGGTATCTTACTTCTCTATTTTGCGTTTGTGCTTGCTTTGACTTTTGCTGTTGATGTTTCTTAACTTCAACTTTTTTTTTTCTCTTTTTATGTGTAAATTTTTACTATTTACACTGTTCGGTACTTTAATGTCTTATTATTTTATCGCAAATGAACAATTTTCCTTGTGGATTTAATAAAGTTGTCTTTTCTTATGTTCTATGACAATTCAGCCAACTTGGCATATGCCTACTCATTCAAGAAAGAAGATATGCATATGCCTACTCAAGCAAGAATGCAGTAGTTTAAAATAGAAATAGCACGCCAGCACACATATACAGTTTCAGAAAGAAATGGAAAATGAGGTAAACTTTTGTGTGTGTGTGTGTGTGCTTTGATGCGTAGGCCTAGATTTGCAGCCACCAACATTTTAAGAGCAAGTGGCATAAAACTCGAAACGACTATTTCATTGAAAAAAAATGAATATATTTAGCCGAGATCCGCGCCGCATGTAAAGGACTCCTGCCTAGTTTTTGACATCTATTTAAGAAGTTTCCTGAGGTTTCCTGAAATAGCGAGATACACTTCTTTTTCATGTTTTGACATTCAAACAAAGTCTAATATTGTGAGATGCAACCCCGACACTGAGCGACACTTACAGCGAATGAATCAGGTGTCGTAGTTGTGAACAATAACTTACAAATGGAAGCAAAACTAAATCTGTTTCTTGCTCGTTTTACTTTCAAATTTCTTAATCAAATCTCGTTTTCGTCTTCATAATTTGAAGCGAACAATGAACTTAAAACTGTCACTGAAATTTACACAGGTGGTTCCCATTGCGCGATATAACATCGATGACGTCACTTTCAGGACGAATTTGAAAGCTACTTATGACGATACCATTTAAACTCATAGCCAGTAAAAGATACACAATGTATGACACAAATGTAAACCACGGCCATTACAACTCGTACTCTTGTGTGTCTCTGTGAGCGTATGTGCGCAGACTCTTTGACTCTCATGAAAGGCTGGCCAATTGCTCAATGAAATGTAGATTTATGGCCCTGTCAGTTCCTTCAACTCTACTAGCCTATGGGACTGACAGAGGCTCACGAGACGGAAGATTTTAAAAGACCGAAGGCACTGTAATCGATCGGTCCAAGGCTCAGGAGGCTGAAGGTTCATGAGAAAGTCCAACATGAAATAAAGTAGGATTTGCTATTTGAAGAAAAACAAATCTTTCATCATTAGGCTCCCATTATTTTCTTCCATTTGATACTGATTTGCAAAATAACAACTATAGTGCCACGCTTTATCCTTAAAAAACTTCATTGGTGAGAGTGCTAATTGGAATTTAATAGAATTAATAGAGAGAATGGCGTTGTTTCGATGGCTTTTCGATGGCGTTGTTTACTTTTTATGACTTCGTAAGTATTTGAGCCAATGAAATCGGAAGCTATACTGTTACGAGAAAACGGCTATCTTTCTCGTATATTTAGATCCATCCACTTGTAACAGCTTCTCTTAAATGTATGTTTTTATTGCAGACAATGTTGTATTTCAAGGAGAAACCGTATTTTGAGCTTTGTGCTCGTAGGTTTAGCGTTGTGGTGATTCAGTACTGCCGGAGTTTGCAGCCTTCCGGTTTGCAAGATTGGCTTTGTTCTCCTGAGCGGGGGAGTAGCGAGGTTCGTCCAGACAGCGAGGGGGGGGGGGTTCGTTTGCTCACGTTATGTGGGGTAGAATACTTGACCATCTTGTGATTAAACCTTTGTGTATGTCAATCTGGCTTGATGTGCGGTAATTTGTCAGTTTGCTTGTATAGGACTTTACACAGTAATTTGTTTTGTGTGGGATTTTACAAGATAACGGGGTCCTTTATAATGCCGTGTACGGCACGATTTTATTGAGTAGTTTTAGGGTGTAATTGTACACTGTTACTAGGCAGAATCTACGCCGAATTTTTATCCATCTTGTGATTGGCGATTTTTAGGGACTTAGTTTATTTTTGACTCATTAGTGGAGCGGTTTCCGCTGCGTAGTATTTGACTCTCAGCTGCGTTGCGTATGTTCAGCTTCTGAGCTGCGTCAAATTCATCTTGCTGCTGAGTTTCAGCTGCGCTGGGTTTAGCTGCTGAGTTCCAGGCGCAGCCATAGTATGAGTGTTAGTTTACTGCACTTGCTGTTTATTAACTTGTTGAATTATTTTAGCACCCCTTCATTTGCTTGGTTCTGCGGCAGTGGTGATGACTTGAATTACATTTTCTACACCTAACATGCTCTGTTAGTGTCCTCATTTATTTTCATCGGTGTCATCCAGCCCCTACCTCTCCAGGTTCTCGCCCCTTCCTTACCCCTTCACCATCCTGATTCCTAACCACCCGACCGGTCCGGGCAAACGTTACAATACCGTTTCATTATTGAAACCATTCGGCGGGCCGCAGGTCGCCGTGCGTACGTAGATGTACGGTAGACCTACGGTACGAGCGCCAGGCTTGAGATGATGTTTCATGTTATGCAGAGCTAGCTCTACGTTATAGAGCGAACTTCCAAGGAATCAATTATAGTCAGAATATGTTGCTGATGAAGCATGTAACACTCCTGGTTCTTTGATGAGGTTTTTCATCCTTGCCTAAAGGCTACTCTTCGTATCTTCATTTCAAATGTCACTTCAACCAGGGAGTTGCTATTTGAAATAGAAACTCCCTGCTTCAACGAAACAACCCATAATACACCTCAATATACCACCATGTTTCCAAAATGATGATCCATCTGCTAGACATATAAGTTTACATGATACATGATATACCCCATGGCTAATGCTACTGTGCTATTCGACTTTGCGTACATACGACTCCACAAAAGTTTAAAAGTGTCCTTTTAGGTGCATCCCCAAAATACTTCTAACAGCAGAAATCTTGAATTCACGTTGCACTCGATTGCAAAGCGAGAAGGGACAGCTAATGGCAAATTCCTCCCACGTACAAACGGGCTACAGGGAGACATCAACCACATAATGACATAGTGGCCTATTGTACTCATGGATGTTATCTAGCCTTGTATGAGACATCCGGATAAGAATTAAAAAAAAAGAATGGGTTTTCCCCCAACTGAGGCACTTTTTGGCAGACTTATATCATTGACATGTCATTTTTTGTGTCTTTGCTTACAAGTATACTGAGTCAGGACTAACACTTACAACGAATTTAGATGAGAAAGATTGAATGCAAAAGGTTACGTAAAATGTATTGAAGTTAGATCTACACAAAGTATCCTTTGGTGAAAGCTCTGAGTCCAAGGCACAGCCTATTTGACGGTAATGCCATACGTTACATACTGCGATTGTACTTTCAAAGCACAAATGTTCAGTCTGGGTAAATTCTGCTTGATAGATCGCAGTTTTCTACATGCTAGGCTAGTGGCTACATTCGGTTTCAACGGGAACTGGCTTATTTGTTCGGGTGGCTGCAGCCTAGCATGCGGTGTGTTCCATCATAGTTCATACAGTGGGATGTACGTATGTGGGTGTGGGCATGTATGATGTACGTGCACGTAACGTTGTTGAATTGTGCGCGTGATGTTAAACTTACTGGGTGGGAGATTCTGTGGGCCTGTATTGTCGGAGAAGTCAACAAACTCAAAGTAGACAACAGCATCAAAGTAAACAACGCAATGGAAAAAAGACAACAAACTCAAAGTAGTCAGCAGCATCAAAGGAAACAACAGCGTCAGAGAAGACAACAAACTCGAAGAAAACGACAGCGTCAAATGAAACAACTGCATGAAGGGAAGCAACCACATTTCATTAAACAAGGCATTAAAGTAAACAACGGCATTAAATTAAACAACATCAAATGAGACAAAAACATTAAAAGAGACAACGGCATGGAAGGAAGCAACGGCATTAAAGGAAACGTCAACTTCAAATGAGACAACAACTTTATAATAGACATTTAAGTAAACGACGGCATCAAAGTAAACAACATCAGAGGATAAAACCACATTAAAGGAGACAGCGGCATAAAAGGAAACAAGATCAAAGTAAACAACAGAATTTATCCCTTTCGGCGTTCCATAGTCTTAGTTACAGTCAAACTTTCAGATCCACGTGCATTTTTTACTACATGTACAGTAGTTACTCTAGTCTCTTTACAACGTTAATGCAATAACGTTAAAACGCAATCTCGCATTTTACAGATTCGACACTGAAAAGACAAGAGCAGTGATCACTGTGATCACACAATATCCACAGCATAAAGAAATATATATTACATGATGACATTACATCAATATAGTTTAGAACAAATAAAAATTGCCAAATGGCGCCTCATAGGCAAGGGCCGGAGAAATGGAGAAATGTGTACGGTTTTGGTCAGTTCGCCCGACTCGAAAGGAAACGTTTTAAAACATTTAACATCTCATGCTTTCTTTTGATGGCGTCATGAACCCATGCTATTGAATCGGCTGAGAAGTCACGACGTACCTTTTTAGTTTATTTGCAGTGTAGTATTGTGGACTACTTGAAAATTTGAATGATATTTCACATCTTAGTTCTACGTTATTTGTTTATACCCGTATAAACTGAGTTAGGCCTAGTTTCACGAAGAGATTGTCATCTTGCACACAATACCATTACCAGCACAAGCGAAAATGTAACTAACTCGACGACGGACGAGGCGAGGTCGCGGCATTTCCAGTTCCCTGAAATGATTGACAAAGTTGCATCATAGTTGAGGAGCAGATGAAGAAAAAAATTGTCGGATAATATTGTTCCCCGTTACTCGCCGAAAGAGTAGTTTTTGTTTCAGAGCCAGACAGCAGCATTTCAATGTAACCCAGTCGGAGTCAGACACAGCTAGCTAGTTCATAATCATATGTGGTAATTGGTATTGATTATTGGTAAGTGTCTAACGCTAAGCACAGTAGGGAATGCCAAAAGTAAGCCTAGGGTTAGGCATGAGTGCCGCTGAACTAGTACTAGGAAGTGCTATAGCCTACTTAGACTAAGTTAGAGTTGGTACAATGGTAGAGTAGATGATCCGTCGTGTTAGTTTTGCAAATACCTTCTCGTGATGGTCGTGCCCACAACAGATTTCGCCTATCATAGCCAAACTTTCCTTGTTGTACACTTGCAGGCAGGTCCTGTGTTTCCTGGACCTAGACCTAATGTGTGGGTATGGTCCTACTCCTAGGCTAGCAATTTTGGCTGAACAGAATGTCTAAAACAACTTAGCCAGTCAGGCAAGTTGCTTCCAGAATTCACTTGCACTGATGATTTTTTCACTTGACCAGAAAATGTGAAGGATTTATATCCACTTGGATGTGAAGCCTTGGGCAGTTATTTGCGACATCTGCTAAGCAAGTGTGAAAGAAACAGCTACTTCACTTACCGGTGACCAATTATCAATGATCAACCCCATCATTTTCTGAATGAAATGTCATTGAATTACTGCTAAAGTGGTGGACATGAGTGACCTGGCGTATGGGGAAGTATCGTACTCTTATTACTTTATAAGTGCCTGTCAATGCTTTCACCTCCTATTGCTATATGGGCAAATGTATGATTTTGATAGGATTTGGCTCTCCTTCCCAAACTACTGTAGGTGAGTTTGCACTGGTTTCTTGTAACACCTATATATGGTAAAAATAACTAGGGTACGAATTTAGAATCCGTGACCACAAGTGATGCCAACTAAAATATAATGACTAATGCAGTCTTACTTTGTTTTATTTATTTTTATTTTTTGAGTTCTGTTTTTGATTCCTTGCCGAAGACAGAAGGAATCTATGCGATGGTGATGTCGTGTGTGTGTGCGTGTGTATGTGACGCCTTGTTTGTAAACACGATATCTCAAGAAGTGTAACCATGACTGATACTTGGTGTGTGAGTTGGTCATACTGAGTAGATGATCCCTGTTGTTTGTGGTCAAGGTCAAAGGTCATTTGAGGTCACCAGAGGTCAAAATGCGAAAACCTTGTAAACATGATATCTCAAGAAAGGTAACTGTGACTGATGTGATATTTAGTGTATAGGTTGGTCATATTAAGTAGATGATCCCTATCGTTTTTGGTTGAGGTCAAAGATCATTTGAGGTCACCAGAGGTCAAAATGCAAAAACCTTGTAAACACGATATCTCAAGAACGGTAACTGTGACTGATGTCATACTTGGTGTATGGGTTGGTCATATTAAGTAGATGGTCCCTATTGTTGTTGGTCAAGGTCAGAGGGCACTTGAGGTCACCAGAGATGAAACTGTGGAAACCTTGTAAACACGATATCTCAAGAACGATAACTGTGACTGATGTCATACTTGGTGTGTGGGTTGGTCATATTGAGCAGATAATCTCCACTGTTTTTGATCAAGGTCAAATGTCATTTGAGGTCATCAGAGGTCAAACTGTAAACACAATATCTCCCGGAATCTAACCTTGACTGATGTCATATTTGATGTGTGGATTGTATATACTGAGTAGAAGAATCCTTTTGTTTTGGTGGAGGTCAAAGGTCATTTGAGGTCACCTGAGGTCAAACTGAAAACCTTGCAAACACATCTCCAGAAGGGTGATAATGACTGATGTCATACTTGATATGTGGGTTGGCCATACCGGGTAGGTGATTCCTATTGCTTTTGGTGAAAGTCAAATGTCTTTTCAGGGACACCAAAAATAGGTCATTTGGGGTTAAAAGGTTCATTAAGGTGGTGTTTCAAGTGCAATAATTGTAGTTGATCTCATACTTGTCATGTGGGTAATTCATGTTTGATATATTATAACCATGTTGCAAGGAATCACAAAGCCTTTTGGCTTTCTGGTTGTTTTCCTTTTTATCTCACAAAGTTGTAAACATTCTGTGAAAACTTGTGGAGAGAAATGACAGTAGTTAAACCTGCGAAAAAAAGAGGTTAGAAGAGGATTCAAACATACGCGAGTACAGTAACAGTTGCGTAGCAGCCCTAACGCTAACCCACTATGCTATGAGAGTTAATGCGGCTGAAGGGTAAAGATATATTTGTACAATACATCCCCGATCCCCTAGCCCTGTAATACATACATATGTAATCCTAACCCTTTAGTGTATATGCTATTGCTGCCAAAACTATGGCTATCGAGCCAAAACTAGGGTTGGGCGGTGCTTTTGAATACTTCGCAGCACCAGCATCAATTCCAACAAATCAACAGAAATTTGTTTTTTGAATGTAGCATTAATACCTACATACAAACGTCAAAACAGACCAAAAATAAGTTCCAGATCCATTCAAAATTTTTCATTTCAATATCCCATAAAAAACAAACCTCAAGTCTTCTGCAAGTAAATTCACAGTATTCATCTCCGTAAATGATCCTGGTTAACATGGTTAATAGTTAAGTTTAAGTATAATTCCAGCCTTTTTTTTTCTGTGCCTCCTTGGTTTTTGCCTTTGTATATTTCTTAAGTCCCATGTAATCATCTACGTACTGTACAAAGTGACTTATTCGGTTACTTCAGCGGGTCTGTGATGTTGATGTCACAGGTTTGATCCACGCTCGGCACTGCTTTTTCCATGTGTTCCTCTCTCTATTATTGAACGCATTGGTTTGAAAACCTTTGATCAAGTTCCTATGTACTGTAGCCGCAAACCCATCCTTATTTTGCTGATTATATAAACTGAGTCTGTATCAATTAATAACGATAATGGAGCAACAAAAAAAAAAAACACAAGAATGAACTGTTTTTTTCTGCAGCTGCCCTTCGTCATATTCAAGACATTTTTTTATGACCTTGAGATTTCATGACTATGAGTTGCCATTGGGGATACATTATTTAGGCTAAAGATGTTTAAACATGCTATGTAGGCCTACCTTTATGGAAATCAGGTTGCTTGGAAATTAAAAAAGAAAAGAACGGAAACAAAAAGTTTGAAATGTTTGAAAATTGCTCTTACTGGTGTTTGAGCACAAAGTCAGTGATGTTTATATAGCTTAACTACTGCTGATCAGTCTATATCATGCCATGTTCATTATCGTAAAACCCCTGATGGACCATTTAGGACAATCCCAACCAAAAATTTTACATCAGAAATGTGATGTAAGACAGTTTTCTGGAATTGTTACACATCATCTTAACTCTTTCGAATTAACTCTGATTAACACAGTTATTGCACAGATGGAAAGATCATATATACATACTTTTTGAAATTCCTTCAATGAATGGAAAAAAGTCTATATCTCCTTCCGTTCTCGAATTATGAGCAATTTTTTGTTTTAAAATGTTAACTTTAACTGCCTCCTACATCTGTGGCAAAATTTTGTTAGGTTATCCTGCTGCTACAGCTATTCAATGTAATCCACTTTCATTCATTACTCTAATGATGGACTTACAGTGACTATAATCAGGGTTGCCAGTCAAACTGCCGATCAAATCGCTTAAAAAAATGCCAAACAAAACTAGCTCCTACTTGAGGAAACTTGACCCAGTAGTTTTCCACAGTATAACTCTTGTCGACATTTTCAACACACGGTAATATGATATACATCATTACATACTCAGTCTATGTTACTACAAGTGGAGAGTAAATTATACACCCTTTAACATCCCACTCGGGCGACTATTAAACTGGGAAAAACATTTCAAATTTGTGATAAAGGGAGTGTTTTATAGTTGTTTCAATAAAAAAGTTAAATATTTGTAAACACTGTGGATAAGAAATGTTTGAAAATCTTAATCCCTATCATATGGCATGGATGACTATATATAATTCAGAGGCAGGCTAAATACATTCACATGTTAGGTAACAACAAAAGTCCCACTCCCAAGCCACAGCTGTGGAGATAAACACCTAGTACGATAAAGCCTTCCAATTGGAGTTTGTGAATATATTGCAGATTATTAGTTTAGGGTCTTGGGACATGTCAGAAAAATGTTTTAGCATTCTTGACCAACTGAACTACAGTTTTTTCTCTACTTTCAACGATCAACGTTCAAATTGTAACCCTGAAGACTTTCTACAGCACAAACAGTATGTGCAAAAAGCAATACCAGTTGAGAGATTGAACCATGTTTTTTCAGACTGAAATCCCTTACTTTTGGTAATCCAATAATCGCATACATTACCATATGTTCGAAAAAAAAATGTCCCTGAAATAATTTCAGCAATAAACATTTTTTCAAGTCATTTTTGATCCTTGCCAGTTTAACTTGCAACTTTCCATCTAGAAGAAGGTACAAAGGTCAAGTACTTGTGCATGGGCACTGTTTGCACCATTGTGTATGAATGTTGTGTGTACGTACATATGAAAGCACTCGCAGAGTTCAAAAGAAAAAAAAAATCACTTAAACCGACGGAGATGAAATTGTGCATGAGCACTGTGTGAATCATCTACAGGCATGGGGGTCAGGGTACTGTATGTGGAGTGACTGAAGCGTGCCTTAAAGTAAATCGTCAAAAATTTAACTTGCCCTATTTTTAAAACCAATGGTTATGGACATAGAAGGGTAGACTATTCAAAATATGGAAGGCTGTAGCCTTCTTTTCAAAAATAAGTTTCTCACAGATAGAAATTCAGTTATTTGTTGCTCAAGAATAATTTTTTCACTCAAACTTTTCAAAAGTCAAATGATGCATCTTCCATTACTCATTACATGTATAAAGTTTTCAGGGGATGAAGCTTTTGCAGATGGTTATTGATCGGAGTGAATGGTTTAGCTAAGATTAAACTTATTTCCCTTGTATGACATGTTCTAAATGACCTATTATCGTTTAAGGTTAATGAATATTACCGCAAGGAACCAAAATGCCTTTTGGCCCTTAATCAAAACAAAGTAGGGACGACTGCTAATTCCCTTTAATATACAGTACATCTATTTACAAACAGTCACTACAGTAAAGATGCAGTGACTTTTCATCATTTCTTCTTTCCAAATATGACTTAAAATTTCCTGTCGTTGTTGTACATGACATGCACTGTGCATGTGTGATACCATGATTCACATAATTTTGCAACAACATGGTAACTTGTGAGTGAATAAAAGTGTATCCATAAAAACTTCATATTTTCTCAGACTATGTGAATTAAGTGTATTACTGACTGGTGTCTTCTTGTTTGAAAAACTACATTCAAAGTATCAGGACTCGAGTATTTGGAAGGATTTACAACGGTTTTCCTTTCAACATCTTTACGCAAGATGGTTTTCATTAGAGCAAGCAGTGGATAGATTCCTGGAGCAGTGGTATGCTGTAATTGCTTACACAGGAGTGAGAGGAAATGTTAAGCAGAGGTGTTTAAAGGAAACAGTCATGTTTTGCAACAAAGACTAGAGCCTAAACAAAGGCTAGAGCCTAAACAAAGGCTAAAGCCTCTGCTGATATGTTTTGCAAGGCCTGAGATAATCTCACAAAGTGGTCAGTTTGAGAATTGCAAATACAGGGTAGAGACTAATCAGAAATCTAAAAGTGATCTCATTTTCGGTGAGGAAGTAAGAAGCCTCCTAAAGTAAGGAATGTCTCAGATGCACAAAAGAATTTTATTATTCTGTATGAAGGTACAGTATTGTATTGCTGTCTGTGACTGTATAATTACAAAGTTTCCCACTAGGGATAAACTTCTCGCACGTGCTTACGTGGCAAATCCAGCTAAGAAAACAGAGATGGGGTTTTCAGGTAACATACTATTTCAGTTCATGCAGCAGCAAAACAGATGAACTCTAAATTTGCAAATATTCAAGTAGTCACTGTGGATGAAATAATGCAGAACAGAAGAGCTAATACATTTTGGTTGACATGTCACATCTCCAGGATGAAGTAGGTGAATACAAGTATAGAAATCTTTCTAAAGCAATGCTAACTATCCTTTCCATTGCCCATGGCAATGCAGAAGATGAATGTATCTTTAGTCTGTTCAGGAAAAATTGTATCTAGTTTCTGTCCAAATTTATCTTTATTCACACCTTCTGATGGCCTTACTTACAAAGTATAGTTGAATACTCATTCAGAAGGTTGTTATAATTTCCAACTAAATGATGAACTGCTTCAAAAATATAAGGGAAACAACGGGTCATTGAACTAATCATGTGGGCGAAGAGACAGACAACTGAAATCAAATGTAACCAGTTACAAAGAACAGTGACAGGGCTTGTTCAAATAAGCAGTCAGGCCTACATGTAGCTCATGTACTGTAGTTAACATGGCTATTGCTTCTCAAGAAGATGTTATATGTGAGGATTTTCAGTATTACAGCATGCCCCCTAAGTAAGCTGGCAATTGCCACACACATTTTGTAGTGTACTTTGAAAGAAAGCATTACTTTACAAAAAGGTAACTGGAACACAGGAATCAAGTGTCTTTGGCATGACAATATTAAGAACTGTAGTATGCAATAAAGTCATGTCGTCACATTATCTGATCAATAAAGCTAGTTAAACACAGTACCGCTCTTCTATGACAGGTATGAAAGTTATTTACCTTATTAGCTGAAATTTCAATTTGTATTCTGTACTCTATATTATCACACATTGCCAATCACTTTGAAATGCTGTACATGTGTTTAATCTGTTTTGTTTGAACATGAAGCATTTTAAGAAAATACCCTTTTGTTGTTCAAAATACCCTTTTTTGATATGAAAAGGACTGAAAACAAATTTGAATGTTGGCATCTCTGATAATTGCATACTGCATGTTCCACTGAATTAATTCCTTCTTAAGTAACTGAGTGCAATATGACTAAAAATCTTTGATGCCCCGTGACCAAACAGATTTGCTCCAGCACACGACAATAAATTATTCTGTCCGTTTATTCAAAAGTGGTTAAAGTCACATGGAAATTTAGTGGCTTTAAATCAATGTGCAATCAGTGGTATAGATTGCCACAATTAATGCTATCAAGCAGCATTTATTAATCCGCCAGTATGTGAATGCAATTTTTTCTTTTGTATCTACAGCTCATGGCAGACATGGAGCAGATGCTATCCCACAAGACTGTTTTTGTCCTTGATCATAGTCATCATTTTGCTAAGGCTAGTGGTATTGTTGTTGACTATGATTTGGGAAGCAAAAACAGAACACCAGGCTTTATTCCTCTTCATCCTCTTAGCAAAACTATGTGGACATGGTCTGTTGAATGCGTTTTGGAGTTTTGTCGAATGGTCTTTGACATATTTCCAACAGGCAAACATGTAAGAAATAGAGAACTGGTAAATTCATGTGCAGTATAATGGTCGTGATTAGATCTAGATTGCATTACTGTATACTCCATACTGCTTTCCACCCCCCCTCCCATCTCCTCTCATCTGAATTTTGTGAATCTGGCATGAATGTTACTCTGGTGGTCTCTTATGTAGAACTTTGAAGTATAGTATGTCATTGTTATCATTCATACAGGATCGAGATATCATTATGTTCTTCCATGCATTATGGTGTTCACCTTTGGTTCTGGTGTGCAACTTGACCACTGAAAGATAACATTGGTTTCAGTAAAGCTGAATGTGGTAGTGCATTCTATGAAATATAGCAAAGCAAACAAGCAAACACAAGCAAACACAAAACACAAGTCTATTTACTGTACCCTCACTTACCTGTCTCAACATGACAACTGCACTCCCATGTACTGTGCCAAGATTACTGGTTACCTTTGACCCTTCTCAATTTAATACCGAATTAGTTCATTCTTTCCCATTCTGCCATTCTGTATGCTAGGTATGTGGAGGTCTCAACCTACTTCTGTTGTTGGAATATCATGTTTTGGGGACTACCGTATTTGGTTTTCCTTGACTTGCTGTTGCATTTTTTTACCAACTTTTCCAAAAGTTTTCTGTCATCTTGCTAAGTA
Source organism: Stichopus chloronotus (assembly GCA_021234535.1). Classification (NCBI taxonomy): domain Eukaryota; kingdom Metazoa; phylum Echinodermata; class Holothuroidea; order Aspidochirotida; family Stichopodidae; genus Stichopus; species Stichopus chloronotus. Next base: position 39,337,340 of record CM037830.1, read on the forward strand.
TCCTTGACCCTTTTAGAGTAACTAAGAGCACTAAGAATGCTCCAAGTGTTCCTGCTCTCAGAAGAGAACCCCTGTTACATTTGCAGAACTCGAAACTTGGTCCCAGGTCAGTGCAATAAGCCACAGACCAAACGAGATCAATTATCCACCAAGGACTTTGGAGATTCTGTCGGATCTGCAGACAGGACACAAGTTAAGACAGGAGAGAGATTTGTGAGTAGAGGAAAGGCAACCACGGAAGCCAGCGTGCTTGGAGAGGTTAGCTGCTTCCCTGTTGATGCCTGCTTCCCTGTTGATGCCTGCTTCCCTGTTGATGTCTACTTCCCTGTTGATGCCTACTTCCCTGTTGATGCCTACTTCCCTGTTGATGCCTACTTCCCTGTTGATGCCTACTTCCCTGTTGATGCCTACTTCCCTGTTGATGCCTACTTCCCTGTTGATGCCTACTTCCCTGTTGATGCCCACTTCCCTGTTGATGCCTACTTCCCTGTTGATGCCTACTTCCCTGTTGATGCCTACTTCCCTGTTGATGCCTACTTCCCTGTTGATGCCTGCTAGGGAAGAATAGGAAGTGCATACCCTCATTGAACTGAAAGGATATCCCAAAGAAATAATGCAGAACTGCCCTCATTGAACTGAAAGGATATCCCAAAGAAATAATGCAGAACTGCCCTCATTGAACTGAAAGGATATCCCAAAGAAATAATGCAGAACTGCCCTCATTGAACTGAAAGGATATCCCAAAGAAATAATGCAGAACTGCCCTCATTGAACTGAAAGGATATCCCAAAGAAATAATGCAGAACTGCGCCGATGGAGTCCAGCATGACCGTGAGATCAGACCTGTCCACCTGACCCAAAGATGGTCCCTGAGTGGTCTCTGATGCAAACAGGCAGAACATACTGGCCCCTAGAGAGAGGGAACATAGAAGCCAAACCCATAGTTCCTCCAGATCAAGTTCAGCATCTTGGTCCGATCACGATACAGGCCTCCTGTAAAATCCTCAAAGAAAAGGAGAGTCGTCTTTAGCTCTGACTTGGAATCATAAGAAAGATATAGGATCAATAAAAAGAGTGCAAGACAGTAAGAGGAACCATCCTGGCTGGCTAAACTCATCCTCATCCTGGCCCTGCTACTCAGAAAAGAGAATGCTGGCCCTCTGACAGTCAGATTGGCCCAGAATGTCTTGGATCTACAGGCTCCAAACCATACTGGACCCATGTTCCTTAGCTCCTCCCCCTTCCCCCTCCCCTACCCCCGGACCCACGAACCCTGTCTGACAGCAGATATTAGAGGGAAGAATCATCTTGGTATTAGGAGGATAGACTCGATTACCTAGCTTCAATCACCCTATTTGGATTAGATGACTGAAGAAGTGGACTTCCAAGAGGGTGCCTTGGTCCCGAAATGCTCATTGGGAGATGGCCCAGGAATGGGACCCATGATCCTCCCTAATGTGGCATCGATGGTAGCCAACATTTTAGAGAGCATTTGGGATTCAAACTCACAGATACCCCTCTGCAATCGAATTCTAGAGAAAGGCTCCAAGTGGAACAGGGCACGACCTCTGGAACCATAAAAGATTCCATCCAGAGAAAGGTAGAGAAGGTCATTTGGGACCTCCACCAAGCCTCAGTAACAAGTGTGAAGTATGCTTCAATCTTTATGTTAATGGTAAAACTGCTTATTAAAGCACCACCAACAACTCCCCAAGGCAGTCCCAAACAACCTTCAGCAAAAACTGGCACTAGAATAAGAGATTTCTGCCCTCTGGCTAAGAGAGCAGTTGTTCCAGGTATTGGGAATGGAGTGACCCTTTTTTCGATTGTCATTTTTTCCTCACAACCATACAAGACTGGTCCTGGTGGCCCATACTAAACCTACAACCACTGAACTAAACATTTATCTGCCCCAAACATTTTTGAATAAAAACCCTGGCGATGATCCTGCCAATGCTTAGGGGCATGAGCAGTGAATTTTGATCTCAAAGACACCTAGTACTTAAGACACTTTCGTGTTCACCAATCTCACTGCAGATTCCTGTCATTCACCTATGGCGGAGTCTAGTACATGTTTACAGCACTACATTATGGACTATCTACATCCCCAAGGGCATTCACCAGAATCACAGGGGCCACAGCTGCATTTCTCAGGACCCAAGGAGTCCCCTTTTTTGCCTGTAGCTAGACGACTGGTTAATTCTTTGGGAATCCAAGGCACAAGCAAAAGACAACATGCAACTTACTTTCACACACTCAGTCAGCTGGGATGGATTGTTAACCAAAAGAAGTTGAATCTGGTTCTATCTTACACAGTCCCTTTCTGGGAGCAGCCCTTGATTTCAACAAGGAGCTAGCCTTCGCCTCACCAGGTCAGTCCCTAAGAGAAGCACTGATGCCCACCCTGAAATGGAGTCACACCACGATGTTGACTTAGCTGTTAGGCTAACTGTTGGCTCAGTGTATACAGTATACACCCACAGTATTCCCGTGGCATTTACAGCCCCCTCATGTAGGGTGTTTGTCCTTTGGAAGACCTGAGCAGGTGCGGGGCAGACCTCAGTGGATTGTGGGAGTACTCAATTCATGGGTTTTTTGAGTTGGAGTGGGTGAACTTACCACCCTCCAAGTAAGTCGAAATAAGGTTCTCGCTAGCACATCAGTATTGACCCTGGCATCATTGGCAGGAGGTGCTAGTCCAGGTGGTACCAAAGGCGGTGTTAAAAGCTATCAGCACTCTTGACATGGTAGATACAAATGCAGTTGTTGTGTTGAGACAAGTAAGTGATATTGTTCATAAATAACGAAACCAGATAAGTTTTAGAATGATGAAGGTACCTGCCAGTGCCTTCAAACACATTCTTGTCCAAGTGTAAGAAATCATTCTGAAAGGAGCTTGTCTTGTATGGTTATGCTGTTGTAGGGACAGACTTAAATTTTTAGTGTGTCCTATTCATAATACCTGAATTGTGTGTGAGTTAAGTGAAACAGTTATATGGTGTTTTTACAATTACTGCACTTTTTGTCAGTATTTAATGTCATAAAGGATTGAAGATTCTTTTCTCTGTGATTAAATGTACACTTATCATGTGTATGCCAATTAGGGGTTCCTACCCTCATGTTTGCAAGGAACAGTAATCGATTTTGATTGATGATAAAACTAGGGAGAAAAAGCCTCATTTGACTATTATGTTACTTATGACAATTAGGTCTTTATGGTCTCCTTTAATGTTGGCTCTACTTTTAAAGCACTGCAGTATGTAGTCTGTCTAAAAGAGCATTGTCTCTTGTGGATCAGAGAATTTCATGATCTGGATCATTCTTACATGTGCATTGGTCTATTGCTTGCCAATGTGTAATAGATAATATCAATTGAACTGGCCAGTTTTACAGATAAATAGCTGATTCAGGGTGAGAAAATGTTGCCACAAAACCACCTATGATCTGCTAGTTGGTAAAATGTAAAGTGTCTATGATAAATATATGGATTGATTTTGAACTTTTCTGTATTAGGGTGTAACATTAGATCTGTTTCAGTCAGTTTTATTCCAAGTATGTATCTTGCATTGACTGCTGGTCATGCACCTTTGCATAGAGTGACGTTGTTGCTTGTCTTTATGTACCACATTTTACTCTGCAATTTCTCTACAATTCCTTCAGATTTCATTAATAGCCAGTGATGTGGCTGCAAATGTCTTAAATTCTTGGCTTCAAAGCGATCAGGATATTGCAACAGTGAGTGTTTTTCAAATTTCTGTTCCTTGTAATTCATATGATTATTGATATCATTTTCACCTTTAAGAACACACTGATTATCAGTACCAAGGAAAGATGTTCACATTTCTCTGAAAGGTGTAGTCACATTTCAGGAGGTATTAAATATTACTCATTCCACAGTAGAAAAGTCCACACAAATACTTTGGAAATTTCTGTTTCTCCATGTATTGCCCAGTAGACAAAGTGAATTTATGCTGACCAAAACAAAAATCAAGTTAACTACAATGCAACCATTTCATTGGGCTCTTTTCATCACTATTTATTATCATTGTCAAAGCTGATAGGTAACAAATTTTGCTCAGTAAATTTAAACTATAATCTGTCATCGTCACTTAAGTAATAAAACACCAACTTCGTGTTTTTCAAACGCTTAACCCTTTCACGGTCAGTGTCCATTACTCGGACACCAAACCTTTTCAGCCAACAACATAAGGAGAAACATTGACATTTTACATAATGGTACGTACGTCATTTTTCATAATACGTAATATTATGTAAGTGGCTGCCAAAGGATTAAAGCAGAATCTGTGGATTCCTATAAGCTTGTACAGACTTCAGATAATCCTAAACGAGAGTGCATGGGACAAACCCTGATCTCCGTCTCAATGCCTTTGGAACTTTACAGTACAACATTGAATCTTGGGAATGGGGATAGGGATACAGATATTTCAAATGCTGGTCTCCTGTTCTCTTGTATCACTTGTTGTATCCCAGCATTTTAGTTTTGGATTGTAGGTTAGCAAATTTCCTTGTGTGTATAGTTGTGATTACATCTCAATTGGTGACATAATAAATAACTGTAATATGACAAAAAACAAGCGTGTTTGTCATATTCAATTCAATTCAAATTTATTTCTCATATGGACAGTGAAACACAGGAGAGCAGTTACACCAACAAATATTACAAACATATGAAGGACACTAGAAAAACAGGAAACTGTCAACAAAGCTAGTGACCACTAAATTAGAAGATACAAAAATACAGTAACAGTACAAAAGGGGGATAAATACTGATACCCGAGGAATTTACAAAAGAAAAGGCAATTAAAGGAAAGAAGGGAAGGATAAAGAGAGAAAGAATGAGGAGGGAAGCTGAGAATATAGGCAAGGATACGTAGGAGATTCAGAATAAAGAGAACAAGTAGTAAATATTCAACATCAGGGTAAGTCATGCATAATTACTGATAAGTTCAGTTTTAACACTGGCAAGGAATGAATTACAATGAATCATACATTTAATCCTAGGGGGGAGGGACTGCCAGATGCGATAAGAGTAATTATTAGCTCAACCCACGGAGTGTGGGTAGAGCTTATGTGGTACTGTAGGGAGAGAAAATGTCTGTCTTTCTGTTCAAAAGCCTACTTCTTCTGCAGTTACTGGTGGATTTTTCTGAAATTTGCAGTGAAGGTGCCACATTGGGATGGCAATACAAGTTGTTCCTAACTACATGATAGGACAAAGGGAAGTCGTAATTTTTGGCTATTTTGATCATTTTTCCTTGTGCTTTAGATCCTTTTGAAGTCTCACTCCCTTGATTTGAGTGATTATATTATGTGGTAGTGAGTTGAAGTGAGCTTTATCTGGAGGGGCATGCTCACCACCTTAAATGAATAGCCTCAAGCTAAAGCTTGTGTAAGACAGTTTTCAGTTACTTTGTTTTGACTGTTATTCTTGGGCATTACTTGTACCCTGTAGTATCCAGTGTCCACTGTGTACACAACTAATGTACCATGATGGCAAAGTTCCCTGACAGCTAATTATAGAATCTATTACATAGCCCCCCTTGCTGGTTGTGTGGACATTGCATACAGAGGGGTTATTGTTCTTCACCAGTTGTTTCCCTGGTCTAGCTGGAATGGTTATCAGAGAATGTTAGGGAGTTGAGGTTTGGTCTTGGCTTGGTCAAGGCCTTGCACCAGGGGCATAACCAGACTTTTTATTTAAGGGGCGGGGGGGGGGGTGGAGACAAGTGATTATGGCACTTTCTGAGTGTAGTGTAGCATATACCACTAAAAGTTTTGCCAAAAGTTTCTCTCATAGTGCAGGAATTGGCAGTTCCCAACCTTCCAGACCTTGTGAATTGTGGCCAAATATTCTTCATTTTTGACAAACCACATTTAAAAATTTACACTTCCAAAAGGTCAGTCTCTGCAAGGGTTGTGAGTGAAAACCACAAAAAGAAATTGTTGATTAATGCTGATTAGTGCTGATCTTCTTAGTTTGACCATTTGTCACTTGAATGTGAAGGAAACTTGATGGGTGTAGATAAATTTAGTGAATTTCAGGAAACAACTCAATGAGCCTCTTTAAAAAAGGCAAGGTGTGGTTTTCATCCAATATTTTTTTTACTCACCAATTTCATTGGGGTTAGTGGGAGGGGACAATCAGACATTTGACAGCCCCCTCTGGTTATGCCACTGCCCTGCACAAACTGGTGGCATGTACTAGAAGTCTACTTTCTGATCCCTATCCCTGTCCCCTGTGGGCAGTGTTATATAGCTAAGATTTATCCCTGAAACCAACTTTGCTATTTGTCATATAGCAACTCCCTGCTGAAACGGTCCAGCTGCGAAAGTTAATTGCTAGGTCAACAGTGTTTCTGTGCTGGCCAGCCCAACATGAGTTTGTGTACAGCATGAACGATGTTAGGACCATAGATGTGTTCCAAATTAATTTTTAACTGGACACTTTCTAACATCAGAAGGGTTGAGCAACTGCTGCATCGCTGCTCTAGTTTAAAATGAACTTGCCATGATAACTCTTATGATAGGTAACAGCAAAATGATTACTTATACGAGCACTAGGTTGACATTCAGGTCTGTGTGTGGGCATATAGCATCAGAAATAATATCTGGTAAGATTTTGTTACGGTGTCTGTAAATCATATCACACATGCATTAAATATGAATATCTTTTATCATATGGAGCTTATTCTCACTATATAATAAATTAGTTGAATAATGCCAAGGTTTACCTGTAAGTACTTTCAGTAGCTTATTCTGAAGTATCTGATGTGGAGATGAGACAGACTGTTTGGCTGTGCTGTAAATCTTGATTGCGCATCTTAATTTAGAATGAATAAAAGAGTAATATATCTGTAAAGATGTCATATTCTTAAATGATAGAATATACCGACATATTTTACCAAATTTTTACAAAGATCATTGATATGAGTTTTCCAGGACAGTGTATCATCTATTATTAAACCTACGTATTTAATACTGGAAGATTTGATAATAGTTGCACCATTAAATACGATTTCATTACAGCAAGAATGAGCATGGGTAGAACCATGAAAAATATTGAAATTAGTTTTACCACGGTGTAAGGTGAGCTTGTTGGAATCAAACCATTCTTTTTTGCTTAGAGTACAAATTCCCTTTTGAGCTAAAGTATTACCATCCTTATCATATACAAAGACCCTGGTATTGTCAGCAAACACTCGAACTGATATATTCAGAACAGCTTTACTTAAATCGTTGGCATTAAAATTAAAAATGATAGAGGTCCTAAAACAGAACCTTGCGGAACACCCATTTTGACGGGTAGTGAATGGGAATATGCGTCATTAACCAAAACATGTTGCATTCTGTTTAGTAAATAGGTTGACAAATTATGTGGGGTACCACCAATACTATAGTTTTAGAGTTTTCTTAGTAAAATAGTATGGTCAACAGTGTCAAATGCTTTCTTGAGGTCAAGATAAAGTCCTAGAACATTGTTTCCTATTGCAAGCTGTGAATGGATAGTGTTAACTGCTTCCAATAAAGCGTGGCTAGTGGAGTGGCCTTTCCTAAACCCAAACTGATAGTCATATAATATCTTTTTCCTGTCAAAGAAATTTTGCAGTCGTTTTTTTGATAACAGTTTCAAGCAATTTCTTAAAGCAAGGTAGCAAACTGATGGGTCTATAATTTTCAGGCATGTCACTTTTACCTTTCTTGAACACCAAATAACTTAAGCAATTTTTAGGACTTCAGGGTAAGAGCCAGTTTTAAGAACTACATTGAAAATATGAATAAGCACAGGTGCTAATACATGACTTGCAGATTTTACAAGCTTGATGGGAATTCCATTACTACCAGGGGCCTTGTTTAACTTCAAAGAAGCAATGTACTCTAAAATTTCTGTTTCACAAACAGGTGAAAAGAATATTAACTGACATATAGGCTTAACAAGATGCTCCAAGGGATTAATAACAGGATTAATATTGATACAAGGTTTCTTTCCTATTGTAGAAAAGTAATCATTGAAAGCATTAGCAATACCCTTATCATCAGAAAATTCAGTACCCTGTATATCAGCTTAATAAAAAAAAATCCTTTTAATGAAGTCACTGATGCCACAGTGCATTTGTGCATTTTGGTTATCGTTCTAGTTACTTAAAATGTGTAAGTATGAGCCTATCATATCACTGCCTACACTGAGTGCATACAGGGTATGTTTCAAGTAATTTACAAAGCCAAAAGGCTTAAAAAATTCCTTTTATGCCAAGTTCTCGATCTTGAAAGTAATATAGTGTGTACTCATCATATTAAGTTTGGTGCCAATCAAATGGGATTTTGGAGTATTACCATGAAAAAGATGCAATTACAACCTGTGCCAAAAAAGTGGCTGGATTTTTTGTGCAAGTCACTGCGAAAAATGTTTCATTATAGCACTTAAGTCAGCAATTGATGGTGTGGGAGTGCATCTGGTATAAATTGAATGGATTTAATAGAACATTTTATTCTTGCTTTATACTTGCTCCTTGCTTGTGGGTCTTTGAGACCGCTCTCGTCTGCTGCTTTGACTCAAGTGTTTCTTACAGACTCGAGTCAATAAAAGCTCACGTTCGAGTCAAGTTTAGTCATTTTTTGGGGTGATGTGACTCAAGTCAAGCTGTTTTAGACTCCTGACTTGAGTCAGGTCAAGTCCTCACAAAACATGACTCAGTGTGAGTCGATTCAAGTCCAAGTCAGTGACATAATTTATTACAGCACGGTAGCATTGTAATTGCCATTAAATGGTACTATTCATTCTTTCATATACAATTATTTATTTGCTTTGTGGTATTTCAAACAGTTCATGGAAGCTCTTGCTAAACTTGGCAGTCCAAGGCAAGACAAAAAGGAGAAGAGTGACATTATGTTTGGATTAATGGAGGCAATATCAGCTCTGACAAGATGCACAGAAGAACAGCACCAAGCCAGGACATCTCTAGATGGAAGTGCAGAAAAGGTGCTCAACAGAGGACGCATTGTTTGTATTACATCATTGAAAAGGTAAAAGTTTCTGTGGGAAGTAAGAACCAGTTGTTAAGTCAGTAAATCAACTGATACTGTAGTCACTGAATGACTACGCTGTACATGGTCAGTCTGTCAAACAGCAAACAATTATTGAGTGATGTACAAAGACCCATAATTGAGTTAAATGTATCCTTGGGGTGTCTGAATTTAAAAGATCTGCATGGACTGGATCTATGATGTGGATTACCTTCTTTCCAGATGGAGAGGGCCTGGCCAGCAAATGATTGAGAGTAATTATTCCTTGCTTGGAAAATCTTACATATTTCCCCATATTTCCCTTGAAAATAAATGTACTATGAATATTTATGTCCTAAGTCACTTAAAACATATTTAGTTGCAACATTCACAGTTTTTGACACTTGAAATTAGATGTTGGGCATAGGCAAGAGGAGGATGGTTAAAAAGTAGGTGCAGGTTTACAGATGCAGATCTGGGATTTTGAGAAAAGGTGGCAGGAAAGGGGGGGGGGGGGAACTCATGACCTTTGGCTGACTAGCAAGCGCCTTGGTGGGGTTAAGGTGATCACCCCCATGAAAGTTTGAATTTAAGATGCGTCCAGCTGTGATTTCCCAGAATCTTTGAAGCATGTTCTTTATACCTATTTGCTCATTATAACTACCAGGTTATAACTACCAAATCAGCATTAAATGTTAAATTTATGGCAAAAGCAGAATGAAGGTACTATGTAGATGTTTTTTTTTGTGGACTGCATTATGTCACAGACTGGTTAAATGGGAAATAGTAAGGCAACTATGTAGTAGCAGCTTGGAATTGCACTCAGCACTTGTAATGAATGCTCAGTTAGTCAAAACAACTCAGGATCACTGACGCTGCAATGATGTGATCAGTTTGTAGGTTATCTGTAAATACAATGCTTCATTTCACCAAATACTACAATTCCCGATACTGACCAAGGAGTGACGACTTGAGTAATATGTTTTTGATACACCAGCGAAACCTGTTTTAGTTGCACATTCATTATGTATGTGCTTATAGTAAGAATCATTATCTGTTTTTTACTGTTTTTATGCCAGTCCCGTTGTTTATCAAATTAGTTACTGTCATTTTCGTTCATTGAAAGACGTATTCTGCCCATTAACAACCTCGCACATTTAAACAAACTGCACATTTAAAAATGAAGATAAAGTTCACATCAAACATATTCTTATCTGTCTGGTTTCTCAGTGCACATGCAATCACTTTAACATGCAAAAGTGTTTGTTGGATTTGGGATAGTTTTAAATTTTGAATTGACTCAAGAGAAAACAAACATACTTTTGTTTATATGCCAGACAGGTTTCAGAGTTTCAAGGGTGCAAGATTTATTAATTAGCAAGGGAAGCTTTGTAACATTATGTTCTGAGTACACATTCACTTTACCTTTCCCTTTGTAGCTCCACGGATGCACAAAATATCATAACGAAGTTTAGAGATGCTTTGGCTGAAGAGAACAAAATGGCTGCTGCTTCTGATGAGTAAGTTAACCTGGTGTCCTTGGCAAATTAGTTGGTTTCAGTTGATCAGTGGTCACTGGATGGAGTGAATGAAGAGAGGTCTGACATTGTCCTAGACACTGATCATGCATTTTACTGCACCTGGAGTAATGGCTGGATAATCAGAGTTTTGTCTTCACACTGTTATATCTAGTCTTCAACCAGAATTTGTTAATATGATGTTCTTCTGTCCCACAAATTTAGAATACTTTACAATATATGATTAAGTTTTGAAATTGTCAGCAATTCAAAAGGTTAATTGTTTTGTTTTTTCTTATGTTTGTTTATATCAGGGTTCACATAATTAACATTCATTGTGTATGTTCCATTTTATAGTCAATCTGTCAACAATTTCTCACTAATAACCAAACCAAAATTCTCTTGCATTTCTTGCTCACACCTATGATTCAAATTTTTACCCTCTCAATTTCCCTCCCACTGGTGACAGGTATACATAAGTGCAATGAAATTATAGGAATGTGATTACTAATTGAAGGTACTTTACATAAGATTAAGTTAAGAAACAGATAACCTGCTTGAGAAAATACTGCAACAAAATTTTGTAGAAAATGAAAAGACAACTTAAAGCTTCAACAGCCAAGATATGAGGAAATTTAATGGGATGGGGCATATATCAGATTATATTCACTCTGGTAACGAATGCCTTGGGAGGCTGTCATTGCCTTAAGTTTTGTTGTTGAGGTTTAATCCTCAATGCCTTTTCTCAGACTTGTCTGTGATGTATTCTGTGTCTATTTTTTAATGCATTACAGTGATACAACATAGATTTGATTAATGAGTCTCTAAAGCAGACAAATATTGATGTTAAGAAGGTCTTCACCTTGATTTTGGTTGTTTATAGTTTTCCCCAGTAGTGCATCATCTTTTTCTTGGTGTTTCAGACTGATGCCCATAGAAGAGTGTGAATTAGAGATTATTGATTTACATTCCCTGTCCTCACTCCCGGTCTTCACCACAGTTCAAGTGCAGGCATACGAAGGTCTGCTCTGTGAGGTTGGCTCATACAAGGTTGGAAAAACTTTGGCCAGCAAACTGCTTGCTCTGGTCCAGAGACAATTTGATCTAGCTATCACAACAATAACTGGCATACCAATGAAAGTGAGTTATTTTGTCATAGTTTCAGAAATGTAGCTTAGCAACTAACACATTTTTGGTTGTAATGATAATTGCAACCTATGTGATCATAGTTTAGTGTGTGTATGTTTGTTTGCATTGGTAAATGGTGGAAATGGAGTGTTCAGAATTATACTTATTTGGGTCCATCTATGATCATTTTAATGTTTGGAGATTGGTTTTAGTTTGCTTTGAAGGAGTATCTTCTTTGGCAACATACAGCTTTGTTTCTTGAATCTTTTGTGTGTACATTTGCTGGCACTGTCTCTCATTAGGCTGTTTACCACACCTCTATTTACATGCAGTGAGAAATTTGTTTGGTAAAGATGCAGTTGTGTTTGAGTAGCCACACAATCAATTATTAATTAATCTTTCAATTATTATTAATTAATCTTATCAATTGTTAATTAATCTTTCATATTCTGGACTTCATCTTTCTGCATCTTCCAAAATCTAAGCTCCTTAGGATATCTTCCTCAGTGCTTTATTTACGTATTTTTTTTACACTATAATGCTCTGCCATTTGGTGTGGTTTGGTTTTATCTTAAGTACCACATCAAGCTTGTACTGTGAACAGAGAATAAACTGTATGTAAATTTGTCCAGTTCCAGCACAATGAATCTAAAGAGAAACAAAGGTTTCTTGTGTCAAAAATATATTAATCCCTCTGTTTGATATTGTTTGATATTAATGCATCAGGCTGTATTTCATCGAGAGATGTGAGGACTTCCAAAATAAATTTGAGTTTCAGTTTCAAATGAATCTAACACCTTTTCTGTGGTAATAGTAGGAATTTCGAATGAACCCAGTGCTTCAGTAATAGGTTCAAGTTTCTCAGAAGTTTTAGTCATCATTTAAGATGTGGCAGAGGTATAGGCTTGCTACCATATTGCATAATATCTTAACATACATAATGTAACAGGAATTCTTGATCACTAAATTGTTAAAGATATGTCAGACAAACTTCAGCATAGTTTACCCTTACTAAAGAAATATGTACTTTTGCAATGTAATAGTATAAGATCCCAGAGACTTTACACTTAAAATTCCTAGTGCTTCCTTGAATGGTAGGTTGACTTTCATTGTATAAAAGAACTTATTAAATCAATTTGTTTGCACTGTTTAGATATTGAAGTTTATTGCTCATGTTGCAGAATGACAGTAGCAACCAAACATCATTGCCAAAGTGGATGCAAAGATCATTAGTTTACCATTTGTCAAGTGTATGCTTTGCTGCTCTGTGTAATTTACTCTCAACAAAATGTTTGCTGTTACACAGATATTTTAGGTGATACATTGGTTCCATCCTTTGCCACAATGGCCACCAGTCAGATGTAGGTGACTGTTTAGAGAATTTCTTATAACTGAACGTGGATATAGCAGAATGTAACAAAGTCATTAATTTTGCAGTGTAGTCTTATCTACCTTGATGTAATGCACCCAGTTTTCTACACAAGTTGCAGTTGAAACCTGTGCCTGATCAAGTGTTTGCTAGCAGAAGAAGTGTGTTTGTAGATTTTAGGGCTAGGTCGGGTAGCAAAAAGTCAAAACTGGCTACCCATTCACATCACCCATTTGGGTATTTAACAGCCAGCAAAGAAGACTTAACTCTAAATTTAGGACTAGCCATGAATCAATTAAAGGTTAATCAATGCTGGAGTGTGCACTATATGTAGGATAGTGTATACAATCAGGCGTTAATGCAAGCAATGTGCCGGAGTGCATCCAGCAACAGCATTAACCCCCGAGAGTTTATTATCCTACGGTTCATGTGTGGTCCAAAGTTGATTAACTTTGTTCATACATACAAAACAAAATTTTGATAAAAAAGATGAAAATAAAAGAAAATTTGGTTCTTCAAATAACCGCATTTTCATTAAAATCAATGCCTGTGAAAAGGTAAATAAGATTCACAACATGTCAACAATATTCGTGTGCCATGCACAAAGTAACACTTAAACAAAATAAATAACAATCACATGCATAGCAACAACAAGCTAATGCGTGTTAATTTGCACTCACCTCTCAGTGCAGTGTGTACGTATGTTGTGTACTACTAGCGTGCTTGTCATATACAGTGTTGGCAGGCTGTGGTTCAGTGTATGTTGCCCATTCACTGTTTATGGAGCACTAACAGAGCTTTATTTTCCTCATCAAGTAATCAAATCATTGGAATTTGCCTAGGATTGACTAGACTGCCTTTTGATAAAGATAGTTGCAGATTTTGGAGCGTTACATTCAGAGAAAGTCATGAACATGTTTGATGCCTCACACAATTTTGTTTACATTCATGCATATTAACGTTATGGGGCTGAGGTATATGTTACTTGACATACTGTGCATGAACAGCCCCTTTGCCTTTGACTGCGGGAGCTTTACGGTTGCAGTCCTTAGTCCTTAATACGATTTTGTTCCATAAGGACTTGTTTTTGGACTTCTCTGTAAAATCAACGAAGAAGGAATGCAAATTCCAGGTCTTATCAAATGTGCCTAACAACGATTTCGATAACGCTGACAAAATTCTGTATGTGAGAGAGGTAAGATTACCATAAAGAGAACCACAGATATTGTCACTGTGTTGTTGTTAGGCCAACATATATTTATTTATGAATTGTAGTTTTAGGCATATATTTCACTTTTCAGTAGCCCCAAGACTAGGCCTACTATGAACTTCATAGTCATGTTCTGTGTGTAGGCCTACTATTTACATGTTAGTGGCTGGGCAGGGAAAGACTTCAAAACACTATCAATAAACAATTTTAGTGTGTTCATCCGCCGGTGATTTTACTCTAAAATTGACCGTGCATTATCCATCAGATAAGAAATGGTCACCTGACTGAAATTGGGCAATAAGAGTTGAGGATTCTTACTAAGTATGTATGAATGAAAACGCAAACATGATGCATATTATACTGTAGCCTTTGTAGGCCTACATACTGTATGTAGTGCTATCACAATCTGCAACAAAACCATCTCTCTACAGATTTAAAACTTGAATTTAAATACCAAAGCCATTTCATGATTTATAAACAACAAAACTTACTTCACTCCTCTTTTACCTGTCTCCTCACAACACATGCACTCCCATCTATTGTGGCAAGAGTACTGGTAACATTTAACACCCCTACTGGTGCCTTCCGGCTGCATACTGGAATAGTGTCTCCTTTCCATTCTGCCATCCTTATGTTCTAAAACTGTGGAGGTTCCAGGAATCTGCACCCACATTCTTCTAGCTTTCAGTCCTCCATCTTGCTTACCTTGACTCACAGCTTGCTTTGGAAGTGAAGTTCTGACAAATTTACTCCGTTTTTTCGAAGTATCTGTCTGTGTTTGACACAATTTTCATGTGAGAAATTTTAGCCTGGTTTCCTGTTGTTTCGTGCCCTTTTTTGGTTTGTTGCCTCAGCAAAGGAACCTATGCAGTCAGGTTGGCATGTGTGCGTGTGTGCGTGTGTGTGTGCATCTGTGACACTTGCTTAGGTATGCTCTAACTCAATAGGGGAGAGTCAGATAAAAGTCAGACTTGGTATGTAGGTTCACCATATTGAGAAGGTGTGCCCTATTGTTTTTCGTGGAGGTCAAAGGTCATCTGGGGGAACTGGGGGCAAAAGTCTGTTTTGCTTGGGTATGCTCTAACTCAATAGGGGAAAGTCAGATGAAAGTCAAACTTGGTATGTAGGTTTGCAATATTGAGAAGGTGTGCCCTATCGTTTTTGGTGGAGGTGAAAGGTCATCTGGGGGAATTGGGGGCAAAAGTCTGAAAACCTTGTTATGCTATGGATGCTCAAATGTTCCATCAGCCCCTCCTCCAGTGCATCATGTAAGTACTGCTTGAGTTAGCAGTTTCTTGATCAAATGTAAAAGCAGCAGTGTTGTTGCAGCACTGTAGGTGGTCACACCAGACAAGTTTTGGCTGGATCAGTTTACCGCCTCGTGCCTGAATGCTAATGTGTGCATTCATGTAAGTGTCTTTTCAGTTAGTGAGGTGGGCAGGTAACAATGAAAGAAAATAAGTCAGTTGGTGTTCTTAACAGTTTTATCTAGACCCCATGAGTTCCCTCCAGGGTATGCTATCAGTTTGGTGGACTTTAAAGGGGCATAGATGTGATAAGCCATATTGCAATTTGCAGAGATTCACAGCTGTTTGTGTTTGGTAAAATGAATGGGATATTGCTGTATATTGCAGAAATTAACATCTTCAATTCATTGCATTAATTGAAATGGCCTTTTTTGATATTTATTAACTCGGGCATATCATTTTACAGTATGTAAATTTCAAGTACAAGGAACCATAGTGCCCATAGGCTGTTGTGAAATCATGCAAAATACTTCTTCTCTTGCAGATTGTATGTAACACTGTAGATGGTTGGTTACATTAGTGCTATGGAAGTGGTTCCTTGTTGGTGCATGTTTGTTGTGTTTGGGGTCCAATGTTTGAAATGGGTCATTTTATAAAAGCATGAAATATATTTCTGTCTCTACAGATTTTATGTTACAGTGAGGGTTCATGGTCAGAAATGGGCCATATGGGCTATTGTACAAAATAATGCAATATCCTCCCTTTTACTTCATAATTTACATTATACTCTCCATCTGTGCAAGGAACCACAGTGCCCTTGGGCTCTTGTTTATCACAGGGCTTAGTTGTGCCAGACTGTTTTATTCCTGATGTCATTATACTACTATTACCTCTCTTCAAGGTCTACTCTCCTTATCTCCTTATTCCTCCTAACTTTGCAGGCTTTTATCACCTTCTCATTTTGTTAGCAAACTGCTTACAGAGATGCCAGTTTACTGTCCACACTTTGTTTGGGGCGTGGTGTTGCCCCTGCTTGTACACGCTTCTTGCAGATAGGCTGCATACATATCTTATATCCTCACCTTGTATCAGTTGGACAAATACTGTCGTAGCTAGGAACAAGCTCCGGTTACAACTGGAAATATTTCCTACACCAGATCTGCTGATCACCTGGACTGAATCCGTGGTGAGTATGGAAGGAAGAGGAGAGGCTGGAAATGGAACATCCCAAATGGAATGCACGCTCACCCTCGGCCTCCACCATCGTCCCGACTCGAGCTGAGGTGAGTTTGGAAAAAGTTGTGAGATAGGCAGACATGGGAAAAGAGCATCCTGTGTGGTCCGCAAGCTTGCCGTTGGCCCCATAGTTGTCTGGACCCGAGCAGTTGTAAGTCAAGAGTAAGCAGACATTACCTTTGTCGAAAGGAAAGTCACTTACTAAGGAAAGAAGGACTCCAGCCTAAATAGAATCCACTCCCGCCTCAGCGCCGGCCCCAAGCACCGGATCCGAGAAAGAGGGTAGATAGCATTGAATACTCAAAGATCGGCTGGATGGCTCCCAGAAGAAGGGAATTTAGCTGGACCCATTATCATTCAAGATGGCAACAAAATCATGACTCCAATTATGGGCCCTAAATAGACAAGGAGCACTTCATTCCGACTCCAAAAGGACAGGAGCCACAGAAATTCTCCGATACGTGGAGGTTGCGTTCCCATCCACAGGTTTCTAATACACATAGGGCCACTTATCTCCGACTCTGATGAGATGGGCAGAACCCGCAGAAAATCTTCACGAGGTGTGAAAGAACCAGTCTGGCTGTCTTCAACCTACAGACATCTAGGTTAAAAAGAGGAGACTTCACAACGCTGACCCTGACGGCCACCGAACTCAGTCAGCTACATCGGTCTCGGAGGAATGGCAGTCCAATGGACCTGACTCTCGAGTCCGGACTGGACCTGAGTTTGTACAGGCATCGGACACAGGTTCCCGACCCGAAACCTAACAAACAGAGAGAGGAGCTGAAGCGGCAAGAAGAGGTTAAGGTTGACCGCCAAACTGTCAAATGATTCTTTGAGGATAGAGAAGACCTGAGGATGGCTTTCAGAACCTTGGACTCTATGAGGGACTTAACTATTGGAAACAATCCTGGTATCTGTCTGGCAATCTCTCCGAGCCAATTGCCCGAAAGAGCCAACATTTTCATGTTTCCGACCTGGTCAGGAGATGGCAGTTGCTACTTCTACCACCCTCCAGGGGGCCTGAGAGCTGTTCAGAACCAAACAAGTACCACATTTGGTACCTATAAGGACGTGAACGAAAGGAAGCATAAGACTTCATTCGTGACCAGGGCTGGGTATGAAATGCTCATATCTTGCTTGTTTCCGAAATGGTAAAGAGGCGCCACCAAAAGCTCCTGAAAGATGAGTTTAGACAAACCAAATCCAGAAAACCAAATGAACTTTGTGTCCACAATCAGCGAGATAACCTCTTAAATGGCTGGGGTTGCAGCAACTAACGTCACAGCTTTCATGACAACCCTCTTTGACTGCCAACAGTTTCCAAATTTGGAACATGAAGTGCTGGGGGATCTGGACCCTTCCCCACGAGACTGGGGGAAGACTGTCACTAGGCAAGAGGTCTTACCCAAACCCGACCTCCCCTTACCCAAAATGGAGAGATCGCAGGAAAGGCAGAGGTGGCAGATTCTCCCGTCCCTGGGGAAGAAACCCAAAACGCGCAACAGAAGAGTGGATCCAAAGGACGCAACATGGGTAACGGTAAACAGGTGATGACTGAAATTGACCCACAGGCAACCCACTACCTGACCTTACACGACTCCTCCCAATGGGTGCCCAACTCACCTAAGAGGTCCCTAAGCAGGGAGAGGCTCACAGTCTTTACCCAGGAATGGACAGCTATTTTGCATACACATTGCAACTTAAATCTACCAAAACAGCTAACATATCAATGGTCGGAGACAAGCATACCACAGCCATAAAGGACTGTCATCACAAGGCCCTGAGGCCGGACACTGCCGCTGTATTGGCCCCGCCAATACCAATATCACAAGCCTCTGCTGTGTGAGGTGCCCTTGGTCTGCTTGAGCAGGGAAGGCAGGTAAACACTATTACAAATTCCGCCCGTAAATGACTGGGATCGATATCGCTCGGCGACCTGTGTTACCACATTTGGGTACTACGTACACATATATCTGTAGGTCTAGTAGGTGAATACACAACATGAAAACTACAGAATTTGACATTCAAATGGAGGCATACTGTCTACAGTCAATACACTTGATAAGATACCATGGTACCAGAATGAGGAACCATAGTATTGTTCAGCAGAATCAGTCATGCCAAAGTGCAATGTTACCATTTTGCTTTTGGATGCACATTGTGAGTGATCCAATACACTGAAGACACATCAAGCTAGGTATGAACTATGGAATTAAACTGAAATTTTGGTTGACACATTTTCTCAAGAATGCAACTTTGAACTGATTGCATAGTATGTCTATCAAGTGCAAGAATCCTGTTTCTTTGGTTTTGGTCATTAGATGTCCATAAGTCAGCTGAGGTCAATATTATAAACACAGTATCTCGATATGGAAAGTTTGAAATATGTCATATTTAGTTTGTGGTAAAAGTAGTTTTGCACCCATTACCAAATAATACCTATTTCCGATTCATCTCCCTAATGCCGATTACCGATTATTTCATTTTTTTTTGTAAATAGCACTATTACATTATAACTGTTGAGTGTGTAATGTGCAGTACATGCAACATGGGGACAAAGTAACTTTTTCGCCAGTACAAAATTAAGTGGGTCAATCACCAAGTTACTGCTTAACTTCCAAGAAATTATCGAATAGTGCAGATTAACAGCACTAGTTTGACAGACACATGCCAAAAGGTGTATCAAAACAACTAAGGATTCCTCATGAGCAGTAGGCCTATATGTGCAATGCTATGGCATAGACATGAAAACATGAGGTGAGTGATGCATAACTACTCACAAAGATCATAACCCTCAATAAAACCATCTCTGCAAATTTAAACTTAAGAGTCTAAATGCTTAAAGCCACTAGGATTGGTATACAATAAAATATCAAACACTGAGGTTCACAATTAGTAAAAAGTTGGCTGTTGCACTTGGACGATGAACTACGAAGGTGATAGGGCTAGTTGCAAGCCTCTGCACCTCAGTACCGTAGGATATATGATTATTAGCTCAACCCACAAGTGTGGGTAGGGCTTATGTGGTAGTGTGGAGTGAAAATGTCCTCCTCTCTCTTTAAACGGTTTCCTTCCTTTCACATTGTGTCAGATTTGTCTGAAACTTGAAGTCGATGATCTACTTCAAGCATGGCAACAGATCTTGTTCATTGCAGAGGCCCAGTTGAGAGAGTTTAGAAGTATTGATAATTTTCTGTCATCTTTAATAGAGATGTGCTATTCTCTTTAAAGATCTGACTTTCATTTTTTCAGTGTTTACAGTGTACTGTGCATGTGTCTTATGATCACTTAGAAGGAGTATGTTTATTAATTGTACTGCAGGGCAGTCTTTTTCCATACAAGATCCAAAAACACATGACAAATATTTAAGTGGTAACAGTGACATACACCACAGGCCTTTCTTGGGTAATGGATACATTTGGGATTTAAGAGGAATTTATGGTACAGGTAGGAAGGTTTTTTGAGGGTGGCATACAGTACTATCATGCCAACTCTATAGGGGCAACTGATGTTTTTGCATGGAAGGGATTTAATGTTAGTTTAGCAAATCATAACCCTCTTGTTTATAACTACCAAAGCAATATTGGTTTCCATCTTCTAGTATCAAGAGATATTGTGTCAACAGACTTTTCTCATCCATAATTTTCAGTCTTTGCCCTGTACTAGTTGAGGCCACAAAGTTAAACACATGCAATCATCACAGCATTTTTTTTATGACTCATAACAAACTCATTGCAAACCCATCACTTACTGTTGTACAGGGCTTCCATTAGATTTTTCCTCTCAGGACTCCTAGGACTCATGCATGTTTTTTTGTGGCCATCCCAGTTCAACAGTAGAGCTCCCTGACCTTCAGACTAAAAGAAGAGATCAGTCTTAAGAGATGATTGGGAGAGAGGTAGCTTTGTTTTATATTGATTTCTCAACACTGCAGAATCACAGCCAGCAGAACTTAGTAACAGTGATCTAAAAAGTTACCCATTATCCATTATGCCTACTGTGATGCAATTATGTTATTAACAAAAAAAAACAAAACAAAAACAGTTAAGACAAGTGACCATCACTTTAACAAAAAGTATTCGGTGTATATACATCTTTTAATGTCTTTTTTTTCTCTGTTTTGATTCAACCACCCTTGTTGAAATATCAAAGCAACACATGATGATTATAGCAAAATGCAATTGGATATGTTGTTTGAAACATTCAGGACTGAGTGGAGATTATACAGGACACTCACTCACCAGAACAAATAAAATTTTCATGGAATGGGTTTATTGTGACCTTTGTGATTGACTTATAGTTGCACTTTACATATGGTTTTCAAGAAATAGTTTCTGACTTTAGCGATTGAAAGTCAAACTAGAAACCCTGCCAAGGTCATTCTGTGAATCTTTTGACCAATCAGCATCCGCCACTGTGCACCTCGCATGTGGTCGAATCAGTACCATCTTTATACGTTGTACAAACTGACAGATACAAATGCAGTGTAAACAGAAGTTACACACTCTTTCCAAAAAGAAAAAGCAGTGCAAACTTTTCATCGCATCGGTTTTGCACAAAAAGTTTGGTCATGCTGAATAAAGAGGGTGTTTACATTGAAAAAAATATATATATCTGTAGCAGTAGTGCTGTCAGATACCCTTTAATTCGCTAAAATGTTTAAATGGTTGGAATAAATGTTGCTATACCATTTTATCATTTCAAAACATATCACTGTGGCATACCGCTGACTGACTTTTACTTCCAGGTTTATCTTGTTTGTATTGATCTGGAACCGCACACCTGGTTTTCTAAATGGCTATGTCGGAAAATAAGTGGTAAATAAATCCAAATATGTATCGCAAATACTCCATCCACATTTAATCTTGACCAAAAAGCGAAATCAATTACTGTTTGTATAAATAAATGTCTGTGTTTTTTACTCATGATCAATATTTTTCAACTTATGTAAGAAAGAAGACAACATTAGCAAATGCTTCCAGAAGATTCCAGTATATCTCCTTTTATACTACATTCGATGTCAATTAAAAAACATAAGCTTAGGCCTCTGTGCGTAAACCGTCTGCAAAGTGACAGGGAGCATATCACAGCCCATAGCAATATGAACGTATATTTCCATGATCAAAACCATTCATGTAGCCAACATGCAGCTGCTTCAACCCTTTGATCTAAAACATTTTTAAGATACAAGATTCAACAAACAAAAAAAAAAAAAATATTTAAAATCCCCTTGAAAATTTGAAGTCCGCAACTTACAAAAAGTAGTTTGTACCCTGTAGTACGGAAATATGAGTCACTGAGGTGGTTAGGCTATGTACTCAATATCCACTACATGAGAATATTATAACTTGAAATTTTTGAAGGGTTGCACATGATGTTATGAATTATTGTTCACAAGAAGTTTTGGGACATTTCAAATTTGTATGTTATACAGTTTACTTCACTTGACAAGTGCAATGTTCCATAGAAGGTTTCGGTCCTGAAGCAGTATCAATGATTTTGCTCTGGTCTAACTTTCGTGTTTCCCCCTGATACTCTGTATGGTTCTACTGACTTACTATAAGTTTTAGACCACGCCTACAATAAAGTTCAGCACACTTAGGTCTTTTGTATGTCTGGCACTGAGGAAAATCCGCCATGACTTATTGCATTCTCTATTGCAGAACAAAGGGTACTCAAGCCTGTAAAGAGAGCTGTAATATTGCGACTTTTGTGTGTTCTTCAGTGTACAAATATGTTACTGTACCACTCGATGATATAGTGTGTAGGTATAACAGCCCACAATGTATTGTACCACATATATGTCCTGTTGCCACAAAACACTTGTATACGTGTACAACCACAATCAGCACTTGTGTTGCAAATATGCCGTATGCCATAGTGCTTCATTTTTATTGGCCTGTTCAAACAAGGTTTGTTGTGAGACTGAATAAGTTTTGTCTGCAACACATTTTAGCTTTCCCCATGTTTGTTTGATATTTCTGCTAAAGTTCAAAGACTTTGGATGGAGTTGACAGTTGGAACCTCAGTAGTTTTCTGTAATTATTTACTTGGTCCACTTAATGAATAAAAGTAATGTTGGACATTAATGTTCTCTCAACCCAACATTTCAAGTGTCACATCTCAAGTATAATGTAAGCTTGCTTTGATCACCTGTAAAAATATGATGGTAAACTACATTGAATAGAATATTTGGTTATGTACTAGTTATCATAGCCCAATTCTTTTCCTTTTTAATAGTGAGCATGAGACTGGTGTGTATCATCCAAACCACACAGTATTCTTGAATTGCGGAATAATGTGGTGAATGACCTGTTGTTAATTTTGGGTTAATTACGTGAAGTTGACCTCTGCCCATCTTTTGCATGCCCCAATTGCCAGATATGTCAGATTTGTGATATTTGAATCATTTGTCGTTCTTCATCAGGAGGAGCAAAATGCCGGTAGCTCTGCCAATTACGACGTCGGGATTCTTCACAGCAAGAGAGCTCATGATGAAATCCTATGCTTGCTGAAAATGCACGGGTCGTCTGAGCTGAACAGCTCATCCTCAGGATCATCGTCAGCATCCTCTTCGGCTGCTCCTGCATCTGATAAGTTGCATAACGTTGTCCTGAAGTGGTGTCAACCCAGACTCAGTATTTCAGGCATGTGAAAAGTTTTCCTCACACTCTTTGGCAAAGCTCATAAGTATTAGCCATGCCCCTTTTCAGTGCTTTTAGCTATAGGATTACAAGTCATGGCATACAGTAAATTCACTTCTTTTCTGCAACATTGGTAAGGGGATTAGGGTTTCATGTTATCCTCTGAACTGAGATTCATGAATGATTGTGAGTCATCACTCTTAGGGAAATTGGTATCTTCTTGGACTGAGATAAATGTCTTTCCTTCTCATCAATGAGACAGATGAATTTTAATTTTGGCAAGAGTTGTTAAAGGTGATAAGTTTGTAAATTGCATTTTATATGACATGATCTTGTTTCAAACATTTTTAATCCTTGTGGCAGCATTCATAGCTCAAGAGTGGACTTGACAAAGGATTTTGATGCCTTTTATGTTACATCCCTTACCAGGCAAAGAATACACGTTTAAATTATTTCAGCATTGTGGTCAAACAATTTGGCAATACTTGTCCCCTAATCTTCCAAAGAAATGTATCTGCATTGAATAGAACTGTTTTTGGCTTTGATGAAAATCTTCGTGTTTGTCTGTGTGTCGTATTTGTGTGTCTGTTATGTCTTGTGAGACAATATCTCAACAATGGAAACTTGGACTGATCTGTACAGTAGAGAGATGCATGTACCATGTTGAATAAACAAGAAACCTATTATTGATTTTGGTGGAGGTCAAAGGTGAGGTCAGCAGAGATGGAAACTTGTACTGAGACGATATAAAGGGACAAGAACTCTGTTGTTTTGGTGAAGGTCAAAGGTTGTTTGAAGTCACTAGAATTCAAAATGTAAAGTCCTTGTCAATGCAAGTGTCTCAAGAATATTGAATGCACATAAATCATGAACATTCAAGAATGTTATTGTTTTGTGTGAAAATCAAAGATCATTTGAGGTCAGGTGAGGTAAAAATGTGACATCCTTGTTATTTCAATATCCCAAGAATTGAAGCTTGGCCCAATCTTGTATGTGCTTTTTTTTATAGACTACTTTTAATTCAATAACACAATTGTTTAAGATTTAGGTCAAGTGTCATTTGAGGTCATCATATGTCAAAGTGTGAACATTTTGTAAACAACATTTCAACAGTGGAAACTTAGACTGAGCTTGTATATGGTTTGTTGTCGGACCACTGGTCAAAAGAACCCCATTGGTTATGATGTTGGTCAAAAGTCATTAGAAGTCAGCAGAGGTCTAACTTTGAAAACCTTGTAAAGATGTTATCTCAAGAAAACAAGCTTTTACTGATCTCCTATATGATATTTTGATTAACTGTGGTGAGTTTAAGAGCTTTCTTCTTTGATTTCAATCACGTGAGGTCAGCAGAGATCAAACTGTTAATACCTTGTAAACACTGTATGTATGCTGGACATATTTCATCTGAAGTGTGTTGTTGTATCGCACTATTAAAGCACAAGAACTCTCTCTTGCAGGGACAGACCTCATATTTGGTATGTTAATGTCGATATATTGTTTATCATGTATCAGTACTGGGTTCAGCTACCCTGGGCTACATCATCAAAACCACAATGCAGTCTTGCATTTTTGTTTCATTGTATTTTCAAGATGTTGAGAATGGAAAGGATAGGGTGTTGGACAATACTATACATCTGCATAATAGAGATTCGTAAATTAATCTTCCTCTTATCATGGACTTCCATACATTCATTTCTTGGCTTGCAGATTTACTCCACTCTACGGCTGCCTTTAGAATTTCAGCCATAGATGTAAGTCCACATCTTTTCCATTTGTAGAAATTCAATGTGTAACAAATTGTTTTACAAAATAATGCTGGATATCCAAGCATTTTAGAACATCTTGGACTCTGATAAAGTATATATTCTCTCTACTTACAACTATTAAGTCCTTGATGAATATAATAGAAAGCCCAATGGCTTCTAGAAGGGCTGTGGATTTTCAGTTAAATAACAAATTGTTTAACCGGTCATATTAATCTAATGGTTAACATTTAACTGTTTTTTAAGTAAACATTTCGAAAGAGCTCCACGATTTTCAGATGTGGAAGTAATTGCTGTTAAAATTGTGCCGTAACTGGGGGTAGTTAAGGCTTACCTTGCCAATATGTTCACGTTCTCGCGGAGTTAGTGACTAACAGATCTTACAAAGATACTAATTGTATTTTTAATTAAGTTTTTGACAAATCTACATACTGGAGATGGTTTCATCGATAGTTTCGAGGTTGTTTTCTTATAGATATTGCATCATAATATGCGTGTGCATACTGTTTTTTTTCCATGGCTCTCGTTTAAGCATAGGCTACTTATGTTAGTATTAAAGCAGCCTTTCGTATACTTGACGATACTACTTTTTATAGCTACACTATAGACAATTACCAGATGATTGTCACAAAGGCTCACTGTAACTTAGTTTCATGAACGACATTAAAGCCTATCTTGAGCAGTGCTTGGAGTTGGGGGGGGGGGTTGATTGAGGGATTAAAATTACAGCTTATTTACACCATAAGCTCAATCCATTCACAACTTTGGGGAAGGAAGATGTGGGTATTTGGGTTTGGCTAGTTTAAAATAAATGTGCTAATGATTGCATTAGGGCTATGACTGTCAATGGTGTTTTTATTGTTTCTGGGATACTTAAATACGAAAACAAATTACAGCCCACTCACATCATAGGCTAGGCCTAATTCAGAACATTGGGACGAGGAGATGTGGGAACTTGGGCCTAGGCCTAAAGTTTGTTGATTATTAAGTTTCTGCAGTTATTGAAGTCACTGAAGTTATTAAGTGTTACACTTAAATAAATATGAAAATAAATTACAGATTATTCACACCATAGGCCTAATTCAGAACATTGGGAGGGGGAGATGTGGAAGCTTTGGCTTTAGCTGGGTTGAAATGAATGTGCTAGGGATTGCGTGAAGGCCTCGGCCAGGCTATGACTGTCAATGGTGCTGTTATTGTTTCTTGGATGAAGGCCTAGGCCTGCATAAAGTGTGTTTATCATTCAAGTTTTAAAAGTTTTGTACTTGTAAAAATACAAAAATACACTGATGACATTAACACATTGATTCGGTAAAAATATTTTAAGGAAATATTTAAGGTATGAATGACTGTGCAGTTCCAAATTTATTTGAGAATTGACGAATGCCCCAAGATTGTCCCCCTTTGACTCCTGGCTTACAGGGAAGATGCAGTCGTCCCAACTTGTAGTCCTCTATCCTAATTTATGGACTTAGCTTTTGCATTAAGTGAAAATATTTTGTTACTGGACTGCTAAATTTATGCAATTTATTTGTTCACTTTGAATTTGCAATAGTTTCAAATATCCTGAAAGATACTTGTTAGGTGATGCAATTAGGTTGATGCTTCAGAAAAAAGTTCAGGTGACTACATATTCCCTTCATGTTAAGAAAGAAGAATATTTGCATATTACTATGGATGGAAAAAATGTGATTAATTATATTACTAAATATAATTGATAGATTCTGCAAAAACAGTACAACTACACTGAAAATTACGAGCTCTGAATCTGAGAAAGAAAAATATCTGCACATAAAGTAGATAATGAGTAGATACAGAAGATTTAACTATTTGATAAAATGATACAATGATTTAATAATGAAAACATTTGCATATAAAGCATACCTAGGCTATGAACATCTAGAAGCATAAAAAATTCAGTATTTCATGAATATTCAACCTGGCTTGAGTATTAGAATATTTGCATGAAAGAACCATTCTGAAAAATATGAGCAATGAACCAGAGTATGAGAAACTGCAGGTAAAGTTGTGAAGAAATTCGACCAACATGGTCATGCAGAAAGAAAATTGAAAAAAAAAATGGACTTAAAATGTATGCACTAAAAGTTTTGAACAGAAGAAACATTGTCATGCAGAGATTTTGCTGTAATCCCATAATACAGAACCAGGTTTGCATGTTACAAATACGATAACAATCAGGAAATAAATCGTTGAAATTGTGCAGTAAATTTAACCATACAGTATGGAAAATATGAATTCAATAAATACTCAACATAAAACACTAAAAAAAGTCTGCAAGGTTTTTGTTTAAAAATACTAAAACGTTGACAATGGAAGGCAACAGGCAACTTCTTTTACTGTTAGCAATATTTCCGGCTCACTCGGGACAAATGTTGATGAAGTTCGAAGTTAACGCTTTACTAAGGAGGAAAGAATAGGGAAGTTGGAAGCATATTGTATGAATTGTAGCAGAGGGTTCATGGTAGACTGATTTACCGCGCGACTCGGCTTTCGTCTCTACCATCGCTTGTTGAAGCAACTTCATCTGCATCGTCACATGACCCCAAAAGGGAGTCCATGGCACTTCCTTCACCACTGCTGGATCACTGCTTCTACGCCTCTTCTTGGTGGCTGGTTGCTGCATGTCTATCAATGTCTTCTGCTTGTTGTAGATGGTAACCCACACATCAGGTGACACAAACTTCAAACTTTTGTACCGAGGGTCCAGGAAGGAGGCTAACTGAGACCACCACACATCTCTATGAGGCATGAACTTGTCGGAAAAAAAATGAGGATTGCTCATGTATAAAGAAAGTCACATCCCTGTTTGTCATGAACCAGTTGAAAAAAAAATTGAAAATGTTTGCTAGTTTAAAATGTAAAGCAATTTAACATTAGAACGTATTAAAAAGAAAATCGGTCCTTGAGTCCTGGACAGTAGGATGTAACCTTCATGGAGCACCATACTGGGTGAAAACCTGAGGCCGGAAGGACGTAGTCACATTACTTAGGATAAACTCACTGTTTTTCCAGTTGAGATGTGGTTGCCTTCTTATACTCTCTCACTGCTACGCTGTCATCTTCTTAACTATCAGATGCCTATTCACCACTCTGTTGACAATTGTCAGGATGCTTGACAAGGATGTATTCATCTCGGATGACAAAACAGTGGTTGCAATCTGTAAAAAATATTTACAACTTGAATATTACAAATGTGGAAAGACAATTCTAAAGGGAAGAGTTAAAAAAGAAAAATGAAATGTAGAAGGAACGAGAAGTAGAAAAGATAATTTTAAGGGGAGAAAAAAGATAAAAAGATGGATGAAATGAAAAGGAAAAAGTAGAAACAAAAATGAAGACAAAACAAATGACTAAAGAAAAGAGGAAGAGAAAAAAGAAAATAACAGCATACAGAAAGAGAAAATAGAAAAAGAAAAGAGAAAACAGGAGAAAATTTGTAAAAAAAATTAAAAGAAGAAAAGGAGAAACAGAAAGAAAGAAACGAGCCTGGAAGAGAAAATAATACAAAATGGAACAGAAAAAAAGAAGGGGATTGGAAAAGAAGGGGGGAACAAGGAAAACCAAAAAGAGAAACTTCTTAAAGAAAAATAAAGTACCTGTAGTGGTTTCAGGCAGGCCAAGAGCTCCTCTGCAAGCTCCCCGTCCTCATCTCGCTGTATGCTGATACTGATGGTCACTTAGCACAGCACGTACCGCCCAATGTTGCTCCCAAAGTCTTTCCAAAATCTCAAAAACTGAGTTCCATTGAGTACAAACACTTTGGATGAGCTTGTGCTTAGGCACTCCTAACTGGGTTTGTTTGAGTTTCAGTGCCTTGGTGGTCATAGCACTTTTATGGAAGTGTCCAATAAGTTTCTTTCCACAGGCAATTAATTGTCCTATTTGAAGGTGTGCTTTCCATCCATTATTGATGCGTAATTGAAGGGTATGTCTAGCCATGCAGAGTCATCCTATCCAAGGGGATTCTCGTATACGTTTGACGTTACGGCTGTTGTCGTGCACGATTGCATCCAGGGCTTCTTGGAGCCCCCATTTCCTTTACGATCCTACACATTTGCCTTCTCAAAGTATCAACAGTGTACGGTACTACAGCCAATCTGGAGATGACACTGGTGATGTGTCAAGCACAAAGGACCTGTTCTTCCATTCTTCATCTATACCACGGGTCGTTACAGTCAAATACCCTCCGATTACCTTGACGTCCAACAGTCTGTTGTTAAGGATATGAAATTCATCTCTTCTAAAGCCATCTTCATACTTGCCTTTGTTGCCTCGTATTTGGCCATCAGGAGATATGGAATGGTCTTTGTTGATGGTACTACATAACTGGGCTCAATGGTGTCCATGAAGGTCGTAAATCCCTTTCCGTCGACAAAACTTATCCGTAGCGCATCCTTCACTATTATGTTGCAGATCATGTTGTTGAGCTTGTCCGTGTTATTGTTGCCCACGGTTTTGCTGACAAGGGCATCCAGGGTGGGTGCAGTTTTCCCTTCCGCTGTACCGGAGATTTGGTGTCGTAGTTTCATGTGGTTTGTCATTGAACCTATTAATTTCCCTGTGTATTTTAAAACAGTGTCGCAAATCTTGCACTTGACTGCCAATCTTCACGAAGGAGTTCCATACTTTGGACGGCATGTTGACCTTGTTGACGTTGTGGATAGAGTTGACATGCAATGAAAAGTCTCAGAACTTGCACCTGTTTTTATCCATTTTTGTGCCATTCATCTCCCACGGACACATCGTAAAAAATCCCTCAAAACATTCGCTGATTTCTGTGGGTGTTTCAGTTAACTCTTAATGAGTCATTCTGTGTCCTCAACTAAGGAAAAGTATTACCTCAGTAAATAACTGATTGATAAAATGTAGTCTATAAATTTGAAAGGAAGTACAAGATTATGAAGTTCTTTGAAGGACGGTAACAATAGGTGAACAAGTAATCGCCTATTATTTTCTCACTAATCCCTTCAGTTGTACCGTGATGACACGAACGTCTAAACTTCACTCTTTTATGGTGGTACTGTTGATATTTTAAATACCTTTCAAAAGCTTATGCACTGGTTAGGCATTGATGGGATTACAACAAAATGTTCTTTCATGTAAAATAATTTGATTTAAACATCATTACTCTGAATTTAGTATCTTTGCAACTGCAGGCCTCGCCTATTGAAATTTGCAGGAGCCCAGCCAACTGCTCTCCTGGGGAGTGTCAGGGGGGCCCCTCCTTGTTTGGGGTCATCCCCTCGGTGCCCCATGGAGCTCTCCATTTACTATTATGTATATCTCAGTTCAAAAGAAGTCATATCCTGCATTCATGCTGACTGTTGCAATTTTTATTCTCGTCATACTCACAGTAATTAATGATGTTAGCCTAAAGCTAGCCCTAACCCCAAACCAGGCCATAGCAAATACTAAAGCAGTGTACCAAAAAAAAAAGAAAAAGCATTTAATAGTCAGTGTCATTTCAATTTGAACTGCAAGTGAACAACTCCTTTCCAAAGTTCGGAAGTTATTACAATTGCGTGTTCACAGGTTGTAAAACAACTGGTATGAAAAGTGAGTTTAGCTAGTCTGTGGATGTAAACTTACCAGATAACAAAGTGCTGCAATCTCAATTAGCAGTACATAAAATTTAGCTAATATGCGTATCGACAGAATTTTATTTCATCATTCCAGAAACAATTAAAGGAACAAAACAATTGTTGCTTGCTCTGATATTCGATTACAGCCTTGTATACAGAATGGCATATACAGGGAATACTGTGTAGTGTACCACAGTCATTTTGGCAGTTTGAAGCAGGAGATTTCCTGTGCATTTTGGTGTTTTTACATTCTACTGGTCATCTTACACAGGCCCTCACACTATACGTGATTGACCATTTTGAAGCAATATCATTGAAAGTTCGCAGAGAGATGTAGCAGACTAGCAGTCATATTTCCCTTTGTTTTTGGTGGCCAGTCACAAGTCTAGGATGCTTGTACTGAGCGGGTTCAAACTTAACAACAGCTTACGTAGCACTTCTTGGCAACCCTCGAAGAAGCCACCTTTCTACAAATTAAAACCTTGAATTCAACCATTTAAGGCCACAAAAATTGATAAGTAATACAATAAAATGTCATTTAAATGTTTTTTCAAGTAACCGGATCTCCTCAAATTCACGATTAGTTAGCTGTTCCCTTTAATTAAAAAAATACGTAATATTGTGATGGACAGGTTATTTAGTATACCTAATACCACTTTAGGATATGATTATTTTAGATTTTTGGAAGGCTTCATGCGATTTTTTCTATTTATTTTTGCGAGATACTGCTACATATTAGAACTTCAAAAAGGAATATAATATAGCTTTATTCGTCTGAAATATGTAACATTTTGAGGTGTGATCTGCTGGTTAAATCAAACCAATCACAATTTTTAATGATCATGAAAATAGTTACGATAAAGTACTTACTGATTTTACTGAAGAGTGTTTTGAAAGAGCAGGAGTTGCTTTGATAATCATTGGGCTTTGATGTATATTGGGGCTTTCCAACCATGTTTTTGCAGACTTGGTGACTAAAGCTTCAGGGCTACACCACTGAGGTAGGTCCCTTTACAAAAGCCCATGGTAACTCATAGGTGTAAGAAGTAAATTTATGCTGTCACATTTTGTTGAGATTCTTAGTCCACAAATGACCATATATGCAGAAAATTGTTAGAGATAAACTGAAATTGATAGATTGCTGCTACTATCATAACAAAAGTTCTACTATTTCAGTTTTTTTACACCAAAAAGTAAAAATGCTTAGTAAGACTATTTTATGGGATTATTTAGTTGTATCTGCAGTGGGTGATTGTAAAAGTTGTTTGTAACATTTGCCATGAAAAAGATTTACAAGGGGGACTTATTAGGAACAAAGAACTATTTACCAATTTGCAACACCCACCTTCAAGGCACTCATTTTAAGAAATTTTACAGAGTATAATGATAAAGCAACAACCACCAGAAAACTAAACGAAGAACTATTAATAAGTGCAACAACACTGTTTGCCAAACACTGATTGCCAAGTGTACTGTGGTCTACAGCTAACTTTGAAACAGTGCTTTGAAAAATGGCAGAAATTGACTGATGAAAATCCCCGAAAGATGGCATATGACAAGCTCCTTGGTGTTTTGTTGTTTAAAAAAAAGAAAAAAGACATGAAAAATATTAATTTAGACTTTGCAACTTAGTATTCAGTTAACATTTGCTTTTATTTTGTGTCAGAAAGAGCCCTGATATATATTCGTCCAACAAATATTTTTGGCCAGAACAGTCAAACTGCAAGTCATCGAATGAGAAAATTGTTCACATAATTGAAAGGATAAAAACATAAATAGAGGTGGATGTTTCTAAAAGTTAAGCAAGTAAACTGAAGAGCGAGTTAAGAGAAAGGGAATATCCGAATAGCAATATTCATGACTGCAAAAAAAGCAACCCCCGTAAATGAATGTTCGAATCAACTGTGGAATGTTTATTTATAGCTTACTCTAGAGGTATTTCATGACAGATACAGACTTCACCATTTTGGGATGGGTGTTGACAGTTTTGCAGTTAAAAAACTTTTCTTGGAAACATGCCAGAATTTTCCTAAGACAACGAACAGAACTCCTAGTGTACAGGTAGTTGACAGTGTATAGCGTGGTCTATGATTTTGTGCAACGTTACCACATGAATTTTTGGTTTTATTTGCCTCGAGACTGATGTTTAGCTTTTTAGTGACAAATTCCATGATCAAGATATTTATTCTAGGGCTATTGCACTTTATTTAGTGTAATATTGAACTCAAGTTTCACTTGTTTCTTACATTTTGTAAGTGACATTATATTCTTCACATTTAAACAGGTGTGTTGCAAGTACACAAATAGCCTAACGTTAAGCTTTCATGATTGATTTTTGAAATATTTTACAGATTTTTAGTAATAATTTTTGTGCTCAGCTGCAATAATTTTACCCCTTTGGTATGCCAGGAACCCCATATCTTCATGCAGATTTGTTAGCACACTTCGCATGCTTGTTATAGGCTACACAGATGTCAGCAGAAAATCAGTACATTTTCTATCATGTTGGTGGGAAATTTGGCATGGTTTTCCAACTTTGCTGTTAACATTTGCAGCTCTTGATGATACACATGGTATCTCAAGGAGAGTAATGTGATTGAACTTCAAAATTGGTATGTTACCTTTTCTTTTTCATAAGTATTTGCAATCATTCACAAAGTTCCTTTGATTTTCTGGTTTTTTGTTTTTCAGGTCAACAGCCGCCCTTCCTTGTGCCTCACAAACTTCCTCTTGAATGGAAGGCAAGTAATACTAGAGCAACCTAGACGAACAGGGGCAAAGGTCGTGACGCACATGCTGGCAAGCCATGGCGGTGAAATATTCATTCACTGTTTGGGCATGAATCGCTCACCCCTAGAAGACCCTCCATCCATTAGTGAGGGTCCTGGTGGCCGAGTCACAGACTACAGGATAAAAGACTTTGGTGCTTTCATGAAGAGGAATCGATTGGCACCGTGCCAAGAGGTAGATAGTGAGGATGACATTGCTCCAATAGAGAGTGGTAAGTGTGTGCTCCTCTGACATTTTAAGAAGCAGAGAATATGTTGAGATTATTTCTAAATTGAAGTTGTGGTTGAATTTTACTCAACAGCAGGAAACATTTTGCTCATCATATGAAGCAATAGATTACCCTGCTATGTAGGATTAAGTTTTGTTTTAATCATGGCTCGATACAGTTATTTAGATTTGAAAGAAATGAAACATTTTAGTTCTGTGGAAATATTTAATTTATGGGTGTAGTAACAATCAGTGCCCACAGAAGAAATTTGCTCCTAGAATTGGTTTCCTCTTTAATGATTGTCTTGCTCAATCCTTCATCTTATGCTGACATGCAATAATAATGATTGCATTACTTGCTCTCTCATAGCAGCACAGATCAGACACACGAAAATAAAATAAACACAGATAAAGTATGCAATGAACTGTTAACATTTCATAGCTTCATTGTTTTCTAACATCGCTTCTAACATTGGTAGACCAACTGAAAGTCTTTTACATTTCTGGTGTGGATGAAATGTCACCTTTGCTATATTGCTGGTGTATGTATGTGTTTGTGTGCATTTGTACTATAATAACAAAAGAATTTCAGGTCCTCTGAGAGAATTTCTATAGATTTCTGAAGTCCTCAGCAAATAAAGTCCTCACTTCTTGTGTTATGTTGACTTGTGAGTGTATATCTATGTTTGTGATGCCTTCCTTGTAAACTTAGTATCTCAAGAATGGAAGCTTGCACAGATCTCTTACTTATGTGGATGTACCTTACTGAGTACAAGAAGTCCAATGTTTTTGGTGGAGGTGAAAGGGTATATTGGTCAACAGGGTTCAAGTAGGGAAAACCTTGTTAACAAGATACAGTATCTCAAGGAAGGAAACTTGTATAGATCTATTGTTTTTGGTGGAGGTCAAAGATCATTTGAGGGTCAACAGGGATCAGATAGAGAAATTTTTTAAACATGGTACTGTATCTAAGGTGGGAAACTAGATGTATGTCACATTTGGTAAGTGGGTCTACCTTATTAGGGACAAGAAGTCTTGTTTTTTTTTTTGAGATCAAATGTTGTTTATTGTCAGCAGTAGACAAGTAGTAAATACCTTGTTAACAAAAAGTTGTACGGAGCTCATATTTGATATGTGGGTGTATTTTATTGAATACAATCAGCATATTGGTTTTGTTGCGCCAAAAGTCATATGCGCTGGGTGCTTGAGGTTATCCTTTCTGTGTTCGGGTTTCGAAACCTCTAACTACCTGAAAAACCTGTCT
This sequence comes from Stichopus chloronotus, assembly GCA_021234535.1. NCBI lineage: Eukaryota > Metazoa > Echinodermata > Holothuroidea > Aspidochirotida > Stichopodidae > Stichopus > Stichopus chloronotus. Next base: position 39,372,342 of record CM037830.1, read on the forward strand.
GGCTCCTAACATCAAGTGCAAGATTGTACCATTGACTTACTGTGTAAAATGATTAAAGAAGCAATGTTGCTTCAAGAAGTGCATGTCTATGTGTAATGTTAGATTAAAATTTGAAAACATCCTTTGAGATGGGCTATGAATAGTGCTGGTAATTTACTTCATAAACACAAATAGGTACAATTTTCATGTAGAGAACTATTTAAAAACATTTTTAGCTCTTATCAGCATGCTGGTGTGAGCTATTGAGGTCATGCAGCTTTACTCTATCTGTCTGTCTGTCTATCTATCTGTCCATGCTTCTCCTACATGCTTTCATGGATTCCCCTGAAACTTGGCGCCATTTTTAGTTGGGTGGTGGATCATTTAAGGTGTTCAGGATTTTTTAGCACAATGTCCCATGTGGCCCCTTTGGCCCATTTTATGAAATTCTACAAAATGCTGCTCTTCATACAGATTTTATTGTACAATGTTGATGGTTTGTCACAATGATAGTCTGTTCATGGTCCCTTCAGGGTGTCCAGGGATTTTTAGTCCAAGATGCTATGTGGACCCAATGGCCAATTATATGAAATTCTGTTTTAAATGCTGCTTCTCACACATGCTTTTATGGATTTATATTTAACTTGGACACAATATTCCTTGAGTGGCAGTTCATGTGGAGTGAACAAAAAAAACTTTCAGTCCAAGGTCCCATATGGACCCTATGGTCCACTTTAGGAAATTTTGCATTTAAGTCTCCTTATCCTACCCATGCTCTTGTACAGTGTTGATGGTTTTTCATAAAGATACTCTGCTAGTGGTTAACTTAGGGTGTTCATGAATTTGTAGTCTATTGTTATCATGTGGACCCTATGGCCCATTTTATGAAATTCTGCAACTTGCTTCTCCTTCTACTTTTAAGGTGCCCCTTTGAACTGACATACCCATCTCAAATATCCCTATCGTGCATGAATGATAACTAAGTAATGGAACAGTGTACGTTGGTTTACTAACAAACTATATTGCTCTCAGGTATGTTGACCAGCATATGGACATTGAGTTGTTTCATGAACTTAAGTTAGCCTTCACACACCTGTCAATTTTGTGTCAAATTTCTAGTGACAGATCGATGGTCGACTAGCCCCATTGTAAGTCACATACAAATGACCACTAATGAGTGAGTAGTTAATGATTAAAATTGGTTTTGGAAACTTGTGACCATTCACTTCTCCACATTAGTTCTGATTTATATACCCACAGCCAGTACAAACCATAAAGAAAAATTGATGAAAATTGACAGTTTTCATAATTGTTGGATGTGAATACTGATGCTAATTATAAGCATTGTTATTTGGTAGTACCCATTAAAATTTTCACAAATTAAATTTATTGGCAAAGATCAAACTTCTGCACCGTTGGTGCTCTATGAGATTCTGAAAATTGTACAGTCCCACAGATTCTCTTGTACAATGTTGATGATTTGGTAGACTTACAGGATATTCGTTTAGAGGTTCCTATGATTTGACATAGTGATACATTAATGGTACCTACAGAGGTTAAAGGTATGAGCTTCTGCACCAATGGTGCTCTAGTTACTTGTTATGATATCTCTACAGCCATGAAGTAAAGTTCTGCAGAAATGTTTGCAAGGTTAAGATGAACTGCAACAATCAGTTTGCATTTGTAGGCCTAAGCATATATCTCCCAATTGATATTGCTTGATGATTGGAGGTACGTAGAACCCTCTGGAAGTATTGTTAAGATTGTTTACTTCATAACCAAAATATAGAGCATGAGTTAAAAATAAGGGCAGACTGCAGAAAATGAGTAATTATTTTACCTGTTGCTAAAGATTGAAGGTGGATTGAATATTTGGGATACATGTTTGAATGGATGTGTTAACTAGTCCTTGCTGAGCATAATCATTCAGAAAGCCACATGATTGTTCTTTGTGTGAGTAAGAACCGGTGTTTTTTCTTTGCTTTAGTGAGTAAGCTCCAACATTGATACCGGTACGGCCAATGACAATAAGACAGTTTTACTACACTCTGCACAGTAACAGTGTAAATGAAGTGAGGGTTCAGCAAACAGAGCGAAATGGCCTGTTTTTTCTCCACGATTGTCTTCTGTGGAGTGAAAGATCATGTGCAGTCTCCTGCAAAATAGTTGAGGATAAAAACTACATGGTCCTGATTAGGTTTGAAGATGCATTGTAGGATGCTGCATATGGAAGTACACACAGTGTGATGGTTACAACTTTTAGGTCAATATATTTCTGGCTCACACAAAATGTTTTCCAGGTGCCACAAGCTAAAACCAAAATCTCCGAAGAGGCTACTTTTGTGAAAAATAGTTTTTGAGCACTGAAAAACTCTTTCATTTTTTTGTGGATGTCAAAGCTCACAAACATTATAGACACAATATCTCAAGGAGCGAAGCTTGTGTAGTCCTCATTATTGGTATATAGAGGTACAGTACAGTACCTGAGTACAAATAGCCTATTGTTTTTGATGGAGGTCAAAGGTCCTTTGAGTTCAACAGGTGTCAAGACAACCTCGTGCACACAGTGTCTTGCAAATGGAAGCATGCTCAGAGTTGATATTTGGTATGTAGAGAAACTCTTTGATATATCTCTGTAGTATGCAGTTCTGGTTTTTTTAGATGGATACCTACAGTCTCAGTCTTCAACTAAGGTTATCACATGTCATTGTAAACCTCAATTGGTGGATATAATAAATTACTGTAGAAAATAGTAACATTACAATAACCAAGCACATTACAGGTACTCGCCATATGCAGTTTGTCAGGGTCATGAGAATAATTCCTCATAGTAGAATCATTGAAACTGCAATGCATTTGTGCATTCTGTTTGTCCTGTTTTTGTTCATTTGCCATATCAACCTTGCTGCCGAAAATGCTTGCCACATACTTTTGATTTGTGACCTTTCAGCTAAAGAACAATTAGCGAGAATGACTCGAAACTACCCAATGACGATTGGTGAAACTGTTCTCTACAATTTAAGAATGGTAAGTGAATTACTTAGTGTAGCTGCTTTGTGACATTGAAATGTGTTATGGTTGTCTCAAGTTGCCATAGCAATGGTTGCCATGGTACCATGCATGGTTGATATATGAGACATGGGGTTCTAATCTGATATAGTACTTTATGATGACCCCCCATTATGGTGGGGTCAAAATGTGTTAAATATGGGGGTGTGTGTGTGTGCAAAAGAAAATTTCAATTTTAAAAGTTTGCATCTGCAACTCCTTCTAGACTGCAAAGCCGATGAGGGTCAAAGTTGGGAGATAGGTGACCCATGGTCTGGAGTTGTGTCTCTAGTGAAAATTTAAGGTCAATGGTCAAGTAACTGAAAATCTTATTTTTGCTGTATTTCTTAATCCAAAATGGCTATTTACATGGGACCTTCACATATATGACTGGTATACAAGATTTTATCTGAAAACCATGTTTGTATGTGTTTTGATTTCAAAGGTCAAGTTCAGGAGTCAAAGATCACATTTGACACTGAAATGTTTACGCCCACAACTCCTCCTTGACTGCTGACTGCAAAGCCAGTGAGGATCAAAGTTGGTGGATAAGTGACCCATGGTCTGAAGTGTTTCTCATCAAAATTTTAAAGTCAAAGATCAAAGAAAAGAAAGTCTTATTTTTGCTGTATTTCTTAATCCAAACTGGCTATTTACATGGGACCTTTACATATATGACCAGTATACAAGATTTTATCTAAAAATCATGTTTGTATGTGTTTGGAGGTCAAAGGTCAAATTCAGGGGTCAAAAGTCAAATTTGACACTGAAAAGTGTGTGTCTGCAACTCCTTAAAGACTGCAAAGCCAGTGAGGTTGAACTTGGTAGATAGATGATCCATGGCCTAAAGTTGTGTCGTCTATCAATATTTAAGGTCAAAGGTCAAATTTTTAATCAGAAAAATGCTTTGAAAACTTGTGATTTGATTTCCTTCTAGACAGTAAGTGTAATGAAGTTCAAACTTAGTCGTTAGATACCTGGTCAGTAACATCATAGGTCAATAGGGCACATAATACAGTAGGGTAGGTTCTACTAGTACAAGGTGCAATATAACTTATTATATCTTTGCTTCTCATAAAATGTGACTTAATATTTCAACCTGTGCAACCATGTTGGGACTGAGCGATTATATCTAATAAGTTGTCATTTCACACTCTTTTGGCAATACCCCTAAGTCAGTATATTTTTACTGGTAATGTCGTGTATTCACTAGCCAAGGAATTTAGTGGTTTGTAGTATGTTTTGGCTGGAAAGGAATTGAGTAATGCAAATGATTGTGACGTGTTTCTTAGAACTGTTACAAAGCGCGCAGAGTGGTGGCACTCTGATCCGAGAAATGAAGGAAATCAAAGGATTACTTTGACCCAAACGCATGACTGCTACATTTACACAATACTTTCCACTTATCTACACATACATGGCCAAGTGTGCCGCGCCTAGCTACGTGTACCTATGCACTATGTACGTGTATGAGTAAAGCGCTGTGTGTTCAATCAAACCATCGATCTGCTATAATACATACGTGTAAAAGAGCAAATGATTATGGACAATTATAGGGATGAGAAGCAACTCTGTGGATTGCTCTCTTGTTTTTTTTTTTGGTATGTTGATATTTGATTTGTCTTAGTTTACTCTGTCGTGTATTCTTTTTTTTTTAAGTGTGTTTCTTCTTTATTGTTACACTGATATATTGTACTCACATAGTCACCTTTACTGACTAATTTATGCGCTTCCTAGTTAGAGTGAATTGATTGTTTAGTCCTACCATGAGACAGTGTATCCATCATTTAGTCACATTTGCTGACTAATTTATGCACTCCCTTGTTAGAGTGAATCCTACAATGAGACATTGTTACCATCATTGAGTCACCTTTGCTGACTAATTTATGCACTCCATAGATCGTGTGAATTGATTCTTCTACTTACCATGATACAATGTATCCATTGTTAAGTCAACATTGCTAATTTATGCATTTCCCGAGTTAGAGTGAATTGATTCTTTAGACCTACCATTACATATATCTTACATTCACTTAGCAGCTCCACCATGATCAGTGTCAGTAGATCTGACATATCCTGATTGTATCCCTCCCTGGGATGATTGACTGCTTAATTCAACAGTATGTTGCTGTAAGGAAATTTAAGAAGAGAGTAAAGAAATGTTTCCATCATTAAGTCACCTTTGCCGACTGATGTATGCACTCCCTAGATAAAGTGAATTGATTCTTTAATTCTATCATACAAAATGAGTCTATCACTAGTCTGCTTTGCTGAGTAATTTACGCAGTCCCTTGATAGTTCATTCTTTAGTTCTCCAACCATGATACAGGTTATTTAATACCCGCCAAAGTGACGCAGGACTAATTATCTGTATTTATCTGACTGTGCAGTAAATGCTGATTTGTGAGGCTGGCAAAAGTTTGCAGGCAAAATTCTTCTCAATTATCGCGACGAACATCAATCTAGTGAAGCAGTGGCGGAACTAGCACTTTCAGTGGGGGGGGAGGGCACAATGGCTGTTAGGGCGCTGTATAATAAAATTGCCCACTGCTCTTCAGCCCACATAGTAAGTGAGAATGTAGAATAATAAGAATAATGCGGGGGGGGGGGGGGTTGGGGAGGGTTAGGTGATGGCAGGACTATATAGCAGAGCACTACCCATTATTTGGCACGGAGTGTACAAGAAAATTTTTCTTTTCCAAACGCCACACATATTTGGAAATGACATTTCCTGGGTGTTGTGTATAACCTTGAAATAGTTCTTATGTCCACAATTTCTCAGCTTATGAGAAGTTTTAGAACAAAAGTGAATCTATAAAATAAAATGGTGATAAATATCAGATGGGGTGAGATGATACAAAAATCACATACATCAAATTATATGTTGTATCCTCTTCATTTATGTCTTTAGTCCTCAGTTTTCATTGGCCACTGTGGAGTCGCAGGGATTACCTGCAAGTTGTTAAGATACTCTGGCTGCACCATGAGGGGCGTAGCTAAACTTTTTGGTATCAATGAAATCGTAACCTTTGTAATCTTGCAGTGGTGTATGTGTGTGTGTGTGTGTTTGTGTGTTGTGATACATACCTTGGAAACACAATATCTCAAGAAAGGAAGCATGGACAGACCTCATATTTCGTACGAAGGTGTACCACATTGAGAAGAAGAGCCCTATTGATTGGAGGTCAAAGGTCATTTGGGTCAACATTTGGGTCAAATTCTGAAAAACCTTGTAAACACGGTATCTCAAGAAGGGAAGCTTGGACAAATATGATATTTGGTATATAGCTGTACCAAGTGAGTACAAGATTGCTATTGATTTCAGTGAAAGTCAAAGGTCATTTGAGGTCAACAGGGGTCACATTGTGAAAACATTGTAAACACAATATCTCAAGAAAGGAAGCACTTGGACAGGTCTGATATGTAGTTCATATGTGTACCGCATTGAGTAGAAGTACCCTATTGTTTTTTGTGGAGGTTGCAGGTCATTGGGGTCAACAAGGGTCAAATTGTGAAAATGTTGTTAACATGATATCTCAAGAAGGGAAGTTTGGGCAAATCTTATATTTGGTATGTAGGTGAACTTTTTTGTGTAGAAGATCCCTGTTGATTTTTGTGGAAGTCAAAGGGTCATTTGTGGTCAACAGGGTCACATTCTGAAGTTCTTGTAAATGTTATATCTCAAGAAGGGAAGCTTTGACAGATGTCATATTTAGTATGTAGTTGTATCTCATTGTATGTTGTATGAGTACAAGAATCATTTGGTATTTAATGGAGGTCAAAGGTCATTCAATGTCAGCAAGGGTCAAGTTGTGAAAAACCTTGTAGACATGATGTCAAGTGAGGAAAGTTGTACAGATCTCATATTTCATATAAAGCATAGGTAGCCTTTGATGCATACTAATGCTATAATGTCAGATTTAGAATAAAAATGCTCATAATCAGATCATCAAAACTACAGTTCTTTTTGTGCATTCTGGTTTGTTTATGGATCTGGGATCTGAATGAAGGGGCATCAAAAAGTGTCATACAGTGTGGTATGGAAACACAGTATTCCTCTGTTGCATTCATGCACCCAGAATTTTGGATTAGGATTGAACTGAGAATTGTGGGGAGACACTGCTCCCAGCATCAGGTTGGAGAGGAGTATACCAGAAAGAAAGTCCCTAAAAATATCCCTAGCTAGCTGGAATTGGTCCTTCCAACGCTCAGTAAGTAAGCTTCGGGAAAAGCTACCGTCAGTATTTTCTTGGATAGAAAATCTATCACCTTAAACTATTGAGAGTTTTCTGCTGTAAAAATCTGATAAAATTTGTACATTTTATGATGAATACTGTACTTGCTTGAAATTTGACAGCAGAGTATGGGCAACACCATCATCATTTCTTGGATGCCGAGGGCACGGAAGTACTCAATTTTGCATTTTCTTTTCTTTCTCTTTCAGTTTTTCCCTCATTCTTATCTCTGTGTATATTGTTCTTTATTTTCCTTTATTCATGACAAGGGTGCTGGTAATCCATTTGTCCAGCAGGGGGGGGGGGGGGAGAAGGGGGTGGAACCCTCCCTGAATATATGGTAGCCCCATCACTGTAGCTAAGCTATGTATGTGATGGAAGCAGATGTGTGGGCTACTGACAATGCCTGTCACCTACCAATTACTCTTTCTTTTACTGTAAGCACCCTCTTTATCCAGCATGATCAAACTTTCATGCAAAGCCAATGCGATGCAAAGTCCAGTTCGTTTTTTCCTTTCCGAAAAGACAGTGTCACAGCTGTGTTACACTAACGCCCTTGTTTTCGGGTGGGATGGAGAACCGAAACAATAGATTTTAGCTCCTCTGTAGAAAATTCAATAGATTTCTCTGGTCCTCTCAAGATTAGCAATAGACAGTCTATTGTTAAGGTTAGGGTTGAGGAAGAAAAAACAAAAGAAAGCACAATGAGGTCCTTGGAATGAATGGAAACTAAGCTGTAAGTACTTGTATATGTATCTGTACAACAGTATGGTACTGATGTGACCATGTGTGAGGTGCATAAACTGAAACCACAGTAGAGCCCAATTGGGCATGTCGCTGCTAGTGCTGATTGGTAAAAAAGTTCACAGAGTCAGTGATTGTAGCAGGGTCACCAGGTAATATCAAGTTTTGTATTCAATCGCTAATGTCAAATACGAGTGCAATGACCAATAAATGGAAATATTCAAACAAAAGTGCGTGTGCTGGCATGTGTTTGTGTATGTGACACCTTGGCTTGTAACCATGATATCTCAAGAAGGGAACAGGTCTTGAACTACAAAGTTGATGTGTTGGTAGCCCATTGTGAGTAGATGATCCCTATTGGATTTCATGGAGGTCAAAGTTCATTTGAGGTCACCAGAGCTTAGAGTTCTTTCGCGTATCTCAAGAAAGGAAAGGTGTTCGAATATTAAACTTTGTGTGTTGCTTAGAGAGCTTAGAGCACAAAAAGCAAGGGAGATACCACAGCTACCGAATGTTGTTAGAATTTCAAACCCTCATCACTGGTAGCAACTGATGAGAAGATGATGTCTGCCATTATTTGTGGAGGTCAAAGGTCATGTGAAGTCAATAGAGGACATTGTTTGAAAACCTTGTAAACACTGTATCTACAGAAAGGAAAGGTGTTTGAATATCAAACTTAGCGTGTTGATATTCCATGGTGAGTAGATGATCCTTATTGTTTTTCATGGAAATCAAAGGTCATTTGATCTCCCCAGAGCTTAAAGTGAGAAAACCTCAGTACCTAAATGTTGCTGGAACTTCAAACTCATACCATTGGTAGCATGTAATGAGTAGATTATGTCTGTCATTTTTTATGGAGGTCAAAGATCATATGATGTCAACAGAAGACAAAGTGTGAAACCTTGTAAACACAGTATCTTGACAAGGGAAAGGTGCTTGAACTTCGGTGTTAGTTTGTTGGTAGTTCATTGTGAGTACATGATCCCTATAATTTTTCATGAATGTCAAAGGTCATTTGAGGTCTCTAGAGCTTAAAGTATGAAAACCTATTTAAAGGAAGATATCACAGCAACTGAATTCAGGTAGAACTTAAAAGTGTCAACATTGTTTCACTTGATGAGCAGCTGATGTCTGTCATTGAGTGTCCTGCATTATAGTCACCAGTCCTGAATGTTTCAAACTGCATATCGAATTGTTGTGTTCTTCTGTAATCATCGTGGGGTGTTGTTTTGCTTTTTATAATCGAAGAAGAGAAGAAAAAAGACAAATATGTATATCTTAGACTGAGTGGTTGTTGTTAAAGTGATGGTCACTTGTTTTACCCTTTCCTGGTTGAGGAGACTTATATGTCCTTCATATTTAGACTTCCTTGATACAGTGTATTGATCCCTTGATGGATGCATTATTCAAAGCACATATCCTTCATACAAACAGTGTATTTACCCCTCCATGGATGTATTGTTCAAAGCATATCCTTCCTTTGCACAGTGTATTGATCCTTTGATGAATGTATTATTCAAAGCATATCCTTCCTTCATACAGTGTATTGATCCTTTGATGGATGTGTTATTCAAATCATATCCTTCCTACAAACAGTGTGATGATCCCTTGATGGATGTATTATTCAAAGTATATTCTTCCTTCGCACGGTGTATTGATCCTTTGATGGATGTATTATTCAAAGCATATCCTTATTTCATACAGTGTATTGATCCCTTGATGAATGGATTATTCAAAACATATCCTTCTTTCATACAGTGTATTGATCCCTTGATGGATATATTATTCAAAGCATCCCTTGAAGAGGTTGACAAAACTGAATGCAGGGATATCATTTACAGCATGGTGAAGATGGAAGCTAACAGTGAACCATTGCCTGTACCTACCATGACCACTGTGAGAAAAGGAAACAAAAGGTAGAGTTACCACCATCTTAGTTGATTCCCATAAAGACATCTGAATTGGAATACCAAGAATCTTTCATACCTCTTTATATATTTGAAATCTCTCAACTTAACAACTTTAATGAAATTGGTGATAACTTCTGCCCTTCCTAAAGGGGAAAATATTATTTCATAGCATTAGTGAGATCATGAAAACTGGACTGATCATGTGATATGTGAATCATGACTTATGTTTGGTCTGACGACTATCTTAACTTTGCATTTTTTCTGATTTATTCATAATATAAAGACGTATAAGGGGTACCCCTGCACAATATTGAATTGCAATTTGTCAACTTGGTACAGTGAGTCATGTTTAAAGGTGATGTCCAGTTTTGAAGTGTAGATTTGTGATATTATATTATTGTTACTGAGTTTCAAGAATTTGAGATCAAAATCTAACCAGTTTTTTCCTTTTATCCAGGTGAGGAAATGTTCATAGCATCAGCAGAGAGTTTTGTTATACTTCAGTGAAGGTGACTTACAAATTTGTATCCTCTGTTGGTCCCTCAGAACAAACAAGATTCTTCTTTTTTTTTTAATGTTAATGTTTGACCTGTATGATTTTGTACTTATTTGCTAGCACCTTGAAACCAAACATTACTATTCTACTATTGCATGCATACCTCTCCATTTCATTTCTATATTTGAGCTTGGGTGGGATGGTTATCTTGGAGATGTCATCTCAATATAAAATTACTTGTTGTTTTCTATGAAATCTAGAGATGAACAGTACAAGCAGATGTGGTCAGAATTAGAAGCCTTGGTTAGATCCGTGTCCGATCTCTCGCCAAGTCATGAAGAAATCCTTCAGTGTGTCTTGAGCTGTCGTAAGCCTAGCCCTGGGGATCCATCCAGAAGAAATATTATGAAACCAGAACCTCAGGAAGAAGAACCACTTCCTGTTAAAAGGTACATTTCACCTGTTGCAGCCCCCATTGTCCCTCCCCTCACACATGCCTAAGCTATGTTTTAAACCACAAATTCATCCTGTGTAATGCCTTTGTCTTATTAGTCTTCATTGAATTACATTTTAATTCTGTTTTGAGATTCCAATTAGCACACATTTATTGCTACTTTTTGATGCGAAGGTGAATGAAACCTTTTACCTATCTGTCAGTCTGTGATATGCATATTGATGTATAAAAACATCTTGAAAGTTTAACTTAGAGCTCTTCGCATCAAAAGTAGTTGCAAATGATATTACAACTAGTGTTTTTATGCAATCAGTAAGCATTTATAACTAATTTCAGACCTGCAGAGCCAGCGAATGTTGAGCCTTCACCTGCAGGTGACATGTTCAGTCCAGAGTCACCCCCTCCATGCAAAAAACCAAATCTATATTTCACTGGAACATTTGGAAAACCAACAGGTGAGAGATCTGGATGACTGGATTAAGCAAGATTGATAAAGAATTGAAGAAGAAGACCACTTATTGACTTCTCCTGAGTGTGCTGAAGTGTAAAGAGTGGTCTGCAGTGTGTGCAAGCTAAATGGTGTAGATACTATAATTGTGCTCATTAATTGGTTTAGATACTATACTTGTGCATGTTGAATGGTATAGATACTATAATTATCTCATCGCCCTATAGGGACTAAGATGAGATATTGTAGTCACTTGGCTAGTGGAGCTATATATTGTACTGTGCATCCATGAGAGAATGGTTGCCATGGAAAGGCTCAGAGTGGATGAGTAGCGACACCCCAGGGGTACCCCATGGTTACGTTCCCCCAATTTTCACTACAAAGGTTCCCACATGGCTGTCCTGTAATTGGCCGCAAAGTTGTAACTAGGACTAACTAATGTAATTTGTATTCCATTCCACTGATTGTTACCACAGTCTCAATTTTTCAGATCAGCTTGTACTGTTAGCACAAATCGTATTCTTCTCTACACCTTTACAAGACCAGAACTGATATAACAAAAAGTACATATCCTTAACACTTGATGTAAAGTAGTAAGACACCAGGGACTGGGAAGTGTCATTTCTGGGGTTCTGATGCACACCGTGTCAAGTGTAGTGATGCTATACTTAGGTAGTAAAGAGGCCATGTAAAAAATTTTCACCCTCTAAAACATCATCTGACCTTGGCATATGTGATTTCACACAGTAAAAAGCATAGGTAAGCAAAATATTACCCAGTGTTTACAACAGTTAGTGAATCCGTCATTTGAGATGGATAGAATTCATGTTAAGACAACCTTCTAAACATGATATCTCAAGAAGTGAAGCTTGGACAGATTTGGTATGCAGTGAAACACTTGGATATATCTCTGTAGTATACAGTTGTACATGTTACCTACAGTATCAGTCATCAACTTAGGCCAGCAGATGTCATTGTTCATATCAATTGGTAATATGAGACATTACTGTCATAGACAATAACCAAGAATATTACACTTCATCGCCTTATGCAATATGTAAGATTCAGGAAAAAATTCCCCATAATCAATTCATTGAAACCGCTATGCATCTGTGGATTCTGGTCATGAAATGGTTTTGTTCAAATTTGTGGGGTAAAATGTTGTGATGGTTTTATGCACTGGTAAAGTAAAATTAATGAAATTCAGTAGCATACTTGAGCTATTTTCAGATTAGTTTTGATGTATTAACTGAGTCTGATTATCTTTTTTGCCTTTTCTTTTAAGGACTGATCTTAGCCTACTCAATAGTGTACTGAAATACTCTTGTTTTGTTAGCATGAAGTCAGCATATATTTTAAGACTAAAATATTCATTGCTTTTGCCATTTGGTCATGCATAGAACCTGCTGCCTCAGTTGATAAATGTCCATCTCATATTAAAAGTTTTCTTTATCACAGGGGGTGGTCAAAGTCTTCTGTCCTTATGGAGCGATCGTTTGAATAGCATCAATTCCAGGAAACATGAAGAGTTTGCTGGCAGGGCAGAAAGCTTTGGAGCAGTTGCAACACTCTACCCGAACCTCAAACTGGAAACAAAGCCAAATCCGTGAGTGTCTTATTGTTGAACAATCTCTACTTAAGTTTTGAAGGCTAGTGAATGGGAACAAATCTTTGTCACAAAGAATTTTTACTAAGCACTCTAAAAAGCTTTGTGATACATAGACCAGTGGTCGGGATTCCCAGAGGAAATGAACTTTAATTTAACAGGGCTCAAAAAATTCCCACCTGACAGTCCAGGACAAGTAAAAAAAAATACTTGGGGCAAGTACAGTGCTTCATATCGCAGCCCACCAGGCAAGTACTCTCAGCATTTAAATAAGTTTCAAAAGGTCCACCGTTTCTTTTCTTAAGTAGTGTGAATGTTATCCAAGCCACAGCAAGGAGACAATGGAAAATATTGCATATGATAACTTCTGTGTAGCAATAGCTAGCCAATAATAATGACATGCTCTCAAAATTATTCTCTTGAAATTGTTCGGGTGAAAGTTTCTGATTCCCTGCCACAGGAATCTATGCAATGACAATGTTGGTAGGTGTGTTCATGTGATGCTTTGCTTGTAAGCACAATATCTCAAGCAGGGTTACCTTGACTGACTTCATACTTGGTGTGTAGGTTGGTCATACATAGTAGATGATCACTATTTTTTGGTTAGGGTTAAACTCTCAAGCTTTTTATGCAGATTTGAATTGCACAAGTAAAAAATTTATGCAGGTTAGTTGAATTTGGAAAAGGTAGGATAAGTAATTAAAAAAGACTTTGTCAAGGCCTGTGAATTATGTTTTATTTTCACAAAGTTTTAAAGATCTAACTGGTACTCTGGTTTTAACTTCAATACGCAGTTTGACTCTCATTAATTCCTCCACAGAAACAATAACAGCAGTGGCAGTCAAGTTTCCGGGAAAGCATCTTGACAGAGAAATTCAACATCTCAAGGATCGCATGATGTGGGATTGTAATCCTAGTCAATCATCTTTGGAAGAGTGAGATGAATCTGCTGAGGTGTGAAAGCAACAGCTTAGGAAAGAAATACCAGCTATTAGTCATGTTTATCAAGTTGTGTGTCTTTTTCAAATTGTAGCATTCCTCATGTTACGGAATAGGCAAGACTGGAAGTCAAAGGTCATTTCAGGGAAACAGTTATAGACAGCCTTAAAACATTCATGCCAATTATCTGAAGAAGTAGTGTTGCTTTTAGTTTCATGGTGTGCAGGCAGCCATAAAATTTGATGATCAGGTTAATATGTTTAAATTCTGAATATCTGTACTTATGTACAAGTGATGTCTCATGGACACTTTGATATATTTTCATATTCTTGGTGAATGGATTCTTTTCAAGTCAGAGGATAATACCTCACCTAGGGTAACCTTCAACCTATGGCCTCCATAGTGATGCTTCTTATTTTCTTTGCACATCAAAACCTTTTCAGATTTTACAGGATTTTGAATTCTTCTTGATGCCTCAGCAGTAGCATTTTTTTTCTGTCTTGTCTTGTCCTCAGTAAAGGAGGAACACATTAAGATGATTCACGATATTTCTGGGAGATGTAATGGACATCTCATCTCATCAAATATTTAAAAAAAAAAAATACCCATAGTCACAAATATCCACAGGGATGTAAGCTTTCCATATTTACATGGAAATCTGTTTTTTTTTTTAAATCCTTTTTGAGTTTCTGCACTTTCCCAATCAATGCCCCAATTACCAAGATCTGTTACCAATGTATTGTTCTATACAACAGTCAACCATTTTATTGTTAACTGCTATTCTTGTAAACTTCATCTGAATCTGAGAGTGCTGCTAATGGTCTGCTAGCTTCAAATTGTTATGGCTCATGTCTTGTGATAAACAAGGTTGCTGCATTTGCCCTAAACTGGATGGCTACTGAAATTGTTTCTAGTTTTTTTTTTTTTTTTGTTACTGCTGGTGCTGGGAGTTGGTCGAAACAAGGTACCTAGTGGTCCTATTGTTAGAGGTGAGCTAGCTTTACAATGCAACTATGTAAGAAGTCTAAGAGCTAGGCTACATATGTGGTAATGTGAATATTTTGTTACTGTGTTTTTAGCTATAGCCTTACATGCACAAAGTTATGTTGCTTGTAGTTGTGCTTCAGTAATGAACACAGATACTTTCACCAGGGAGTTGTAAGATGGAGTGACAATGAAATGGTAATCCTTGCACCTGGCCCGCCATCCTTTGCAGCTTACTTATCTTGTTATCCTGTTGCTATTTTCATTCAATGTTACATCCGGTTGGGCATGTGGCAGTTCTCTCTCTCCACATCAGTCTTTCGCCTCAGTGTTGTAATTTTATTCATGAGCTAGTTTTGTTTACAAAAGCTAACTTTTTTCTCTGCAAGGTCAAATTTGGCTTTTTGCAAAATCTAGACTAAAATGTGAAAGTCACCCGCATTTTCAATAACTATTTCAGATTACACAGCAATCAATGGTCTCCAGTGACACTATACTGTAGATTAAATGTGCCACAGGACATTCCAAGCAAGAATTAAGTGGTAATTCGTTAATTTTCCTCTTGTTTTGATATGTTCTACCCTAATTAAGAATTACCATGTTTTTAGGACATGTAACCAGGTAAGCTTAATTTTTTTGCATGAATAATGCTATCATAGAGTTTCACATTGTCCCTAAATCCTGGAAATTTGTTTGAATGTGTTTCCTTGCTGTCACTACACTGCAGGGCCAGTCACATGTGACATTAGGCTTTCCTGTTTGCTGGTGTGGTTGTATAAATGAGGAGGAGGGGTATGTAAGTGAGTAGTGTTCTGCCAACTGAAATCGCTGGCTGGGGGGGGGGGGGTAATAATGCTTCAAGACCAAGACTGTACACTGGATAGGGGGAAAACTTTCCCATGGTAATGAGACTACACAAAATTTAAAATTTATGTCGCCTCAGCTCATTCCTCTACAAGGAATGTTTTTTTTTCCTATGTTTGATAACATTTTGATGGAAAGAGAGGGCAAGTAAAATTTTGCAGTTTCCACTTGTAGCAAGAGCAGAACTCCTTTAGAAGAATAGCACTATAATTTCAATTTTCTACAGTTGGGCATTTCTTTGTAAGGATAGACAAGCCTCATCACTGAATCTCTAACAGTGCAATAGATTATCATTTGACCTGGCCCCATGAAGGACTATATCAAAAAGTGGAAAATTTCTGACTTGAAAATTTTAATAACTTAATCAATCCTTCCAAAATACTTCCTTGTTCTTCTTCATTTTCAACATAACTATATAGCGAGGGGAAAGATGTGGAAATCTTTTTGAAAGGGGTGAATGTATTCAAATTCCTAAGTCAGAAAGTTTCCTAAAGTATCTGCATTTTCATCCTCCCTATAGAGGAACGGTGAAAATGTAGAATTTTTTCTAAGGTATGAGTGTATTTCCTTTATCAAAATTTCTGTTTTCTATTTCTGCTGAAACAGAAAACAGACTTGAAGTGCGAGTGCAAAACCCTGAGTACGAGTACAAGGCCACGAGTACGAACACAAAAGTCACGAGTATGAGCACATATGCTGAGTACATTTGTTAAGTGTGTTTATAGACTACAGTAATATAACAGCAGCAACATACAATTATCTTTAAGGTAATTTTAAGACTTTCATTGTTTTAATTAAATAGTAACTGTCTTAAAGTGTCCCCAAAGTTGATATTGAAGTTGGCCTGGTGATCTGATTATTATGACTTGCATAGGTTGCTGGATGAGGTTGCTGGATGAGATCCCAGTGGGTATCTGGTTGCCTCACAAGGAAAGTCCCATTCAACAAGTCATCTGCTCTGTTTGATTCAGCTGTCAGCCAGTGGGACAATGGAACCTCCACCCTCTCAGCCTATGTAAAGTAGTTAAGTTATAGAATGGGGATACACTCACATCTGTCAGATTGGTATATTACATGCATGGGGCAGGCTGATCCATACATGCCTACATCATTATCCTCTGGGCACTAGTCAAAGGGAGAACTATCTGAATCTTGTTGGTGCTCATAACTCTGATTTGGGGGGGGGGTACATGATGAGCAAGGGGCTTCCTGATCTGCAACGTTAGTGGGTTAGGCTGTTTGTCTGTTTGTGAACCTATAACATTTAAATTTTGCTTTTGATAGCTATATACAACTCTCATCACTACGTTTTGTGCAAAACAATACTAGTGACTGATCTAAGTGGTGGATGAAATCAATGAAATAATACCTGTGGTGTAATTATGATTACTTCTACTGGCATTAATTATTTTGTCTGACCTTAATCAAAACTGTAATTTTGGGTCTGGAGCTGAATGACCAATTTCCAAAAGTTAAAAAAGTCCATTTTCTCCTATACAAATCACAACTTGCAGTTCTTGCTTTGTATTGGAGACTTGTGATTTCACTTTTGAAGAAAGCATCATCATTGCATACTGGTACTTGGATTTAAACATCCAGCAGTCATTTCAGTGTCATTGTTTTATTTCAAAGTAACTTCTCTAAAATATTATTTTATGTGTAGTGTGCCACAAAACAAGATTTTCAAATTCAGTGGAAAGACAAAAAATGGAATGTACCAAGAAAAAGAAGCTAATTAATTTCAATTCCAGCATGTAAAGAAGACTAAATATACAGGTTTAGTTCTCAGTGAATTTTAGCTTGTATTTTACTTGAGTCTGTCACTTTTAAAGGTCTTAGCATTGGCCCAAGAAGGCTTTTCCAATACTCATTAGTTTACATCATTTCAGTTGCAGAGATGTACAGTAAGGCATATTCTCTAAATGCGAAAATGTCAGCCTGTCCCAAGAATTTGTTTAAGTGCACACTTACCAACATTTAAAAGTAACATCAGCTGACTTTTTGACTTTTGAAAGATTGTAGGCGCTAAAGTTACAGTGATCAAGTTGCATAGTTTCAAATACTGTTCTACACCACACCATGGCAAGACGTTTTCTGTTTGAAGGTGGGGGCTGAAGTCCTTGAACGCATAAGAAGATGATACCCTTCAACAGTATTTAAAGCTCATAAGCAGTGTTAATACTGTAGTAATTTCTTCACTTTGTTCAAAGACAGGTTCCTTTTAACCCTCTGTTGTAAATTAGAAAAGATCAGTGAAGACTATAAATGTTAACATTCTGGGCTGAAATACAAGTATGAGTACAAGGGAACAAGTATGAGTCCAAGGGAACAAGTATGAGTACAAGGGAACAAGTATGAGTCCAAGGGAACAAGTATGAGTACAAGGGAACAAGTATGAGTCCAAGGGAACACGTATGAGTCCAAGGGAACAAGTATGAGTACAAAGCAATGAGCACAAGTGCGAGTACAGACAAATGTACTCTAGTAAGAATATGCATATGGACTTGAGTACTAAAAGTCTGACAGAAAAGTCTTTGTTTAAAAATGTTCACTACTTCCAGTTCTAGATCCATTTACGAATGTCTGCTGTTCTGTCAAATCCATTTGAATGGATCCTCTATACTGATGTGAAAGCAAAGGGTTGTTGTAAGATGGAGTGACTAGGGCATTATTTGTCACATGTATATCCTTGCCTCTTGTACAAAGTAGCACAACTCGGGCATGCGAATCAAAACTTCCCTGTTCATCGCATCCACTGCAATCAGAGTATAGTAGCCATGGTATGCACAGAGTGCAATTCATATACCAGGAATTTTTTGCAACCACCAGGCCTGTATAGAATCACTGTGCATAGGAAGTTCATTGTAAAGGTGCTTTTACCCCATAAGTGCTTTAAGGGTTGGCATTTCAAAATCTTGAATGCTCAATAGGTTTTCATTTACCATTGAGTGAATGGAGCATTTATTTTACTTCTTCAGATTGCCACATAGAAATAGTACAGGGACATGTTTGTGTGAAGCCTCTTTGCTGGGAATTTGAGCAAATTAAATAGGCCAACATTAGACCAAGCTGGACACTAGAGAACCAATCGAAATGCTTTGCTTTACTTGTGTGGATGTGAAAGCTGCACGCACTTGACAGTGGCTTCCAAAAGGGTATTTGAAAATAAATAGATTCTTTGCTTTGTTCATGATGTGAAGCATCTTTAGGAAACTGAATATGGCTCTGTGTAAGACCATGTCCAAAACATGAAAAGAAGAGCGTAAATAGTTACATTAATGTTAGCACCATTTCACATTAAAGCTTTTTTATGAGAGCAAAAATTCCCTCCCTCAGGATGGTCATCTACCTGGGTTACCGATGAAATTTTCAGCTTTATTTCCTACCTCACTGACATCCCTGAGGCTCCTATAAGTGTTTTGTGCTGGGGAGTAGGTGGATGGGACAATTGGATTAGGAAAGGAGGGGTTGTAGCTAATTGACAAATTTGTGCAAAGGACCAGATCTTCACCTGTATTTGGTCACATTGCAAATGACTGAAGTAAAGTCTTGATCTTGATATTTCAGTCTTAACCAATGATTAAAGTCATACACCAGCACTCAAATGTTGTTTCTGTCAGTAATGATGTGACGTATGGTAATCTTGGAACAAGCACGAAAATAGGTTTCAGCTCTGGGGGCCAAAGTATGTAATAGAACATTGTTATGCATAAACAATTTGTACATCATGTAGAGCACTCAGCATGGCAATTCAACTTGCCCGGCATACTCTTTGGTGATAATTGTAACCCTCACATTCATGATGGTGTGTGCATGTGTGTATTTTTGCAATGCCTACCCAGCTTACACACTCAATGTCTCAAGAGAGAAGCTTGGAGAGATCTCATATTTGTTATGAAGGTGTAACGCAAAGAAACGTTTGCAGTCATGATGCTGTGTATATGCATGTGAGATTGTGATGGATGTATGTATGCGCTTGCATGCATGTGTGCATGTACGCATGAACGCTTGTATATTTCAACTTAAGAAATAATGGATACTTGATGTTTTCGGTGGAAGTCAAAGTTCACCTGGGGTCACCAGAGGTCAAACACAAAATATGTGAACTTTGTGTCTCAAGATAGAAGTGATGGATAATTTTTTATACATTTGGTATATGCTTTTGTTATGTAAGGAGTTAGAGCCATGTTATTTTTGTTGAAGGTCAAACATGTTTCAAGGTCACTAGAGTTCAAATGCAATAAACATTGTAAACCACTATCTCAAGAATTGTAGTAATAATAGTGCATCTACTTGACGTTCAGGAAATTTATATTGAGTAGATTAATCATGTGTGGTTTTTTTTCATCTGTTGGATATGAAAGGTCATCACTTTGGATATTGAATTTAAACATTGAGCAGATGAGGTCAAGTATTTTTTTTTGAGGTGAGAGGCAATCTGAGGTCACCAGGTATCAAGCTCTGAGGACTATGCTGCCACAGTAGAATGAACTTTCTTTGCCGTACAATAGCGGTGCAAAACATATAACTCCAATCTCAGAAATGGTGAGGTGTTTGAACTTCAAAGTTGGTACATATTATCATTTTTTTTCATGTGTATTGAGAACAAATTACAAAGTCATTTAAATTTCTGGTTTTCTTAGTTAAATAAGTTTGCATGAATGGCAGTCACATATCCCTATGCAGAAACACAGTAACTAATAAATGGAATATTTAAACAGTTGTAAATGTTTAGCATCCTAAAAGGACTTTCCTGGAAACTATGTGTTTCAATCTGTAAATAATAACCTACCAGCAATTTTATTACAAGTATTAATAATGTGAACAAACCCATGGGTGTAGATCAATCTCCAAAAGTGAGGGGGACGTGACCTTTCACCATTTATGAATTGCTGTCCTGCGGGGTTTTAGGGGGTAAAAGGGAGGGGTTGATCCCCCTTGAAAAAAAAAAATGGAAGGTGTCTTTGTGGCAATATTTGTTCAAAATTGACATTTTAAAGGAGCTCATTTGGTTGATGTAGTTTATTTTACGGTGAGTTAGAAAAGAAGAGAAGGTGAGGAAGAAACCATTACATGACTTCCAGTTAGCCTTGTTATTTATGTACCTATTCCTACAGTTACTGAATATGTGAGAAATTGTAGTATTTTATGAACAGGAATTGTAAATGGTTAATACATTATACCAAAAAATATGTGGTTACCGACGTTCATTAAGTGATTTTGATCGTTACTTACCCTAGGTGTTGTTACTTTAATTGTTATATGTTCAGAATCTCTTATTTTGGGCATTCACCATCATCTTATGAGTAATACTGATAGGTGTAATAGTATATCATGAAATTTGTGAAACAACTCAATGAGCCTCTTTAAAATGAAGTGTCAGTTTTGCAGTCTATGTTACATTGTTTACACCTGTAAAGCAAAAAGTTAGAATCCTCTCATCATTATGTCCCAATCTAAAATCAGGGATTATATTGACTGATCTTCAGTAGGTATTCTCAAAACTACAGTCACATAAAACTTAAGGCATGTGTCCAACCTAATGTATGATAGGTTGTTTTCATCTGCGCTTAGATACTAAATGCAAGTTATTGACAATATTAATTGATGATGTCATTGAAATGTACTAGGGTGTGCTCTAGCCTAGTAGTTATAGTAGGTAATTGATTGTATAAATGGTAAGTGGCTCACTACATATTCAAATAGGAGTTTTCTGGGATTCTACATTGCAGGTAAAAGTAATGGCATGCAACTAGCCTTACCTAGCTATAAGTATTTGACTCATAGAGTTGCTATGAGTTGACTAGAGTACTTCACACTAGAGCCAGTATGTAAAAGAACATATGTCACCAGTTACAAGGCACACTGCAATCTCATATAGTCTATTCCTCAGTCCATTTAACACTGGAGAACATATGATACATATACACAATCATAAATGGAATAAAGCAACTTTTATCTATGTTAATGCCATCAATCTCGAGGTCACTAGCTTTTTGTCTTGGGGGCGGAACAAAATAGAGGTTGACAAGTTGTTGCATTCAAATGTAAATTATTAGATGTCAACCAGCAGTAAACATAAACCATCTCATTAATTTCATTAATAGGCTCAAGATAAGGTAAGCTGTTGTTATCATTGACGATACGTCATCAACATATAGGGTTAATCTAAAGGTAAATCAATGTAAACAAGAAAAGGAGTCCCAGGATGGAACACTTTGGTGCACTTGTGGGTATATTCTAGATCTAGCATCAGAAATATGAACAAACTGATTTCTGTTAGATAAGTTATTTTAAACCACATTAGTATAAGGCCTTTAATTTCACAATGATGTAAATGGTAAAGCTGAATTTCATGATCCAAAGAGTACAAACTTTCTAGAGATCTAGAAAAGTACCACAAAAAAGCCTTTGCTTCTCAAAAATTTGAAATATCGGTAAAGTTCATATCATTAAGTTCGTTGGAAGTGAAGAAAGCTATATTGATTGCCATACAAATTATCATGCTGCCCCTCCCATGAATTGTGAATATTTTGACTGCAAAGGATCTTATCGTCAGTTGTCTCATGCCTTTCCCGTAATAAAATTGTGTTGCTTTAGTATTACAGTCTTCAAGATTTAAGTGCCAATTTAATGGAAATATACAGCCTTTTACGTGCATAAAAATGATACAGAAAACAATTTTTTGTTAGAGATCTGATATACGGTTTTAGGAAAACATAGCTTAAAGTACATAGTTACAGCCTGCATTATGTAGTCCGCAGAGTACAACTAGAAGTATTGCAGAATTGCACACTCAAATATCCGTGTGAATGTCTGTTGTCTTTGTTACTTTTGAAGTTGTCGTGGCAGTGTGTGGCTTTATATTGTATCTAATTCAATGATATCCACGGTCACAATGACATAACCACGCTGCGCGTTTTTCAGCTTATTATCTCATCACCGCACATAGTATATGTATGTGGTGATGAGGAATTGTGGTCAGTTTGGGCTTCTATTCAGTGACTTAAGTGGAAAGGTTTTATCTTCCTGCCAAAAGTGAATGGAAATTTGGCCTCAATATGTCAAGATACAAAATATTTCATAGCTGACCCTTCAAACACAGGGCTGGAAAAATGGACCTCCCTCAAGTTGGGGTGAGTCGTTCGAATGCTCCGACCCCCCTTGGCTACGGGCCTGAAGTTGCTGGAATTTCAAACTTAAACCGTTGGTTGCACTTGACCTAATCCTAACTCTGTCAAGTTTTGATGCGGAGGAGGTTAGTGGAGGACAAGGCTTGAAAAACTTGTAAACACGGTATCTCTATGGGGGAAGTTTCTTGAACTTCAAAGATGGTATGTAGGTAGTCCATGGTGAGTAGTTGGTCCCTATTCTTCTCCAGGTAGGTCAAAGGTCATTTGAGGCCACCAGAGGAAAACTCTGAAAATGTATTAAGTCAGCTATCTCAGCTGCTGAAAGTTGCTGGAACTTCAAACTCTTAACCTTGGTTGCTCTTGATGATTAGATGATCTCTGTCAGGTGGTAGGCAGGTCAAAGGTCACACAAGGTCAGTAGAGGTCATAGTTTAGAAACCTTGTAGACACTATCTCCAGAAGAAAAAGTTGCTTGCACTTCAAACTTAGTGCATGATTTGGCCATTGTGAGTAGATGATCCCTTTTGTTTTTCATGGAGGTAAAAGGTCATTTGTAGTCACCAGCGGTGGAGTTTGAAGACATTGTAAGGAAGATGCATATAAGTGACTGATTGTTTTAGACGTGGTATCTCAAGGAGGGTATGGTATGTTGATTATCCTTCCTTCATAAATATTGGCAAGGAATCACAAAGTCCTTTGACTTTCTGTTTCTTCAAAACCTTTGATTTTACTGTTGACAAAGCAACACATCAGATATTACAGTGTACACTCATTGATTGGCTGACAAATGTGGAACGCGCTGAGACAATCACGGTGATTTTGATTGGTCAAAAACGTTAGTTTTTCATTTAAAAGTTCATATTCCACTTTTCTCCAAAATGTGCAACTTCTACAAACGTCATCGGCCAGATAGATCAATCATTATGTGATAAATTTAGGTAATCCCCTGAGGTTGGTCACAAAAGTAACGAACCATGGACATTAGTCTATCGTTTTGTCAATGTCATGGTCACTTCACTAGTGCTATCTATTTAAGGGATGACTTGAAGAACATTAGTACGTAGCCGTAGATACAGCGAGGACCTTATTTGGAGGACCAGTTTATGAAGAACTTTTTGGGGACACAGGGTCCAACCTATTTTTTTTAGGACAATAGCAGAATAGTGCATTAATTCTGAGGGACATTCTGGCATCACAGGTCTTTCAGACTGGCCTGTCCTCCTGCGGTGCCCCCCCCCCCACAGATCCGCGCCTGCCTATTCTTTTCCTTAAATTGCCTTACCTACACAGGACTAGTTTAAAGAAATTTGTAATGCAGGCATTCAGTATATATTTTTCGACAGCACAGGTTGAATGCTCCAATGAATGATACTTATAGCCACTTAGGTAGACAGGGGACCATGGCCCCTTGCCATTCCCCCCCCCCCTCTCGGTTTTCAAACTGGAGACTTTTGATATTCGGAAACTAATGATATTCGTGAAAATCCTTGCAGTGTTTTTTTCTTTTTCAAAGCATTGTACAGGCAAGTCAAGCACTCCTATCTTAAGCGCTGTTCCCTGATTGTGTCCTGTGTTCGTTTATTTAACTTTGTTTTTCTCCTATCAATTACCGTCCATGCACCTGTTTGGCCTTGACAGATGAATTTTTCTCCGTCAGGGCCGAACAGCGGGGAGGTTTCAATTTAAAAAAAATTGTCAGAGCGACGATTCGGCAAATTTAGAATGTCGTTTGGAATTTTCACATCTCAGTTTTAGCACATTTTACGACATAAAACGATGCCAAATATTGCACCTGATTGGGTCAAAGGTTAAATGGTAATTGGAAAATTTCTCAATAATGTGACTACCATTTTAAATTATCCGAAGCGACAATAGTCGGAAAACCTGAAGTACTATTTTTTTTTTCTCATCATTTACAAAGGTATAATTACAAAAGTTGTAACTGTGGTAGCAGTTGTTGAAAAGCCTTTGATGCAAAATATGAATAAATGAATGAATGAAACTATTTCCACCAACAATCGAAGCAGTACACGAGCATCATAATGTATTATCAAAATATAAAGAAGTTAAGATGTACGGTATACACATAAATTATCATTTTTATATCTTTTCACGTTACGTGAAAATGAGAAAATAGAAGTTTAGTACTTATAAATCGTTTTTCCATCATTTTTACATAACTGTTAGATATGAACTGCAGTGATGGAGATGCATTATAACCTATTGAAATAAACAGACAAATCAACAAAAAATATTAAGGACAAAATGATAACTTGAAATTCAAATCAAAGTAAGATAGAGGCTTACGCATACTTATGAAAGATTTACTTTCATATTTAAGTTGTAGACAACAGATGCTTATATTTTTTCTTGAATGAATTAATAGTCTTACAAACTATCAAACTATCATTTAACGAATGAATGAGTTTGACTCCTGCAAATGAAACACATAGTTGGCTTTGCTTCGTCCTAACGTATATTTACACAAAACAATATTAGGAAAGTAATTTTGCAATGTTAGCGGTAACATGTGATACCAGCTTAAAACACTCCAGCTTGTGAAATTGATAATTTGAGGTAATGTTGAAGCTTTTCAATTGTAGAAAGGTTCAGCATTATCATCTAAATGTTTTGCATTTCATATATGACCTTTTTTGTTTGTTTCAAAAATATGGGAGAAATGGAACTGATTTATAAGTGTTTCCCCATACTTCTGCACAATCAATACACTTAGAAATTTCGTAACATAAACTCTATATTAACGTAATTTAAAGTGACCTTAAGATTAGATTGTATAGGGCGATTTGAAAAAAAACATTTTTTTTTAACATTCAGAGACAGTTATTTACTCTGAACCAAAGGCTAGGTTTTTGGAATTTCATGCAAACAACATACTTGTTTACAAGGCACATTAACATCCTCATGAGAACAGAAAATGTAGATCTGTAAAATAACGACGATTAAAGTGAACTGCGTTGGGCGATATTTAATTCCAGGGTTCTCTCTACCAACACTATGGTACCACTATGGTCGATAACGCTCTTTTCCAAATTTGACAGATTTTTGCTTGCTAATTTTTTGGATAGTTTCGGTCGTATTTTCTCCTTCAGCTTTGTTAATACCAAAAACATGGAGACTGGCATGGAGTGCTGCTCCGTGTCCTTTACCGATTTTTGTATTTTAAGAATTTTTTCTTGAGATCCAAATTTTCTTTGCGCAGCTCATCAAGGGCCTTCTCTATGTTAAGCCATCTGGCCTCTATTTCGTCAGTCAACGAGCTGGTGAATACTGTGGATTTTGTTTTCAATGCAGGCTTTCAAAATGGCTTGTTCAAATGAGAGTTTTCAATTCTTTGTTCTCTAGGAGACCAGACGTCACTAGTTTGGCTATTTCTGCTATACTGTTTGTTGACTTGTCTTCTCCAGTCTTGTTTCCATATTTGAAATACCAGTGTTTCACCAGTGTCCTTTTTTCTTTTAAAAGGGAAACAATATGATATACGGTCTTCAATGCATATCTGTGGTGACTGCACACTCCCTTTTAACATTAACTTTTTCTCTTCACCCTTTGTTTGGTTCTTATGAATTACAAGAAAAAACTAACGACTTTTACTAGTACTTCCTACCATCCAGCTTCACTAATTTCAATCACAATATTGCACCAGGCTTTTTTCTAAGTTTAGCTGGCAGTTGAAAATTACTTTTCTTTGAAATTATTTCAATGCTGGGTACATGCAGCCTAGGAAACCCGGGACGTGTGTGTTCAGTCAAAAGTTTCTGGTGCGCGCCGCGCCAACCAAAGGTGGCGTCCCCGGGGTATTCCAGCTCACGCGGTGTGCACAGAAGGCTATACGCGCTCAGCTCCGAAAGAAAGCATTGATTGCTGGAAAACCTGAATAAAGTCGGCCTCATGTAACATATCTATGACCTGTATACAGTCAATATGTGCCCCGATCATTAGAGCCTGTGCGGTGCCTTGGTAATTTCTATTAACATTCTATATCCACTTTCACCTTCTGCCCATAACCAACGAAAGATGCTGTTGTTGTTGTTCCGAAATTTCGCTGAGAATTTTGAACCACTCTTTGTGAGTTTTTTCTCTGGAAAATAACCTTGCATTACCATTTTCATAGATTGTTTTTCAAATGACAGACATGATATCATTACCCCTTATTTTATTAACTTATTTTTTTTTTGTCGTTCTGTCGAGCCTGGTTTAAGCCCTTTTTGTGAAGACTGCGCCCCATCCCTTTTCAAATTCTGTACCCCTCCTGATAAGGTATCCCCCTAACTGATAAGTTATTGCAGCGCTAGTCCGCACCGCTTGTGTGGTGAAAAATGAGGTTAGTGAAGAGTGTCGGATGAAAACCTTGAGAGGTAGGGACTGGATGACACTCTTTGAAAATAAATGAAAACACAAGCAGAGTATTTTAGGTTTCGAAAATATCATTGACTCCATCACAACTGTTGCAATGCCAAGCAAATAAAAAATAATAAAATTGTTTCATAACTGAGTGAATAAACAGAAAGTGTATTAACCTAACACACACTGTATACCATCGCAGATAACTGCAACCATCTAAACTTAAAACAGGGAAACATAATGTTATTCAACGCAGCTGTAACTCAGCAGCTTAAACTCTGCAAGGTATGCGCTTACAAATTTCCATCCATGTACTCAATATGTGATATAAAATGTGAAAACCACGCCGATTGAGGGCGTTCTTTTGTGCCTTTTGCACCATTTTGTGCACTGAAGAACATCAGATCTGCATGATCAGTAGCATAAAATTGACCTTGTAGACTGCACTATTTTCGCGGATGTACTCAAACATGTAAATTAAACGAGTCCGCAGTTTCCTTCCTCTCATTAATCGAATGATTGTTTAAAGCGGATTCGATGTATGGCTGCCTGTTATCATTTGAATGTAGGCATAGGCCAACAGTCTTTCGTACAAATAGTCTTTTACTGGTAATGTTTTTCATACACCAGCCTCCGTGAAGAGATAAGGACGAAACTGTAACAACGGTAGTAAAACTTTCAGCAAACTACTTTCTCAGTGTATCCGTTGGTACTGCAGCTGATTTAAGAACCGATTGCTATACCTTGTAGATAACACACGGCAGCAAAACCGGTAAGGCAATTCTCCTATCAGCCTATTAAGCAGGTAAAATTGGTTATTAACCTTAAAATGATGCTGGTACAGTAATGGGAAATTCTTGAGAGGAATGATGTATAGTAAGGATGATTTCAAAGGATCACTTCATGATTGGAAAATGTTCAACGGACTACACAGAACGTACTTCTGCTGTTGTTCAAGCTTAGGAGCCACCGATCAAACGTGTTTCTCAAGGTCTCCGGATTACTGCAGGAGCGCAGCAGTTTACATTTCTCCTAAGTTTCAATTATGGTTTTACACATTGGCCTGGTTTATGGGCTGCCATTGTTCAGTTTCTCAAAAGGGCAGAACTTCGAAAGTGGTGCCAACATTTCATAAGTTCACCATATACGTGTTCAGTGTGATTTTGGGATCCGGATGAATGTGTAATTACTGCTTTCAGTATTGTTGGACCAACTGAATTAATTCAACAAAGGCTAAAACGGCTAAAATTTCTTGCATGTTTTGCCTCATATTTTCTCACATTTATTTCGTTATCATTCCCAGTGCCTAGTTTTGCAGTGTTTCGCTGTTTTACCTCTTTATTTTCCAATTCAAAAATTATATATTCATCCATGTCTGAGACAAATTAAATTTAAATGCGGACGATTTTCTGCATAGAGTCACTGCCTTTGCTGAGTTAAATTCCAAGATCAATTGAAGTTGGGTAAACTGAATAGTAATCGCAGCTAAAGGTACAAAGGTACCTCAGCTGATGTCATAACTTATCAATGTCTTGTTTGAATAGTAAACAATAACCAGCGTGTTGCGGTCATCTATTGCAACTACACATACCTCTATCTCTGTGTAGGTAATTCAGTCGGCTGTTGAAAGCGGTAAGTGAAGAAGAACAGTAACTTGTTCATACCGAAGAAAGCACCTTGTAGTTTTGGATAGAGTTTGATCGATACATGTAACCGACCATCCTTTTTGCTTACAGCTCCATTTTTTTTTTAAATCGTACATGACTTTTGTTTTCTACAGCGGAACACCGATCACCAGAAAACAAGGAATTCAATAAGAGGATCCAAAAAGATGGGTCAAGATCGAGTTTTTATTGGTATAGGGGGTGTCGTCTTGCTCGCTGTGGGTATAGGCGTTGGTGTTCTAATTGGATGGTATTCGGGACCAGACAGACTCTCGAGCTCTATGGAGGATGCGATATCTGAAGAAGATTCAGAAATATCGGATCAATTGATGGACTTGATCGATAATACCAAGATCAACGAAAACCTGCGGTAAGTGTAAAGTAAACTAACCTTTCTGCATAAAGTCTTTAATGTATAAAGTGATGATGTGAGGAGGGGGGGGGGGTGTTGATAAATTATGAGTGACATAATTTCTGTTAGTTGCTACATC
The DNA here is from genome assembly GCA_021234535.1 of Stichopus chloronotus. Taxonomy (NCBI): domain Eukaryota; kingdom Metazoa; phylum Echinodermata; class Holothuroidea; order Aspidochirotida; family Stichopodidae; genus Stichopus; species Stichopus chloronotus. Next base: position 39,401,699 of record CM037830.1, read on the forward strand.
ACATGGGTAAGTCAACTCATTGTAGTACTGCCTTTAGTGGTAAGTTATGAAAGTGTTTAAGACTCGATCAATGCGATCTCATTTTTCATTGTATTGTGTTGTGTTAGTATATGATTGAAGAGGGACTCGAAATGGAAAATTTCGAGGTTTGAGAGTCACCTTACCTAGTAGTGATTGCCCATACATGCAACTAGGCTATAAAGATGGAGGAAAACACACCAGTCTGAAATGGAAAGCTTAGTGTCTTTTACTGGTGTCAATTTTAGCTAGAGAAGGGTTTACTGGTCATGCAATCAGGTCCTATCGATGATTGTGCAGTCTACAAATTGCCTGCACTTCCCCTTCCTTGCATGAACATCATGCAGGGAGAGGGTTGTATTTAGAGCACTGAATTGATATTTATGTGTATTTGGTATTATGGGTCGTAGTTATAAGTTCCAATTAGCCACCGTCTTATTGAGGGGAATGTTTCAGTGTAGCTACACCTACATTATGGTAAAATGCAGGTCAAGGGAAGCGCAGGGAAAAAGTCCTTCAATGATCAGTGCATGGAAAAATCTTTCACTTTACGAATTCACAGAAGGATTTCAGGAGTCAATATGCAGGATATGTGGTAAAATGCATTATTAAACATGACAAATTCAGGAAACTTAGAAAACCGTCCTTCAGTTTTCCGTTAAAAAGAGCATTCTTACAGGACGTAGACATGTACTGCCAAAAACCTAAGAATGGTTGAACGACTTTTTGCCCCGGAGGGTTTGTATATGCAAGGATTATAACCCTTGTCATAAGAACAATATTTTACAAGGCATCCCACATACATTGAATAGCCGCAGGCTTCTGAAGATCTTCCTGAGAAGGAATCTCTTATCTGTTTATATTCTTTATCAGGGCGTGGCCCTAAGACTATTTCAGTTAAAGGAGGATAGGAAGTTGTGACACATCATAAATTACTTTTTGCACTTTCCTTCTCCAAATCGAGTAGTAAGCATATCTCGATGACAAATTTGTGATAGAAATGATCTACCAATGACACATTCTGTCAGAAATTGCCCTAATAAAGAGAAACGTCTCTGAACTCTGCAGGTATAAACGCTGATGACCCTTAACCAGCAACATCCCATGTTCAAGCTAGGGAGAGGGCATAAACACATAGGCCTTCTTAATAAATATTATTTATTGTGATTAAAAAGTAATGGATTTTCTCTCAACTGGGACACTTCCTGACATAATTTGTCATTAGCAGATCATTTTTACCGTACATCTGTTAAGGAGATATGCTTATAACCAATGGAAAGGATGAAAGTGAGATAAAGAAATATGAAGATGAAGTGAGAGGTATGTATTAAATACTTATCCTCCTTTAAACTGAAGGTAACATTTATCTTCTTAACTGAGTGGAAAGTTTTATAAATAAGGTATGTATATGTATTAGTCATAAGCCGATCCACTGGAGTGATGCAGGGGATGCTAACCCCCCCCCCTCCTGTGGGAGACTATAGGTGTGTTCAGAATCGCAAATATTGTCAAATGCTCCAAGAAAAAATGAAAGAATTTTTCTTGTATTGTATCAACCCATCTGATATGTATTACCATTTTCATTGATATTTTTTACATTCACTCGGCAATAACAGACATGAGATTCATATTTAAGACTGCATGCAGCCCAATGCGAAGTGAGATTTTCGGCTCTGTGGAGTGTATCAACAGTCAAAACAAAACTTTACTTGTAACGCGTAACCCCAACAGTAGGTGGCGCTCCGCTTAGACATTCCTACAGCACACCTTAGGTCCCCTTCTTCTGCATGATAGATCATGAGGTGATCCAGTCATACCATCATGGTTAGGGTTTGTTCTTTCGATGAAACCTTATCGTGTATATTGGCTGCTTAGCATCCACCATCACCATTTTTTCTTTACACCGTACATAATAGTGTATTTTTTCGTGAAGACTTCCCCTCTTATATAACATTCTGGACCCCCCTCTCCGAAACTGTCTCGAGCCAGTTAGAACCCTCGCACCCCCTAAAGGTATAATCCTAGTTGAGGCTGTGTATGTGAGCCCCGCTGATCCCATTGTTGGAACTTGGGAACAGAATTAAAGAGATAGCAATTAACAACTCCTTGGTAGGATACCCACATCTCTGCTTGTAGTGATATGTTTTCCTTGCCTTGTCGTATAGTGGTCGAAAGAGTTTAGTGAATTTTGCCTGGTATTGCCCTTGTTTATGCGGTATGGACAGTGGTGGTACCATAATTTTAGATTAGTGGAGGAGGTAGAGGGCAAAAAGGTGTTGGGGCAAAAAGTTCGCAAAGCGCGAAATCCCGTGTAAAGCGCGAGTTTTGCGAGTGGGGGGGGGGGGGGGAGGGGGTCCAGGGGTAAAACACCAGGAAGCTCCGAGGGCTTAGCATACCTCTAGGTGAAAAGTTAAGTTCCATGGACTTCCTATAACAGAAAGGTAAATGCACAATTATGTGTATAAACAGGCCATATACATGTATGTATTTGTCAGCTGATTTCAGCTGAGTTGGGGGAGGGGTAGCTGGGGAAGCCCTCCCCCCTTTTTGCCGCCACTGGGTATTGAAACATGTTACTATGAAACCCCAACCCTAACCATCTGTATTCGTTATTGAATCAGGACAGACAGTATAGTGCAGTGGTAATCAGAAGTAAATACGAAGACCTGAGAATTAGAACAAACTATACCTTAGAGCGTTAGTATGATCGCACTGATACACTGAAACCATGGAGGAACAAATATCCCCCAAATGTAAATACTGATTGATAAGGAGAGTTGCGAACGTAATTCGGCGTTCAATGTCACACTTGAGTCGTCGAGAAAATGAAATAACATTGTTCAAGTAATGGGGCAACAATATCAGAGAAACCAACACATACTAAACCCAATTTGATTGACATCATTTAAACTTTTAGGATACACATCATGAAGCGATTGTTGATTTATTAAGCATTTTGTTCCACAGTCAACAGTATTATGAGATGTATTATCTAGCCCTTATCTCTCTGATATCCGTTGCTTCTATACGTGCAGTACCCATTTATCCCATACATTAGGGTATATGCATTATCTTGTTTGAGAACCAACAATATTTAACTAATTAACCATTATTATCAGGTATCCGTCTCGATTTCATGATCAGTTTCAATGTTGTGTATATTCTGCAGTACAAAATGTATTCAGCAGTTCAAAATTGCAATTGTGTTTGTTTTCCCATTCCGCATATTGGCGAGACCTCACCCTAACCAATCTGTAAATGATCTCGAAATCCAGGGTTATAACAATAGACTTCAGTACTTATTACATCCGCCGTTTCATACGTTCCATAATTATTGTGTGAAAATTAATGGTAACGAGATGCTTCAATAATGAATACCAGACAGCCATATGAGTTATACCCCTATCAGTGCTGGCTGCAGGATTTCTGCTCACAGTGTACATCCACTCCTAAATGATAGCGCAACATTGGAAAGTGGCGCTGGGTTTCATGTTATCCTCTCAAATAAAATTTAGGATTATCATCGCAATGTACTACCAAGTGTCCCAACAGTTTTGCCCAAGAATGTAGCTATTGTTTTGTACGCATAACCTAGAAGCCGGAGGCCAAAGTAGTACCAATTGCCGTTTACCGCGGAATTGAGACTGTTCACGGAGCATCGGCTACCTAAAACGACGCTGAGGACCCTGCCCTTTGTGTTTTGGACCCGACTGCACTGACATGATGTGCAGAACTAAGAAGAGATGTTTTTTTTTTTTTTTTTTGAAGCGGCACGTTTTCGTTGGAAAAGAAACTATAAACGAGTCAATGGACATATTTTTCTGTGCGTGAATACGTTCGTCATAAATCATATGCCCCTGCAACTGCAAATCTTTTCCGCACGACTGACTCAGGCGCCTGAGGTACACACTCGAACTTGATACTAAGCTACGCCGGTACATATTATAGTGAAATACTGCTTCTAATTTCAGTGAATTTGCTCCATAGATCTTATTGATTCGTTCAATAACTGGCCAAATTTGGCATATTTTGAACCCCTTTTGCTGATGTTTTCCATAGCTATCGGCCAAATCGCCGACGTATGTGGATATATGTTTTCGTATCAGACAGTAAATCGAATTTGGTATATTTTCCACCGTTTTGCCGATATTTTGCCCAGATCATTCTCCAAGTTGAAGCTAATCAAAACATACCTACGTTCAACCATTTCTCAAGATCGGCTGTATTCTCAGGATGGGCTGTCCTTTCCATCGAGAGCGAGGAGGCATGGTCACTTGATATAGATGGACTAATCGATATGTTTGCTGGCATGAAGACCAGGCTTAGTTAATTCAAGCTGTAGCCTTTCCGACTTCTAGGGAAGTTGGATACCATTTGTCCATATGGCACAGGATTTACACCACGGGTGGAAATATCAGTGCTGGGAAACATACACCTTTATGTTAATTGGACGTTGGTCATTTGATCTTTATTTTCCTTTTAATCACCGTATAAATTTCGATCAACGGAGATATTAGAGAAAAAAAGATGAAAAAATAAGGATGATTTGATAAATTTACTTATGAGGTATGGGAAACTCATTTTTGGCAATCTGGAGAGCATTTTTCGAAGAAAAAAAAAAACAATCTTCATAAAGTACTTGGTGATTAATGGTGGCTCCGTTTAGATGGTCCCTTTTTTCAAATCTCCCCCCCCCCCCCACTAAAAGTTTCGTATAAAAGGCCCTGGGAAGTTACCGGACAGCGGCAACGTAATATTGGCTATATAGTAGACTGTTCCACTGATTGTGTATAGTTATCAGTGCAACCATAGCCTATGGCTGCCACTCAGGTCTATGCACTTTTCTATACACTGCTGTCATCTGCATACATAAGCTTACCGAAGAAGTTAAAACGACTAAAATATAGCCCAGGTTACAGGTGCAGGGAACTTCAAACACGGAGTGTATAGGTTATCCATTGTGAGCAGACAATCACTGTATTAAACTGGTTTTTTTTCCTGAGGTCGAAGGCCATAATTGCCGGTCACTCATTAGTGACACTTGTGTTCATTGTTTTCTGAACAATAGATGAAATGGAGATACGATACAGGCCTACTTTCTCATTCAGACTCACTCCGTCCATATAGACTACAGCATTCCGATGTAGTTGCTATTAACTCTCTTGCAGAACTGCACAAGGCCTTCCAGTAACCTATAGTCCTATGCTACGTGGTCCCAGTGAGGAATTAAGCCTCGGCTGGCCCTGACTTGAAATTTTTAAATTAGATCTCGGGCTCATGAAAATGGACGTCAGTCCTCAGCCCAAAGTGAAATTTTTGTGGCTCGAATTTTCATCGTGTCTTGCCTGATTAACCCAGCACTGCCTGGTGCACTCAGCAATTCCTATTAGTTTGTACGCACCAAAGAATACAATAAACATGTTGTAGTGCATGATCATTGTCTTCTAATTCAGTTCTGTATTTGATACAACTGCAAACGATACTAACTAGTGACTGAAGTGTTCATACTGCATCAAATAAACCTTTCTTCTCAAACTTATAACCCAAGACCAGAACTTCCCGATTTCGGGGGAAAACGTGCATACTGAGGCACTATATCGTTCAGTTAATTCAATGTAAAAATATAATGCCTAATTTCTGAGTATAAGCCGAAAAGTAGCCTACTCATGCATGGTATCCTAGAATAGCCTAGCCTATGCCATTATCCAAGAGCTTATGAGATTGAAAGGATAAGTTCACACAGCTTTTGTGTAATGTGTTCAAATAACCTGGCCTAAGAACACGGTCATAAACAGGCAGTGGTTTCGATGTTCGAAACCACATTTTCTAGTTATTATATCTGGTAGATTTCGCCATAGCAAATCCTATGGTACATCTTCTAGATCAATATCATGTTTACTTTTTGATTTATGGCACCGCAAGGTCAGATAGTGGGCGTGGCTTAAATGTGTCCTAATACTAAGGGCTAAAAACGTCGTATTAGTGCATTCTATGAAATGAATTTTAGCTTAAACCTTCTAAGAGGATCATTCAGTGTGAAAAATATAATTTATTTATTTATATAAAAGTAATATGTCATATTTAAAAGTCTACCCCTTAATTTTCCTCATACCCATGTACACTGAAATCATGATATGCTCCAGGATAGGGGGCTCTCGCCCTTATTTTATTACGCCCTCTATAGGCACTTACGCATGTACACACGTACGCACGCACGAACCTATACCAATTTGCGTTGTCTGCCGTCCTACCCGCATACCTACCCACCCACCCACGTAATGCGAGGACTGCAGTGCATTTTGAGATCTCGTTAGCTGCAACCCTCGCACCTCCCATCCCGGTTATTGCAATTAAGGTACTCGATTTTGATAGGTAAAAATATTCTGGATAATCCAAAGTATTATCATTTTTCCTGTAGAGTAATGTTTTTCTCATTAATTGAGAAATCGATGACATGAAAATCCGTAGTTCAAATACGGACAAATGCAGCTTAGGAGACTAAATGAGACTTCTTGCATTAAAAGTACCAGATGTCGTACAATATTTAATAGCCTAACGTAAATGGCCTCCACACTCCATCGTAGAACAAGCTGTGGACAGTGCTGTTCAATTTCTTGGGCAGGATGTAATTATTACTTACTTAAAGGTTAATTAAGAGACTTGAAGTAGGAGTAAATCAGTAAAATGTTTCAAATATACACACCGGATATGTGTGCATGGGTGTCATATAAATGTTGTTGTTATTAATAAAGAGTGATTGTGCTTAGTTCATGATTTTGTAGCCTATTTCGAGTTGTCTCCTTTCCCCTATACAAGGAATGCAAACGGACTACTGCGCAATATTGCGTTCACACAACGTTGTACAGGTTTGCGTATCGGGTTGCCTAGCAAGTAATTCACGTCCTGTCAACGTAGAGCCTTCAGAGTGAATAAAACCTACCAGCATCCATACACCAAAGCAAAGACGTCGAACAAACAACACGTCTACGGCTTTGCACATCTTATCTTTCGAAACACATATTAAGAGAAGGAAACCATGCGCCGGCATTGCCGGATAGAACAGGCACATTCATGGTTGGCCGTGTGGCAAGCTATTTTTATTATTTTTTGATTCCCTTTTTGATGATCATCAAATGGCTAGTGATAGTGCCGTACTAAATATTTAAACATATCTATAATTATATTAACGATATCTTTAATTTATTAGAGATATCAGCAAAACTTCCCAGCTATTTGCTGATATATCAATATATCGAATTCATGATATCTGTAAAAATGTATCCTATACAGATATCAGAAATTAAATTATTGCTTTCATTATCATCACTTTGCTATAATACCAGCAACGTTTGGAAGGGTATGAAGAGTGTTAATGGCTGGGATCAAAAGAAAACTAATGAAATTACTTTGAACAATATTAGAATAGAATATATGTCTGAGCAATTGATCATGTTTTATGCTAGAGTCGATGAAAATGATTATTCAGCTGAATTGCAGCGTGTTGCTCACAGGCTCAGTAGTATTGATAGTCAGAAATAATTGAATTTACTCAGACTGAGGTTTCCCGAGCATTAAAGCGTATTGATTCTAGCAAAGCCTCTGGTCCCGATGGTGTAAGTGGAAACATTCTGAAACTTTGTCATGAACAATTGTCGTGTATTTATCATTATATTTTTAACACGTCCCTGCTTTCTAATCGTATTCCTGTTTCATGGAAAACTTCCCCCTCGATTCCTGTTCCTAAAAAACCTGCCTGTACTGTGTTGAACGACCTCAGACCTTTTCAGTTTTCTTTAAGGTCTGTTAATTTTCTAGATGTACAAGTACTGACTTCAAAGGAGGGTGTGATTATTACTGATCTTTTCACTATTCACTTTTCACAATTCATTGGTAAGGGGGGGGGGGGGGATGTGGCTCGAATATGACACAGACGTGATCACTTTATATTTCAATAACCTACTTACTGGCTTGAAATATCTGTTCATAGGTGGACAATACATGTGAAAGTTTGTTTACCATGAACAATACTTCGAATTTTTTTTTATCGTTTTCCATCTTTGTAAAGAAAAGTGATCTGGTCTTTTTTGACATTTCGTGTGTTATTATTGGAGGGAAAGTCAAATCAATATTCATCCTCATATGATTCATGAACATTTTTTAAAATTTGTAGCAGAGAATTTTGAGTACTTTGCAAAGGTATCCATAAACGAATCACACTATGGGCATGCACCCCCCCCCCCCCCCCGTCAGGCTCCTCCGTAGGTATGAAACAAAATCTTCAATTGAACTTATTCAATTCATTTAACCCAAGCATGAAAAGTCGACAATTTTAAAGAGAAGTAATGAAATAATACAATGTTTAACCAAACTTTGACATAAAAATTATAGGATCAGTGTTGTTGGTTAATACTAACATTGACTTTTAATATCTTAAACAAGTCCTGGAAAGTTGCAGATTGAATAAAATTGGAGCTTTAAATTCAAAGTATTCTTAGACAAATACTCTCTGTGAGCAATACATTGGATTTATGGTTGATTGTACATTAGGAAGGCATGGAGGGGGGGGGGGGCAGTCTGGGTGAGCTTGATGAAGGCTGTACATCTTTGTAACTTTGTGCAATCTCAGACAATCAGATATAATTACACGCGTAATCCCAGGCATCCATTTACGTTTCTTGCAATGTACAAATAGTTTGTATGAGGAAATGGTAAGGCTCCCCAGAACTCAGTGGTCATAGTAATCTTATTAAAAGTATACAGAGAACAGATAATAAGGGGTAGGGCTTTTGGACGCCTACCGTGCCATAAGTCTAGAAATTGACATACGGCGAATTAAATCGCCATATGTCAGTTTCTCGCAATCTCATTGGATGAAATCGTCATATCTACAAGAAATCGACATATGTCAATTTAAATCGGCATCTGTCACTTTCTCGTAATTCTTTGGATAATAGCGGCACATGACAGTTTCTAGAATTCTGATCGGAAGAAACTGTCATATGTAAGATTAAATTGACATACAGTACGTCAATTTAAACTGGCATCTGTCGGTTTCTGGCGATCCTATCGGACAATAAAGGGCACATGACATTTTCTGCAATTCCGATTGGAAGAAACTGTCATATGTATGATTAAATTGACATAGGTCAATTTAAATCGGCATCTGTCAGTTTCTCGTAATCTATTGGACAATTTAGGGCACACGAGAGCTCTTGAATTCTGATTGGAAGAAACTGTCATATGTAAGATTAAATCGACATATGTTAATTAAAACTGGCACCTGTCATCATATGTGAGTTTCTCGAAATCTGATTGGATGAAATCGTCATTTCTCCAAGAAATCGACATATGTCAATTTCTTCTGAATATGACAGTTTGAAGTCCTTTCATTGGTTTACATTCACACATGGCACACTTTAAAGTATATTACTACAAATTTAAAGTTATCGTCATATGGTTTCTCCAATGATACAATCCAATGGTTCAAGTCATATCTCACAGGGCTAGAACAATGTTCTTTTATAGACAAAATCTTCTCTTCCCCAATGTATGTTACCTCTGGAGTCCCCCAGCTAGGGTTCAGTCTTTGGGCCGTTACTATTTCTCATTTTTATTAATGATATGGATTTAAGTCTCCACCATAGTTTTGCCTACATGTATGCAGTGACACAACGTTTCATTTGCACGGTACAAATGTTCTGGGTCTTAATAAAATGTTAGAGGAAGATATGGCAAGCATCCATGAATGGTGTAAAGAAAATAAAATGGTATTAAATACAGAGAAAACTAGAACAATGTTAATAGGTTCAAGACAGAGAGTTCCTACACTTCGTAATACAAATACTCTTCACATAAAATCGGTACCACTGCCCTACAAAACGTAGATTGTGAAAAGTTGTGAGGAGTGAGGATTGATAGTAACATATGTAATGGCAAATACAGGTAGACCATGTTTGTAAAACAGTCAGTCAAAGGCTTGCTACACTAAGACGAATAAAACAATTTATTGACTTAGATACACGTGTTATGTTTTATAATGGCTATATTTTACCTGTATTAGATTTCTGTAATGTAGTTTGGGGTACATGTGGTAACACTCATCTTGAAAGATTTAAATGGTTGCAAAAAACAGCTGCAAGAATCTCCTTAGGTGCAGGGTAAAAACAAGTATCACATGATCTTCTTCGTACAATGAATTGGGACAGCCTTGAGATAAGGTTTCGGAAAATAGAGATTAATAGTGGTTTAAAAATCACTAAATGACCTTGCTCCAACGTATATAAAAGAAATGTTCAAATTGAAGGAAAGACACATTCTCATTAGATCAACGACCAGAAATATGCTACATCTGGCGTGGGGCAAAACTAACTACCACAGGAAACGGTTTTCTTCTTCAGCTGCTAAAGAGTATATGGCACGAACTTCCATTAGAGATTAGAAGATCAAGCTACTTCAGTACTTTTAAAAGGCAATTAAATAAGTTTTATTAATAAATATATATTCCTGACGTTCTAAGTACCTTTTTTGTAACTAATTTTTACAGTGTCGTAATGTTTTTCTTATTACATTTTTTGTACACTGTTGATGGTATAACTGTTTGATTCCTTGCCGAAGGCAGGCAAGGAATCTATGCGATGGTGATGTCGTGTGTGAGTAATGCGTGTGTGTGGGTGTGTGTATGTGACGCTTTGTTTGTAAACACGATATCTGAAGAAGTGTAACCATGACTGATCTCATACTTGGTGTGTGGGTTGGTCATACTGAGTAAATGATCCCTATTGTTTTTAATGAAGGTCAAAGGTCATTCGACGTCACCAGAGGTCAAAATGTGAAACCTTGTAAACACGATATCTCAAGAACGGTAACTGTGACTGTTCTCATACTTGGTGTATTGGTTGGTCATACTAAGTAAATGATCCCTATTGTTTTTGGACGAGGTCAAATGTCATTTGAGGTCACCAGAGATCAAACTGTGAAAACCTTTTAAACACGATATCTCGAGAAGGGTAACCATGACTGATGTTATACTTGGTGTGTGGGTTGGTCATATTGAGTAGATGACCCCTATTGTTTTTGGTAGAGGTCAAAGGTCATTTGAAGTCACCAGAAGTCAAACTGTAAAAACCTTTTAAACACAATATCTCCAGAAGGGTTACTGTGACCGATGTCATACTTCATGTGTTGGTTGGTCATATTGAGAAGATGATCCCTATCGTTTTTGGTCGAGGTCACTTGAGGTTAAAAGAGATCAAACTGTAAACACAATATCTCCAGGAATCTAACCTTGGCTGATGTCATACTTAATGTGTGGATTGTATATGCTGAGTAGAAGAATCCTTTTGTTTTTGGGATGTCAAAGGTCATTTGATGTCACCCGAGGTCAAACTGAAAACCTTGCAAACACATTATCTCCAGAAGGGTGATGATGACTGATGTCATACTTGATATGTGGCCATACTGGGTGGGTGATTCCTATTGCTTTTGGTGAAAGTCAAATGTCATTTGAGGTTACCAAAAAAAAAAAGGTCATTTTGGGTTAAGAGGCTTATTAATGTGGTGTTTTAAGAACAATAACTGTAGTTGATCTCATACTTGTCATGTTGGAAATTCATGTTTGTTATAATATAACTATGTCACAAGGAATCACAAAGCCTTTGTGCTTTCTGGTTTATGCTATATCTTATTAAAGTATTTTATGTTAAGGCCTAGAAGGTGGCTAGCCTGTATACTCTTTCATGTTTAATGTTTTCATATCGACGTATTGATTTTATGTTTCATTCATGTTTTATGACGTTTGCTTATATTCATTATGTCATTATTATTTATATTATTTTCTTTGTTTCTGCTCTTTATACTTTTATTACTTCTTTTACTCCTTTATATGCTTGAGGACCTGGGGGGGGGGGGGGATTAGCAGCTCTGCTAACCGAGTCTTACCCTCCTTTTAAATGTAAATAAATAAATCAACAAAACAATCAATCAATAAATAAACACCACTTAATAACGCCGACTGTCTAACCGCTAGTATCACTACCAGCGAAGTAGGAGACACTATAGCACCAGCTACGACAGGAGGCCTACAAAAGGGGCGACTTGTCTTTCACTGTTTGAAATCGGCACTTCGAAATGGAATGCCGACAGTAGGCTTAGCTTTTCAAAAGTTAAACAAGGTTGTTAAAGGGAAATAGGGCGTTTAGAATATACCAACAAAGTGTACAAAGAAAAATAGCTTAATCATTGTTAAACCATTCAGTCTCATCAATAAACATCTGCCAAAGCTTCATCTCCTCAAAACATCATGCATGTGATACTTAACGAAAGATGCATCATTTGAAAACTTTGGGTGAACAAATTATTGCTGAGCATCAAATAACTGAATTTCTATCTATGAGAAACTTATTTCTTAAAAAGAAGGCTTTTGTCATTTCTTATTTTGAATTATCTATCATTCTATGTCCATAAACATTGGTTTTCAAAATATGGTTGTTTTCTGTCAAACAAAGGCCTTACTTTCCTTCAAGCTTGTTAGCTTACTCATCTCCCAAGCTTGTCTAGTGTTAATGAGTCTATCATCTCATCTATAACACCCTGTACGTTCAAGTGTGATTGACATTCTGCTATGTAGTTGTTAATTTAATCGCTGCATTGATAAGAGTAAAAGGAACATCTGTTGGGCAGTACTGATACTAAGAGGCCTGTTTATTCATAGCCTAGGTACTTCGGTAGGTTGTCGTTACTCTACATGGACAACTAAGGAACAAAAGACAAGAAGAATTAAGGTAATTTTATATCGTTTATTCATTCTCCAGCTTGATGGTTAAAGATGGTAGTGTACATTAAAATTTCTTGTATTCTATAGCAATAAAAATTGGTGCGGATCGAAAAGTAAAACAGAGATACAAAATGTCAAATTTAGGCTGAAATTGACATAGCTTGTGTACGATGCCAGTTTTGCGAAACCGAAAGGCCAGTTCGGAGAAACGGAGTTTCGGATAAACGGGGTTTTACTGTATTTCTATGTATAGTTGCAAGGACTAATACTGTGTCGTTAGAGTCTCTCTAGATAGACTCCATGGTTAACCGTTTTAGTTCCTTATTAAATTTCATGCAATCGTCTATGTGTAGGCAATTTGACATAAAATTCTTTTACCCTCAGTGCAAGCTCATCCGATCCGACGGATATATAGTTGAGACAAATAGTTTTGTGGAACAGTGCTTGTCTATGACATCATTGATCAAGGCAAAAACATTGACATTTTTTTCCTTTTAGTGAGCTATGGTGTGACTTTAAAAAGGCCTACTGTAAAATACCTTGATCAATATATCAGGGCTGAAGCTAGAACTATAACTCAAGGAGGGGGGTGGCTGTTGCATGAATGAGGGGGGCCTGCATTGCAAAAAACGTACCCATTTTCAAGTTTAAATGTCAATGTTCTTAATCCTCATAAATCACGGGGGCCTATTATATCTTGAGGGTGGTTCCCTTCACCCTCCCCTACCATAGCTACACCACTGCAATATACCGCACTTCTCACGCAGTAGCATGGAGCAGTAGAAGCAATGTTGTGCAGAAATATGGGCTTAACTGAAATCAGTGCTTGGTGGCCATGCAACTCCGTGGATTGCCCTCTTGTTTCCTGAAGTACTCGATCCCTTCGTTTCCGACAAACTGGACAGAAGAATCTATGGTTTAGCAGATTTAGATTACTCCATTCCACCGCACCTCTTGGCTTTCGTATATTGCTGTTTAAAGACAGACTTCTGTGTATGGTCAAGAAAGATTTCCAAGGTTACCAAAATATTGCCAGAGGTCTGTTTTTCTTTGAAATTGAAGCCATAATTTAAACTTGAAATTTGACTCCAGTAAAAATGTAGATTGGGTAGATAGTGTATAGTTACCGTACTAATATTGTGGAACTGAAGATCACATCTCTTAAAACTACTGTACAGTAATATTATGGAGCGAGTGTGAAGAAACTAAAAACATAGCCATTTTGCTTCTTACGTTTTTCTCTATTCCGCAATACTTCACTACAGTGCTGTGTATTGCCTTAAACAATGCAATATCCAAATATGATGCTGAAAGTTTCTAAAACTTACAATAACTGCGTGAATCGGGGAAAATTTGACCTGTTTTAAATATACAGGTCTTTATTATGGACATCAGACCACGCTTGAAGTACGATCTAGCACACTTCACAGGTATTTCGTGTGTTCGGCACTGAGAAAAATCCGCCGTCATTCCTTTCATTCTCCCCTCTGCTGTACATGGAGTACTCAAGCCTTTGAGTTCTTCTGGTCTCTTGAAGAAACAAAGTAACGAAAAAGTGATAACCTTGGGACTGTCAAGTTTTGTTCAATCTACGAACACACTACGGCATTACTCGATGGTATTGTGTGATATGTTAGGTATATCACACAATGTGTTGTAAAACCCATGGGGGACATCCCTATGTTCCGACATCTCTATGTTTCGACAGTCCTTAATTCCGACGTCTCTATTTTCCGACAACCCTATATTCCGACGTTTCAATATTTCGACATCTCTATGTTTCGACGTCTCTATATTCCGACAAAAGTTAACTTTGGCGCCGAAGAAAATGTACATTGGCGCCGAGTTAAACGTACTTGGGCGCCGGAAAAGTACACTTTAATCGGCGCCATAATATATTTTTTGGATCGGCGCCAATGTACCTTTTTCATCGGCGCCCATGTTCATTTTAACGGCGCCGAAGTACAATTTTTGGGCGGCTCCAAAGAACATTTTCTACCGACGCCAATGTACACGTTGTTTTCGGCGTCAAAGTACATTTTTAGGGCGTCAAAGTATATTCTTTACCGGCGCCAAAGTACTTATGAATCGTTTCCAAAGTACTCTTTAATCGGCGCCATAATACATTTTTTGGATCGGCGCCAAAGTACCCTTTTCATCTGGGCCAATGTTCACTTTAACGGCGCCGAAGTGCAATTTTTGGGTGGCGCCAAAGTATACTCTTCATCGGCGCCAAAGCGTTAATGTACATTTGGCGCCGAAGCACACTTTTTATCGGCGCCAAAGTAAATCATTTGTCGAAGCATAGAGATGTCGAAACATATAGAAGTCGGTGTATAGAGTTGTCGGTATATAGAGTTGTCGGTATATAGAGTTGTCGGTATATAGAGATGTCGAAATATAGATACGTAAATAAAGTCTCTATATTCCGACGTCTCTATGTTCCGACAAAAAATGTACTTTGGTGCCGATTTGTCGGAACATAGAGTTGTCGGAACATAGAAATGTCGGAACATAGAGATGTAACCAAGCCCTTTACTTGTTGTAGCGATCACAGCGATCAGTCGTTGTACACCACAAGGCTGCAGTGCTGAATTTAGCTTAGCTGTAGTGGGTGTATATGCAAAAAGCCGTGGTGCTTCATTTTCATTCTTTTCACTGAAAAAAGGTTCGTTGTGAGAGTGAATAAGTTTTGCCTGCACACATAAGATTTCCCAGGTTTTGTCGATATTTCTGCTTAAGAACTTAACATGCTTTTGGGGTATGATTTTTACAAATAAAGGGAGTAAAATATTCTAATTTTCATGAAGTATCAATTTCCTTCAGAACCCAATCATTTAATAAGGCACTGGCCTTAAGATCTTTTTAAATGATATACACTTGGCCGCCGAACGAGCAAACGCGATATAATAGGTGAAAATATTCTATATAAAAGCTGTCAAAATTATCACCAGTTTTTAAAAGGGTAATGTTTCTCTCATTAGTTGAGAAATTGCAGTAAGGGGATCCTTATTTCAAGGCTAGGTACAGGAAGCTTAGTTTACCAAAGAAGCGCCATTCCCGGCCATTTGGACTAGTGTTTGTAAAGTCAAATTGTTCTTACACGTTCCGCTCCAACCGACTGTGGGGTACCGTACAGCTTAGAGAGTACTGTACTTCTCAGGCGGTGCGAACAAAGGGCTTCGCTAAGACAGGACATGTGCACCCCTGCTGAAAGTGCTGGACACCGGCCTGATGTCCAGTCATACATGTATTTCAACACGTTCCCACATGTGGGGGGGGGGACGAAAATCTGTTATGATATTTCGAAAATGGGTGTATGAGGCGTGAAGTGGTGTTTTGTGCTATCTTTCAAGTGTTTCGTAGTTCCTTTTGTTAACAAAGGAACCTATGCAGTCAAGTCGACGTTTGTATGTGTGTGTGTATTTGACGTCACTCAAATGCGAGTTATGTGGCGAGATAACTCAAAAATCGATGGTTCAACTTTTCTCAAACTTGGTGTGTACGTGTACAAAATTGGGTAGATGTGCCCTCTTGTTTTTGATGCTCATATCTTGCATATTAATGAGTGAGCAGGGCTTAATGTCACGATTGGAATGCGAGGTATGTGGCGCGATAACTCAATAATCGAGTGCTCGTCAGTTCTTCTCAAACTTGGAGTGTACGTGTATCATATTGAGTGAATGTGCTCTACTGGTTTTGTGCCTATATCTTGCATACTAATGAGCGGGCGGGACTTACGTAAAATTCCTGATATGGCAATATCTTGGCAGTGCCGTGTCCCATTTGTTTCAAATGTTGTAGGAAGGTGTTGTTAGATATGAGGTACCTTACCGTGGCATATTTATTTTCGATGTCTTTAGCGTTTGGGGCATTTTGGCAGTTTGTGTGAGAGTATACAGAAAATTGAGAATTTTTGTGCATGCTGTGGGCAGTTAACATTTGGTTACTGAAATTTCTTTGCTCCATTTTTATGCTATGGATGCTTATATGTTCTATCGGTCCTCCTGCATACCATGGAAGTACTGCCTGAGGTAGTAGTTCATGATCAAATAAAGGAGCAGCAGTGCTATGGGGAGTACTGTAGGTGGCCACTCCAGACAAGTTTTGGCTGCATCAGTTTACATCCTCGTGCTTCAGTGGTGATGTGTGCATTGATGTACATGGCTTTTAAATAGTAACGTGGGCAAGACACAATGAAAGAAAATAAGTCACTTTGTGTTCTTTCCAATGGAAACTAGACTCTAGCATTCCCTCCAGAGCATGCTGTCAGTATTAGGTGGACATTAAAGAGGGTGCCTCATTGCAATTTGCACAAGCCCTCATTTAGGGCTTTAAATGAAAGATTCACAGCTGTTAGTGCTATGTAGAATGAATGAAATATTGTTGTATATTGTAGAAATCAACATTTTCAATTTATTGCATTAATCGAATGGTTTCTTTGCATATTTATGAACTCCAGCATATCATTTTATAGTATGTTTCAAGTGCAAGAAACCATAGTGTCCTTGGTCCGTTGTGAAATCATGCAAAAATACTTCTTCTCTTACAGATTGTATGTAACCAACACTGTTCATAATTGGTCACATTAGTGCTATGAAAGTAGTTCTATGGGGCATTCCATGGTATTTCTCTGTCGTGGACGGGACATTTTGCACAATTAAAACATTAATAACTCAAAATAGGTGATCTGCATGGTTGTGTAATATATTTATTCAGAATCAGCCTGCCTGAAATAACCTTAAACTGTCTCCATTTTAGTAATAGCATAAAAGATCATGTACGTATAGCCTCCTTAGTGTGCGTCGCGGACGGAATAGAAAATGGACATGGATTTTCAAGGATTAAAGTGAAACTAGAATTGCTCTGAATGTGGGCTGGGTAAGGTGGGTTGGGTAAGGTGGGTTTGGTTAGCAAGTTATATTTAGGAACCACTTTCCTATTACAAATTGTCATGAAAATTTGAAGGGACTACTCTGTAGACTGTGAAATTGATGTTTAAAAAAATAAAAAAATCAGCGTCGCGGACTCGACATTTCTCAATGTCGCGGACGGGACAGAATTGATTTACACAAATTGTGCATGTCTCCCTTGTTCAAATTAACATGAACAATGAACAACAGCTAGTGTGGACTCATGGGGTCTAAGCAAATGCTGTAAAAGATTATACGTTCAACCACCTCCCCTGTCCGCTCCCAACCCTTCCCCCTATTGCAACCGCTAGGAATTGGCATACTGGTACCATGTCTCAATGGCAAAATTAAGAGCAAAAATTAGTAGTGAGGAGTTGTAGGGTCCAAACCTTTACTTTCAAGAGATTATATGTTCAAGATAACCCCAAGCACTCTGCACCCACTGAGAACCCTGTATAAGCATGCATGCTTAGTGTGAATTACATAGAGCATAGCGCCTAGACCTTGATTCATGCGCACAAACAATTTATGGTCTATACAATGAAAAACCCTCCACAGCAACTAGCCGAGGCCTACAAATCACATGCATCTTACTCTAATACTAGCAGACATATATCCAGTAACTTCTACACTCCATCATGATCGTGATTCTACACAATATATTGACCTGGACTCCTAATAATCTCGAGTTGCTTTGCAAAAAATAAACTGTCACAAAGGCAGGTCCAGGTGCCATTATGTAATAGAATTGCAGTGTGGACCCCATGAGGCTTTCAGAATAAACTGTCATATCTCACCTTGATTAAGGAATGATATGTGGAAGTAGGAAGTAGGTACTGCAATGTGTACAATGTCACTGAAAAATGACCCGTCCGCGACAAAATGTGCCGTCCGCGACAGTGTTTCATTAATTAATTACTCCGGTTAAATGAATGCAGTGGACAATAGGAAGACAAAGGGGGGTATTGTATTGAGGCCAGTAACAGAATTCTCAAAAAAGATGAAATTGAACTAACTACTAATGAGTAATGTTAAAAATCGTGTTGAAATTGTCGCGGACGGGACAATTCAATATTTACTAATTAATTAGTATTAATTAGCAGTACAGCAGAAACTTTGAAATTGATTCATGATGTAACCTATAACATGCTAAATATGTCCTGACTACTTCTATACCATTCCTGTTCTGTCCCATTCTGTATTACCAGGAAGGGTAATGTCCCGTCCGCGACGCTGTTCCCAGGTTCGTTTACTCTGTTTATTAATTAATTACCATAAGAGTGATTTTTTCCAGAAAAAAGTTTACCACTAGGAACTATGACTTGTGCACTTGGATAATTGACTAATCACAGGTGGATACTTTGCATTTGAAATTTACACATTCATGTCCAAATTACTGTGGAATGCCCCCTATCTGGGTGTTTGTCATATTTGGGGTTGCAATATCCGAAATGGGCCATGTTATAATATCATGAAATATGTTTCTTTCTCTACAGATTGTACGTTACAAAAGTGAGGGTTCATGGTCAGAAATGGGCCATATGGGCTATTGTACAAAATCTGCAAAATGCTTCTTTTACTTCATAATTTACATTACATACTCTTCCTTTGTGCAAGGAACCACAGTGCCCTTGAAGACTTGTTTTTCGAAGTGTTCTTTGTCCTTGTTGAATATTTCTGTGCCATTGTTACTTTAATGTTCGAAGTTTCAAAGCAAGTTCTGTTCCAGTCACCCCTGATCACGGATTGACGACCATGTTTAAGTAGCTCGGAATATGTCTTGACCGAACTAAGAGAGCTAGCATATTTGAAGGCAATTATAGAGAAAGTTGATTATATGCAAGTTCCTACTACATTTTTTTCAAGTTTGTTGCACTGCAAGATTTCTCTGCAGAGACTCCACGCGGTTTGACAGACCTCTAGAGAACACCACAAGTCGTCACAATAAATACAATTGAGGATAATCCCATAAACCACCATCGAGGAGAATCAGTCCCCCAGCATATCACCCGAGGCGATTTTAATAAATCAATTACATGTATGATATTTTTCTTCATTGAGTGATATGAGTGAGATGGTATCAAATCACAATCTCTTTTGTGGTATTGTTGTATCACAAGAAGTAAAAAGACAGGAAAAACAAGAAGAACTGAACTTGCAGGCAAGTACATAGAAACCTGTTGGGACTGTGGGCATGCATGGTGCACCCCTGATTGCAGATCTGCCCAGTAACATGTACGGCTTAGGCTACGTATGTGGATCTAAAGTGATATTGATAAACTGTAAAACAGAGTAGGCCTGACCCAGATGGTATAACGGCACGCACGTACATCCACGTATACATGGCCCCATTAACGCACACGAAACACCACTACAGCGAAAGAAAACTCACACATGCCAAGCAATGACTGGATTTAAATTAACCTAAACTCGTAGCAGGAGTAATGCTAGGCCTAACATACTCCGCCAGCAAAGATTCTGGTCGTAAAGATACTTCAATTGGAGAAAGTGAGAAGAAGGAAAACCATCATCGCACTAATATGTCGTTGGTCCTGGTATGGGGATGGTATACATATCGACACGCGATGTCAGTACAGTAAGCACGACCATCAGGCAACTTGTGCATTAGTTGCGTATGTCTCTGTCAGTACCAGTTTGAAGCTAGCATGAACAGAGTGCTACTGGGTAGGTGCAAACAACTTGACAGAATATTCTATTTTCCCGGAGTGAAAGTCGGTAATTTACTCGGTGATACACACTATCAAAAAGTCAAAAGGTCTTGCAAGCAGGCTTAAATGGCGATTAGCACTTCATAAAACAATAGAAATGTCTGCGTCACTGTTCACCTTACAGTGAATCTGCATTTTACGTGTGTGCACAAGAACGCAACTCTTCGTGGGCACCAACGCAGATGAAAATGGTAAAAAAAAAAAAAACATGACAGGCTGACTAAATCCAAGAATCGACGCCATGGGCTTCGATTAATAATTGTACAGAATTTAGGTCGATTTTTTCTCTCTTCAATGAGTTCTGTTATTCCAACGTAGTAGAATCATGAAGTAATATATTTCTACTTCAAATAACGTATGGACTTAGGAAGTCTTATTGCATTTCCTTGTTAATTCCTTCAAAAAGAAGTTATGTCAGCTGTTTTTGTTCCGGTAATGTGTGGTGCTTGTCAGAATGTTCTTAGGGTTGTCCGTGCCACACCAAGTTAAAAGTTGACAGCGTGTCATAGACGGCACGTGCTTTGCTACATGTAGCTGTTTATCATACAAAACCGTTGCGGCTTACATAGGTGCCTTTTGTATTTACAAAAGTGCATCTGGATTAGCTTATATTTATGTGCCAGCGGCAACTCCCTGTTCCATTGCAGTTCATTATTCCGAAGGTTTTTTCTCTAATGGTCCTTAATCCGAATATTTGATTCCTCGGCTTACCGAAGTCAAAAGGAATCTATGTGATGGTGATGTTGTGTGTGACGCCTTGCTTGTAAACACGATATCTCAAGAAGGGTAACCTTGACTAATCTCATACTTAGTGTGTGGATTGGTCATATTTAATAGATGACCCCTCTTATTTTTGGTGGAGGTCACAGGTCATTGAGGTCACCAGATGTCAAATTGTGAAATCATTGTAAAGACTATATAAGCACTACATCTCAAGAAGCATAGCCTTAAATAATGTCATATAAATGGTGTATGAGTTGGTCATATTAATTGATTGATCCTACTATTTTGGTAGAGGTCAAAGGTCATTTGAGGTCTCCAGAGATCAAAATGTGAAAACATTGTAAACACACTATCTCAAGACGGGTAAACGTGGCTAATGTCATATTCAGTGTGTGGGTTGGTCATAGTGAGTAGATGATATCTATTGCTTTGCTGAAGGTCAGTTGGTGTCAACATACGTCAAACTGTGAAAATCTTCATAATCACGATATCTCAAGAATGGTATTCTTGATTAATCTCTTAGTTGATGTGTGTATTGGTCATATTAAGTAAATGGTGACTTTTCTTTGTGGTATAGGTCAAATGTCATTTGAGGTCACGAGAGGTCAAAATGTGAAAAAATTGTAAACACACTCTTTCAAGAAGGGTTATCTTGAATAATTTCAAACTTAGTGTGTCGTTAGTCATAGTGAGTAGGTGATTCTCATTGGATGATTCTCAGTGATTTTGGTGGAGGTCAAATTTCATTTGAGGTCACTCGAAGTCAGATTGTGGAAACAGATAAAACCCCTTAGTACACATAGTGGTCAAAAGACCTTAATGTAGGCATGCTTGAAGGATAAGGTGTTCGAATTCGAAAATTGGTAGCCTATGCACATGTTGTCCTCTGTACTTCTTGAAGGTTGACAAGGAATCATAAAGTCCTTTGACTTTCTTGTAAGTATAGGTCTGTATTCCGAAGGTTCACTTATCTGAAGGGTCGTTATTCCGATTTGTTAAAAAGGACGTTATTCCGAATGGATATTCCAAATGGTCATTATTCCGAAGGGTCGTTATTCCGAATTTTTCAAAAGGGGCGTTTTCCCGAATGGTGATTATTCCGAAGAGTAGCAATTCCGAATCGAACACAAGCGTCAATATTTCGAATGGTAGTTACTTCGAAGGGTCATTACTCATAAGTTTAGTTTCTTTAACATGCACCGTGATACCCGAGATAAAATGTCATGACGAACAAGCCTAGATAGTATTTCAGCACCTCAGCTCAAATTATGAATCAACATTGACTGAGGGGACATCTTTGTCTTACCGTCTTCTCTGTGAAAAAAGAAAAAAAAAACGGTGGAAACTAAATATTGTGCAGTGGCTACAGACACACAACTTATTACCACTGTACAATCTTGTAAAGCAACGTTTTAAATCAGAACAAAATTTAAAATACTTTAAAGCCTTATCGTTTATACCCCAATCCATACAATCAAAAGGTTTCTCAAAATCAAGGAAAAACAGGTTATAGGACTCTGATAGTGGTTTGTGATTGTGGTCAATCATTTTATTGAAAACCTTGCGTGATGTAAAGATTTTGTATGTCGGAGATTTATTTTTAGAAGACGAATCGTTTCATTAGCCCTCTAATCAGTTTCTTCATAATTTAACCCATGTTTTTATCTTCGCTTGGAAGATATTCCGAGCTTGCGATAGCATGGACACGAACTCTCGCAGGAGAAGACGATAATTCAAATAAGCATATCATTAATACAATCCCCAGTTTACACAGTGTGGGTAAAATTACCTTCTCGTTTTTAATCAAGAAGCCTGCCCTTATGCAAGACAAAAACAGGCTTGAGGAAATAAGAGGAGTATGAACATGATGCAATGATTTAGAGCCGTTTTTTCATTATTTCTTGAACCTAAAGTCCATTGTTTTCAAACCTTTTTTGACGTTCATATTTGTATACAAAATTAGTTGATTAAAAGTATCATTAATTCTTTCGTAACTTTTATTTATTCATTCATGCAATCACTCTTTCATTCATTGCTTATCATAACCTAAAAAGTTTCTGGTACGTGACGCCCCGGCTGATGGGGTCACCCTCCTGAGTTAGTGTCAAAAGAGGTATCCCAAATAACCAACCCATTCCCCGCCCCCGGTCCCCCCCCCCCTTTAAATCCTATTTTTAATGACAGCTGTTGAAATTGAATAAAATAAGTTGAAATTTACCTGCAAAAATGTTATTTCCTGGTAAGTATATTTTTGTCAACATTTCTGGATGCTATGCGAAAACTGTTGTTAACGTTTCGCCTACATAGGTCAAACGGTCGCTTGCTGTAGTTGTCATCGGTTGCGTCAAACGCCCTGCTCCACTCTCCGACCATGTCCTCCACATCAGTCGTACGAACGACATAATAACTCATTGAAACCACGTAATAAGTAACAGTACCCCACAATAACTCGTAGGGACGAGAAAATAAGTCGTATGAACGAAATAGATAGTAGCAACGACATCATAAGGCATAGAAACGACATACTAAGTCCTAGGAACCACATACTAAGTCCTAGGAACCACATAATAAGTCTTAGGAACCACATCATAATTAATAATCTGAGAGAATCCCAATCAAGCTTCACATTTAATTTTAGGATAACATGATAACCGTGACATCATTATGTTGAAAACATAGCAATTATGCAAGGAATACTCAGTTTCTCATAACTAATCTCTTTTTCCATACTCTCAAGTAGCTCTAAAAAAGTAAAAAAGAAAGCAGATTCTTTTAGAAAAAACAATGATTATTTTTGTTTTGATGAATTAATGACATTTTTTGTACTTTGTCTTTGTTCAGATATTTAACCGAAAAACCACACGTGGCAGGTAGACCTCGACAATTTGAACTTGCAGAGTGGGTCAGAGATCAGTTCGAAGAGTATGGGTTCGACACAGCAGAAATTATTACTTACAACGTTTTACTTTCCTATCCTTCAGAAGAAGAAGGTGAAGAGAGTGTAGTAAGTATAATATCTAGTGTTTCATTGCCTCATTTGTCGTTTCTCTATATGCAGTGAGGTTGGGATGTATGTGTGTCTTTGACAGTTACTGGGGTATGTTCTTTCTCAATAAGGGAGAGACGGACGAGAGTAAAACTTAACATATAGGTATGACATGTCCTATTGTTTTTGGTGGAGGTCAAAGGTCATTTGGGGCACGACTCCGAAAACCTTTTACCTCACTATCTCAAGGTAGAAACCTTAGACAAATTTTATCCTCGGTGCGTGGGTGCATTAGGGTGAGAAGATTAATTTGTTTTGGTGGAGGTCAAGCAGCAGCAAAGGATAGGCACCTACTTTAGAACTATATAGTGATACTACAGCACTCTTGGGCTACCATACCTTTTGCCCAAATTCCTATATGCCACTTGTGTATCATCAGTGTAGTAGCCTGGTGCTCTCTCAGTAATCATATTACAACCTTTCTATACACAATATACAGAGTCTGACAACCTTCGTGCAGTTTTCATTTACTGGAAACCCGCATTTTGCGGGATAAATTTTTATTCATATAATATTTCGTGGTATACGGAACACGTATGAATAGTCATACTTTCGTACCTACAACGGCGAACAACTCATAGAAATTTTGTATGTGGAAGGCAGCATCATGCACACTAATTTGCCATTACGTGAGACATATATACATAATTCAGTCACTGTCGGAAGACGCTATCAATTTTTTGACAGTATGGTCACATCTTGAAACGTTACACATCATGATGGAACGCCCTCAGTCAGAAGGCAGGCCAGCACCATTCAGACCCACAATCTTGGACAAAATACCTTGGGACACCCCGCACCCCCGTTCAATGCTGGCTATAGAATTGATGTTCAAAGGGTACATTCACTTCTATAGCGCAACATTGGAAAGGGGCGCGGGGTTTCATGTTATCCTCTCACCTAAAATTCAGTATTATTTTTGCAACGTACGACAAAGTGTCCCAACAATTTTGTCCAAGATTGTCTCAGAATTTCGACGGGTTAGAAGCATGCGCGGGGCACAGGAAAAATCGTCAATTTGAAATAAGTTAAACGGCAAAATGGGGGGTGATATTCCTTGCAACAAGAAACATCAGCAGTGCGGGTTCGGCATGTCTGGGGCCTATATTGAAGTTGGTTTAATGTAATAATATTATTGTGTGAATTTTGTCAATGTTAGTACGGAATAAAGGGAGGAATAAGTCAGTCAAATCCATGTATTTGCACTAAATGTGCTAAATAAAATGCAGTCATTGGGGAGGTAACATCACTAACTCCAATGCATCTTGTCGATCAGGAAACTACTTTAAAACAGTTTGTGTGATACAAATGACGTACTTTCGGCTCAAACTCTGATATTGAGACAGGTACCGAAGAAAAAAACAAACAAAAACAAAATGTCACCCCCCCCAAAAAAAAAAAAACTAGCATGTTAGTGGTCCGTTGAAGAAGATCGATGTATATGTGTTATTTATTCAAATTGTTCACAGTGATAACGTGGTGTCTGGTATTAAAGTAACTACGCTTAATAACTATTATGACGGACTTGCAGGGTAAGTAGGTAAAAAAGTGTACTATCATTATACAAAATAAACCCCTAAAATGCAAATTTAATAAATGCGACGTTTCCTCATATTCACATAACAGTGACATTGTGGCACCCATTCTATTGTACCGTACATGGTGCACTGTAATATGTCAGTCATTTTAAGCAGTTTCAACGGACTTCAGAGTACATATTTGTTGTTAGATCTATATCATTATATTAATATACATATATATATTACCTTATGTTATACATGAATGAATGAAAAATGAGAAGTTGACAGACATTTGAGTTTATAAATGGATAATTGAGCAGTGAAAAACACTATGGCCATTCCGTGAATCGAACCCCGGCCTCCACATCCAAGCTGACTAAGACCTAACAACAGCGTCCGATAGTATAGGTTAATGAAACCCACGTTCTACCAAGTGTTTTGACAGGAAAATTTAAGCACCCCGTGGGAAAATTGCGTAGATTACAAGACTGAAGATTACATATGTTACCAGCTTCATGCAATGTAAAAATTGCAGTCACAAATCCTGATTTAGCGGCCAAAAATGTAAAAAACCAGCCTTTACTAACGTTCTACCATTATTTTAATATTAAGCTGAATCTACAGTTCTGACTTTAACGCATTTTGGTAGAACGTGGAGCTACTTCAGAATATATTATAACTGGGATTCCTACCAGCATTCTACAATTGCAGTAACACTCCTGTTGCAACACAATGCAACAACTGCCGATCAATGTTATTTCTAAACGCAAACATTTCTGTGCGCATACAAAACCATGAAACAATCTATTCATTCATGATCACTCCTTTCCAATAGAACATATACAAATAAACCCCCAAGTTAAAATTAAACTTGTTATGTTCATAGTCGAAATTCAGAATACTTTCATTTGAAAACCCCCAGACCCATAGGCCCCGATAACTAATTTTTATGATGCACCTTGTCCAAAAATGTTCAATTTTCTTTCAAAATTTCTCTCCAAAATTGCTCCCAAAAAGCTCAGACAATCTTGGACAAAATACCTTGGGACACCCCGCACCCCCGTTCAATGTTGGCTGTAGGATTGCTGTTCAAAGGGTACATTCACCTCTATAGCGCAATATTGGAAAGGGGCGCGGGGTTTCATGACAATGACTTACGAAACTGAGTACAATGACTTATGTGACCACCTTTGCCGCGTCACTTTCGTAACAAATCATGTTAAATCGTCGCCGGCGTATTTCTGTGGTAGCAGGTAGTATACTAATCGATTCCAAAGTGTTAAGAATAACATAGGCCTTAGCCAAAATATTACATATTTCTAATGTTGGAGTGTTTAACTACTTCAATATATTTTGCAAACATAATTCATTCACTATGACAATCTCTACATACACACAAAAAAAAATAAAAAGTGAGTCACTATCCTAAAACTGAGTCAATTTGTCCCCAAAGTAACTCACTTTATATAGAGTGAGTCACTATGGGGACAATTCAGACTCAGTTTATGACAGTGACTCACTGTTTTTTTTTTTTCTGTGTAAGTTTTGTGTGTGTCTCAAAGTGTCTGGCTTAACATGGGAACTTTCTATAGGCCTATCACCTTATCCTGTGGATTGCGTATGAAATTCAGGTTAAGTAAGTTTGGTGTATTTCTGGTAATCTTGTCGTAAATGTATAATTATACTAATATAAAGAACATTATATCTGAAATTTGTTTGTACTACCTCTCCTGAATACCACCCTGGGGTTTCCCTCGTTTCCCACCGGCCCTCTTCACTTTACCCCACAATGAACCCTAACCCTCAACCTGGTGCCAAACATATATTAGTTGCTACTGCCTAAGAAATAGTAAGTATTAAAAATCTATGCCATGAATCATGAAAGACCAACAAATAACAACTAGAAATTTGAATTTGCATGGCAAATTCGACGTAGCCACGATCGGCCAGAGACAGGCTTGAAATAAAAACTGAAGTTGGGTAAATCGCTCTAATGATGCTTGCCGATAATTCTTAGTATAGTCCTGGAACCAGCTATAATCAGCCTATCCACTTCAGGTAGAGATGTCAAACATCGTAGAGGACATTGATAACTTCCAAAAGCATTCAAGTGATAAATTATGTGAACGAAATCATTTTTGTTACCCCACGTCCAATGTTTTGTGAGAAAAAAAATTGCCCGGTTATGAGTTTGTGGTGATTTGAAAGTCCTAAACCGCTCAGGATATTGCCATATGCTTCATTGTTATGATTGTTATATGACTTAAGGTCAAGCTTGTTTGTGCGGTATCAATAAGCACTTGACCTACTTATGACTATTAACGACCTTTCGCCATGATTATAACCGCAAACCAATCAAATTAAAAGTCACATGAACAGTCAAACTTTACAATCAGATGTTCAAGACCAAGACCAAGGCCGCTCTATTTAACAAAAGACAAGATAACGTGCATAAAAATGTTATTACTAAGTGATTCTCATATAAATTTAGACCTTTATAACCAAAACTGAGTTTTAAACTAGCGTCTGTGGGTAACAGAAACTATTCTTACATAACTTTTTCAAGCACACTACCGGTATGTAAGCGTAAGCGTAAGGGGGGCAAAATGGTCCATTCCAGCAAGACAGGCAAGAGTGCAATAAAACTTTATGACATAACCCACTTTTGTCTACTGACTTGGACCCTAGAATTTTTTCGTGTACTAGGTTAAGCCTAGCAGTTGACCAGGTAACATCATTCTTGTCATATGATTTTCAAGGTCGCTGTATGTTTAGGCGTCTTACAGAAAAAGTCTGAAAAGGGAAGTGGTGGCCGGATGGTTGACCTCCTTCTCCCTAACCATACGCAGACATGATCTCACTCTGCACTTATATATATGGTATATGAGACTTTTTTTTATTTTCCCAGTTTGAATGACAATTGAAAATTCATGAAAATTTCAGAGCGAAAAATTGTGAGCCTACTGACGGTATTTAGCTATACTAATCGCTTCGGTGCCTTACTCTTTCATGAGCAGAACCATTTCACAAGTCCTCTTCTTTAAGATGATTGGGTACTTTACTTTTATATTTTACGTTTGAACTTGCTTTGATTTTTGCTGTTGATGGTTCGTCAACTTATACTTTCACTTTTCTTGTTATGTGTAAGTTTGTCTCTTTTTTGGCCCTAATCTGTGCTTAAATGTCTTACTGCTCTACCACAGATTTCAATTTCCCTTGTAGATCTAGTGAAGTTGTCTTGTGTTATTTTCTTTGAAAGTTAGCCTAAGCCTACTTTGCATAGGCCACCTACTCATGCATTGCATTTGCAAGAATGAAGTAGCATATAATAGATACAGCAGATATTCCAGCACACGTGTACAGGTTTAGGGAGAAATAGAAAATGAGGTATTTTTTTTAATTCTTCTCTCACTTTTGGTTGATGTTAAAGCAGAATTAAACCCTGGGAATGTATTTATCAAAATGAAGCGGAAGTGTTTGACAAACATCTTCCCAAAGTTTCATTCAGAGATATTGTTTCCTATCCAAGTTACACACTTTTGAAATTCAGAGAAGCTTGCTTCCATTTTTGCCGAAGTTGCATGTACAACAACTGGAGTAAGTCGAATAATGATGTAATATAACCACTGATAGCAAGAGTTTTTAATGCATTTCTTGATATTCTTTACCCACTATTTCTATCAATCCGAAACACACTTGTACACATTTTGTGTTGAATTACCGAGGTATATCATGCAATAATCAAATCATTAATATTATGACTTGAATCTATGCATGACTGTTAAAATTTATTGACAATGAAATATAAAGAATAACAAAAGCTTTTCAATCAACATGTGGTCTGGTGATGTCATCACAATCTCAAAATGGCAGCTTCCTGATAATTTTTTCTATGAATATTCAAAGTGCAATATCTTGGAAAGTAAGCAACGTATTTAACTGAAATTTGGTACTGGTGTTCACCATATGTTAGCCTCTCATTTAACATTGTCAAAAGTCCTGACTTGCCTTCTCCTTTCAGTAGGCTAATCAAACACAAACTCAGCTATAACGTCTAGGACTAGCAGGGATCGTAGGATCTACCTCGCTTACGAATTAGGCCTATGAATCAAACAAAAGCAGTTTACGCTACGACAAATTCACTGGAATACATCCAAAAATGTTTGAGGTCTCAATAAACAGTGGTTTGATAACCCTAGGTGAACTTTCAACGACATCTCCACGAAAAGTTACTCCGAGCGGCGATCGATAAAGCTATTGTACACTGATGTTAATACATGTATGTACATTCACAACACGTACTGTATTAACGTTGCGCTCTAGCACGAAATGCACAGTGTAAGTACGGAGAAACTTTCTGCAGTTTCCTTTGGTCGCGAGCCTGGCCATATCAGGCTAGCTTCAGTAAGCTTAGGCAAACCTGCTAGAATTGGATTGGGGTGGGGCTTAGTGCTCCAAATTGGATTTTTTACTACGAAAACAAGGGTACAACGGCTTGACTGATTGAAAATAAAGAAACATGTTTTTAAACGTTTGGAATAAAATCTATCGATTAGATATTGCATTACGCTTTTAATTTTATATCTCAATGCTGCCATAAACATACACCGATATTAAACACAAAAATAATAAAAATAGTAAATAATGTACCTTCTTCGGGACGATACCATATAAAAATCTTTGATATATAATGCGGACTAGACAGGGTTATAAATGACTCTAGTCGAAAGGACGTAATGTGTGCCCACGTGATCAATATAGTGAAAGTGACGTTGTTCTAGTCATGTCTTATCTATATACGAGTTCTATCACTCCACGCATGAATTCTTTTCAGGAAGCTACCAAACCTAGAATGTGAATGTAATTTATTTGTAATCTTTGTATAAAATTCATAAACAATCTTCCCCTGTGTGAAAGTTCGAGAAGTTTCATAGAGCCAGAATCTTGATTTATGGCTTGATTGCTGAAACATAATACAGTACTTGTATTGGTGCTTTATTCCCTTCGCTCACGAACATTTACGGTTATTGTGATGAATCGTGGGGGCGTGGCCACCGGAACTGTACTTGAGATTGTGTACTAACCCGCATGTCCGCCGACTGTGTGGTTAACGGATCTATTTTTTTCTGCAAGGGTACGAATCTTGTGTCAACCGGCGCGGAAAACCCGAAGGACGATTCCAGAGACGTAGCCTGTGAGGCTACGTAATTACAAAACATTAGTCAGTAATACAAGTATATGTGTTGGTGCTGAAAGTTTTCACAACTGTTTGGTATGTGCACATTCACTAAACAGCTAAAATTAGCATTTCAGTTTTGAAATCTCGGGTCGCAAACCTCGATCATCATCACAAAGGAGAGTAAGGCCAAGTTATCTCGATTCGAGATTAAGAAGAGGTAAGCAGAAACCAAGAAAGTGGGGACACTAAGCAAGTTCCTTTGTCTCTCCTATTAACCCCTTTGTGTAGGTGAGATATATAGTTGTAAGATAGAAATAGTTCGTCTACTTCTTTGCGGGGTTGTAACGATTGTGTACGCAGATATTCCTTAACACTGTTCCGTGGATCCAATCAATGTCATCTCGAAAGCCTATAGTGACTTAAGGATAACATGACAGGCTGACAGGCTGTTTCACTTCTTATTTGGCGTAAAGTGTTTTATTGTCATTTCATCGTTTGTTTGTTTGTTGCTGTTTTCATTAACCTTCTTCTTCTTCTTTCATTAAATTATCAGGTCCAACATCTTATTGACGAGGGTGACAGCTACAGCGTCGGACATGAGTCACAAACAGCAGAACCTGCTCTCGATGAAACAGGGGAAGCCCCAGGGGTACTACCGCCATTTAATGCTTACTCTGCTACAGGTATAGTAGAGGTAAGTCAATATAGAACCTTCTGACTTCCACATCACAGCTTTCCTTTATCAATCGCAAGTTCACTGATATCTGTGGATCAGAGCCCCTTCATCACCTCCACTCCAGCTCGGCATCTTGCGTATTACCCGAACATTTATTTCATTAACTTGAACAATGTACTGCACTGTTAAAGTGCGTTGTGTCAGATTTGGTCGTACTGTTATCACATTTGTAGTGATCATAAGCGTGACAGGGCAAAAGTTGCAATTTCCCCACAGTTCCCCTTCGGCCCTTTAGAAAATCCACCAATTTTGGTAAAGTGTGCATATTTTGGGGCAGAGAATCTAAAAAATGTCAGCTACACTGGTTAATTCCATCCAAAAAAGAAAAAAAAAAACAACCTCAGAATAGGTACAACGTGAAATTAGTATCTTACAGCCACTGTGACAAATTAAGTGTCCAACCTACATCTTTGTCACCCTATGAGGATTTATTCATTTCATTTTTCTGGCAAACGTTAGTTTACTCCCTTAAACAAAAAGTTCCCTTGCTGGTATGGTCACTTTTTTTCACAATTCTCAGTTTACGCCTAGTCCAAAATTCGAGGCCCCTCCAATGCATCAGAGGCATACTGTATCTCACGTGTTGACCCCACTCATTCATGTCCCAGGTCCAGTCTAGCTACAACGCTGGCTGTGACCTCACTACCCTAATGAAAAGTTGTGAAACTAAAGGTATGTTAACCCTTCTAATATTTGCCAAGTGCTTCAAACTAAATGAAAGAGGACGCATATTTATTTGATTCCTAAATCATCTCAGATATTCCTGCCGGCACTCACCTCCTCTCCTTTCCATCTTTTGTGTTCTGTCCCCCTGCGTGTATGCAGGATGAAGATCATTGGGTATTTCTATTATTCACAAACCTGCTAAGGCCATTTTCACCCCTTCTAACTGAAACAGCTACCTCTGTCACTGAAAGTACAAAGAGGCAAAAGAATTACTTGCCATAAGGTATATTATAACATGAAGTACCCACATGACAAGTGTGGAATCAACTGTACAAGTTCAACTACTACTATTCTTCTTGAAACACTATGTTAACAAGCATTGTTCCTAAAATAAATCAATTTGAAGACATGTCAAACTACAATTATTTGTAGGCGGTGGGGTCAGACGCTTAGATAGTATATGTAAGCGCGTAAGACATTTTTGCTCCCCCCGATCTTAAGATCTTTTCAGAGGTAAACGCTCGGCCGACGAGCGAACCAATGCTATTTAATTTATGCAAATATTCTACATAAAAGCAATCCAAACTACTACCATTTTTTTTTAATTTTCAATGTTTTCCTCAAAAAGGGCTTGATTAAGTCAAACAGTCCCTACGGTATGCCGTACATGCAAGCGTGGTAATAGTTGTTTCCGTGTATCTCATACTTCTGTGTATGGCGTCGCCGGTCACATCATTGCAATATATCATGCTACGGAGCGATAGTCTACAGTCAATCAGGGAACTGATTGAACGTTCCAAAATACTGGTGCAGGAGCAATCATGAACAGTATAGTGGTTGCGATATTCGTAACCACATTTTCTCGTCTATCAAGGGGCTCTAATTTTTTCAGCAACTCTCATTCATAGGGCCCCTTCACTCCAATTTGGCATGGCCACTAGCGACGCTGAGTTCGCCCCAACTCATGACTTACTGTAGAGGTACCTTCCTCATTTATGTCACCCCATAAAACAAATTCATGCTACGCCACTTCTGGCAATGATAAGAACGTAACGAGAACGAATTCGTTGCTGTAACAATATGCTAAACTTCATACGCATGCACCTCTGCTTAATAAACGTTTGAGTATTTTGAAAGATTCTCGGTAGATTTATCTGTAAGGTTTTCCTTTTTTTTCTGCAGGGCGATTTAGTCTATGCCAACTATGCAAGAGTTGATGACTTTTTCGAATTAGAAAAGTTAGGAATCAACGTGACGGACAAAATAGTGATTGCAAGATACGGCAAAATCTACCGTGGAGACAAGGTTGGTAAAATCAGGGCAGTTGTCCCCCCCCCCCTCCCCCACACTGTAAAGTGAGATTTTCAGCGAGCCAGAAAGGAAATCATACTATTACAGATATCCTCTGTTTGGAGGTTACTTTATCCCGTTGGCCCGAACATGGTCATTTGAAGTCAACCTAGGTAAATTTCTAAAATTTATCTCGTTAAAAACTAGAGCCATTATAAGTTGAACGTGATTGACAAAGAGTTTGATTATCAGATTTCATATATATTTTGGATACTGTTTTAATCACTTTTAAAGGGTTTCCCGAAGCACCATCGTGTTATATATGACGTAACTTTGACCTAATGATACTTCCTCTTTATCTCATATAAACAGGGCAAATTCGCCGCCCAGTTTGGCGCCAAGGGATTGATTCTGTTTTCTGACCCTGCGGATTACAGCGTTGAAGGAGGAGCTGTTTACCCGGATGGATTGTATTTGCCACCCACAGGATCACAGAGGGGTAGTTGTTTGGATGGAAATGGAGACCCCCTTACCCCTGGTTATCCTTCAACAGGTAAGGAAAAAGGATTTGAGACAATATGCAGCATCACTGAGTCCCATAGTGGACTGATTGACTCACTACCACCTCGTAACCTGACAGTTAAAGGGGCAATCATTGTTTGTGGACTAAAATTTACCCTTTTTCAACCAAACTGAGATATTCCCATTCGGGAACCAAAATTTTACTAAAATATGAGATGCATGTCAACATTCATTAAAGTATAGTTACCATAACAATATCAAATTGTAAATGCAATATGAAATAATGTATATGAAATGTGATATATGACAGTAATACAACCATGGAAGTAAGAGCTCTTGTACAGCAAATTATTTGTACACATTAGGAGAGGCGGGACAGTGGATGGGAAAGTCAGAAACATCACAGTCAATGATAATCAATGTGAATCAAAGTGTTCAAGGAATAAGAAAAAAAAAGAAAATTGACTGTTACGTTGTAAGCACACACACTCACAAAGATGAAGTATGCAACTGAAGACAGTGGTCACACACGGACAGATGGACCCAGGAAAATACGCAATGACCCGAAACATCGCTTTCCTATCTGACATGTGAACACACAGCTCATCATCATCACTCATTTGATCTCTCTCAAAGGAAGAATAAAAGGTGACCATCTCACGCATTTGCATATGAAGACAAATAACATGTAAACAAACTTTATTGTACGTATTGACCGTGACCGATGCCATGGCACTAAGGGGGTAAAATCCACAGTGGAATGTAAACAATAAAAATATTCCTTTTAGGTGCGTAAAAGAATACCATGAGAGGGTGGCACACAGGTGCAGAAGTGAAACTTCGTTAAGATTATTAGTAGCGTGTAAATGGTAAACATGGAACATATAACATTTGCATTACTTCTGTCCAAAGAGATGCCTTTGCATTTTCTCTGGAGAACCTGTTAAGGAATATTGTTCTCAAAAATGAAATTCACAACATTATCTGTATTTGCATAACGTGACACATTCCACCAAAAGGAAAAGTGAGCAGTTGGGTCACTTGATTTCAGCAGCATTTGCAAATCGCCTGCCTTATATCTTGCTTTCTCGACAACAAAACCATCATTTGGAAAGAGATCAGGTAAGCACAAATGTTTCACAATTGTCGTGTTGTCCTCACGACATGGCAAGGCAAGACATTTGTTGTCTTCAAAACACAAAAGATGATTAGAAAGGTTGACTGGACTTGTACAGGCAAAACATAAAATACCTGAAGCTGTTACTGATGTTAAGTTGTCACCATGTTCATCACAGAATAATTGAGGAGACTTTTCCTCTAAGAAAACACTAACATTATTACTGGAATTCTTCGCAAGAATTTCTTTCAACTTGGAACAGTGGCGGCGCCAGAATGTCAGACTTGGGGGGCAAACTGAGGACAGAGGAAAATGTTGGGGGGCAAAGATTTTCGCGCATATCGCTGAACCGAGCGCGAAGCGTGAGGCCTTGCGGGTGGGGTCCAGGGGCCCGCCGTTGGGCCCTTGGTGGGGTCCAGGGGCAAAGCCCCGGTGGCGTCCAGGGGGCTAAGTCCCCGGAAGTTCTGAGGTTTTAGCATATCTCTGGGTGGAAAATTAAGCCTCAAGAGAGGTATATTATTTATTTTTATATTATTTATTTTTTCGGTTGACCGTAATCCAAGGTTCCCAACTTTTTTCTTTGGGAGTACCATTTCACATTTACGCGGTACCACCGAGTACACACACACACACGCACACACAGGCTACATACACTTCCATTCCATTCCTATATTTGGGAAAACAACGACATTTCTATATTTAGGAAAACAACCACCTACCCGCCCTTCCCTTATGCTAGACAGTAAACATTCCAGAGGAAATTGGTCTGACCAGGCTGGCCTACTGTTAAAGTGGCTACGGTCATGATATGAAAACTGGCAGTCTGTGTAACATAAATTAGGCATTTACCAATCATGATTCCCCAGAAGCTGTTCTTATTCAGTCCAATGCCAATACATAGTTTTGTGATTAAATTAATTTTGGATGAGTGCAAGATCTGACTGGGAAGGGTGAGAGCAACTGGGGGGGGGGGGGGAAACTGAGTGGGCAAGGAAACAATCTGGAGGGACAAATGCCCCCTCAAGCCCCCCCCCCCTCCCCGTAGCGCCGCCACTGACTTGGAAACATCTTGAATATAATCCTTTACTGCTGAAGCTTTAACATAGCATGGTTTCAGTCTGTTAAAATTAAAAAACATCATTTAAGATTGCACCTTTTAATGTTGCTAACAGGAAGTGACTTCGATCGATCACTTGGTGAATCACCAGGGGACCGACCCACTCTGCTGCAATTTTCCTAGATTTTGCAGTGAGACTTGAACTTGAGGGGTGTAGACATATACCAATTGTCCCACTTTGGAGATTGGATTACTTGACAGACGTTGTGCAGTCTTAGCTTGTTGGGAAGACTGGTGTCGCCTTTGAAGATCTAACATTACCTTTGACAAATGTGCGAACCGACTTTTCATTTGATCTGCATAATCTTCATAAGAATGAGAAAGACCTGCCATAGGATTAAAGGTGTCTTTCGTAAGATCTGATTGCTTCCTTCCAAAAATTAACTCGAATGGACTGTAATTGCCCAAATATGGTGAAGCAAATTAATTATAAGCATATGCCGTAGTAGGAACATATCTTACCCAATCTCTGCCAAATTGTTCAAGTTCACTTTCAAAAAATTTGACAATGTCTGAATGTGCCTCTCTAATTGCAGAGACCCATGGTTACAAACACTTATTAATTTTCGATAAATGTTGAGAGCTCTACACAACAAATTCAATAACTTTTTTGTAAGGGAGGCAGCATCTTATCTGTGATAAGTCTAGAGGGAGGACCAAAAATCGTAATAACCTTCTGCAATAATGCTTCACAAATGGTTTCAACATCCAGTGTTTTAAGTGGTACACACGCCAATTATCTGGTAATTTCACCACAAGCAACCATAATATGTTTGTAGCCAGCCGTGGATGTTGGCATACTCTTAAAGTCTAGACTGATGCTGTCAAATGGCTTATAGGAATCTGGTATACGAGCGTGAAAGCTACGTGACTTATCTGGCTTGTACTTGAATTCTTGACATCTGAGACATGCTTGTACATAATTACTCACACATTGGAACATACTATGCATGTAAAAATGTTGACGTAACGTCAAATATGTACGCAAAACACCTTGGTGACAAAAACCTTGGTGACAACAAGATTATCATAATATTTCTAAATTACCTGATCAATCATATTGTCTGGAATGACCAATTGTAATGTTGTTCTAGACTTGTTCTTACGATGAAAATACACTCGAAAAAGAAGACCATTGCAGAGAATGCAATTCTTCGCTATCTGAGAAACTGCACGTGCACCTTTTGAATCTGAAGGTAAAATGTCATGAGACAAATAATCATAGACTGGTTTGAAATCTGGGCGAGACTCTTGCTGAATTTGCAATTTATGTGCATTGGATGGTAAATCATAATCTCTGATGATCTTACGTTGAATATTCTTCATTTCCTTTTGCAATTCTCTCTGTTTAGGTATGTGACATATAACCAACTTGTCTATTCTTGGAATAAGTGGCTTAGGAGGAGTATACAAAACAGGAGGGGGGGGGGTCATGAATAACTTCCTGTGGGGTGGAGGGTTTATGTACCAGGCGTGGTTCAGGTTGCATCATGTCAGGCATTTCATGCAATTTACGGGAAGAAACAGGTTTGCTTAATGACAGAAGATGGCTCTGACAGAGACGTAGTCTTTAAAGATGCTGACTGTGTCATTGGGACTATCGAAGAAGCAACCTTCGTTTTAGGAACAGTAACATTATAGTTTAAGTATTCTGTTCAGGTGCCTTTGGTGTTTTCTTACTTGTCGCCTTTTTGCCTGAGAACAGATCTGGGATATGCACACCTGGTGCTTTAGCTTTAGATCTGGTAATGATAGGGTGACATTGCTCTTCAGTTACAGGGGACACATTATCATTGGAGCTGTCACTGAATGCAAGTGTCATTATACGATCTCTGAATCATCTGGAGGAGGAGCACGTGACAAATAATCTGCTAACACAATTTCAGAGTCTTTCTTTTCTGACTATCGAAATAGGAGTCTACTAACTCTCTGTGTTGGTGGCTCTTGCTTAGATTTGAAAATATCTGCAATAGCTGAATGATCAACATAAGAATCAAATTCCACTCCTTTAAGAATATACTTAAATGCAGTAATATTGAGAAGAAGACCACACAATTCCAATTCTGTTACACTGTAACGTTGGCATGCATCAGACAAAATCTTTGAGTAGTATCCCAAAATTCTCTTTTTACCGTCAATGACTTGAGCCAGATACGAACCTGTTGCAGTTCGTGACGTACAAAGATAAACGACCTGTTTTCCTAGGCATATACAAAATTGGTGAATGAGGTTACGTATTGCATCGAATACAGTTTGATGAACATCTGTCCATTGAAATTCTTTGCGTTTCTTACTCAAGGCATGCAATGGTTTCAGAGTTGTCTGAATGGATGGATAAAATTGTGAAACAAAATTCACTGCACCAACAAATCTATGTACTGCTTTATGATTTCTGGGACGTGGTGTGTTTCTGATTGCAGTGATTACATCTAGATTGTAATGGTGTAAAGCAAGCATAACCTTCATTGTCTATACCAATCAGGTGTCCCATATACATAACAGACTTACGAAACAAATGACACCTCTGAGGAGAGATTCTAAGATCATGGTCAATTAAGGCTTGAAAAATGTATTGTAAATGACGTTTGTGTGACGTAGTGTCCTGCGAAATGACTATGAGGTCGTCGTGATGAGCGAAAACGAAATTGTCTGAATGAGGAGTGGTCGTTAAGACATCATCAATCTTTGACTGAAAAATAGCAGGTGACAGATTCAAATCTTGAGGTAATCTCCGATAAAAGTAATGCTTAGAACCTGCAAATGGAGCAATACCTGTTTATTTCTGTGACCTTTCACTCAAACGAAGACAGGAAAATGCACTCTTTAAGTCTACTATACTCAAAAAGGTGGCATGGGAATGACCTTTTTTCTTCAAGGTGTCATTCACCAATGGAAATGGATAATTGAGACGTGTTATCCTGCTATTCAAATAGCGAAAGTCTGTTACAACTCTTTTCTCGTTGGAGTCTTTTTTGGGGATTAGAAACACTGGAGATGTATACGATTGGTGTCCAATTGCCAAGATACCCATTTTGACAAGTTTGTTCATCTCCTTTGATGCCAATTGTTTGTCTCTTTCGGACAGTTGTAAAGCCTAATGAAAAATGGCTCTTCATTGCCCAATTTGATGTCAACCTCTGAATCAGTACATTGTGAAATTTCACCGTATAGAGAAAATGCTTCCCTGTTTTGCTCCAACATTTTGTACATTTCAGACCTTCCTGCATCGTTCAAGACACTACCATGAAAGTTACCATGTTTGTGAAAAACTTCACGTTCAGTAAGTGACGCAATGGATCAGTAGGATCTAGATGAGGATACTTATTACAATTCTCCATTACAATAGAATGACGTGTCTGGTTGTAAGAACATGGTGATGACATAGCATTACAATGCATAACATTATCACAATACAATATCAAAATAGGCGTAGGAAATACTTCAGGAGGACACTCTTAGAAAACATTTACTACATCGTGTGTGGTAACAGACGCTACTGGACGATTTCCCCTGATAATGAACGGTATTTTACCCTTATTAGTCAGAAGAATACGAGTACAATTTTTGTGGAGTCTCAACAGCATTATCGATGGGCAAAGGTGTTTAACAAATCTGCATGGATATGCTGAGACATCACAATTTTTGAGTGCATTCGGCAAATGAGTTCGAACAACAACATAACGACTTCGACCTGGATAGATGACTGTACGTTCAAATGGTTTCAGAAAACATTTACGTTTGTGTAGACGGAACGTATTGTCTGTGAAGTCAAGACTACCTTTTAGATTTTTCAAGGAGTTGGATCCAAAAATAAGATCAAGGCCTGTCAAATTATGTGCAACGATTGCCGTAAATTGAAATGGGTGACCTTAAAGCATAACTTCAAATGTGATCTTACTGTCACCATAGATGTGGTCTCCATTGCCCAGGCGAAGCGCCACTGATTCAATGCTACTTTGTTGAAGACCAGACAGATATTTCGATTTGGCCAGTGTCACGAGAGATCAGGGATTTGTTGGAACTGCTATCTAACAGGATGAGAATAGAGGCATCCTGCAGATAGCCCTAAAATGAAGTTATTGTCATCCAACATTAGTGTGATGGTATCATCACTGTGGCCTAGGTATGTATCAAAGGGTTTACGAGCAGTGGCGGCGCTACGGGGGGGGGGGGGGGCATGAGGGGGCATTTACCTCTCCAGATTGTTTCCTTGCCCCCCAGTTGCCCCCCCCCCCCAGTTGCTCTCACCCTTCCCAATCAGATCTTGTACTCATCCAAAATTAATTTAATCACAAAACTATGAGTTGGCATTGGACTGAATAAGAACAGCTTCCGGAAACCAAGATTGATAAATGCTTAATTTATGTTACACAGGCTGCCAGTTTTCATATCATGCCCACTTCGACAGTAGGCCAGCCTGGTCAGACCAATTTTCTCTGGAATGTTTACTGTCTAGCATAAGGGAAGGGCGGGAAGGTGGTTGTTTTCCTAAATATAGGAATGTCGTTGTTTTCCTAAATATAGGAATTGAATGGAAGTGTATGTAGCCTATGTGTGTGTGTGTACTTTGTGGTACCGCGTAAATGTGAAATGGTACTCCCAAAGAAAAAAGTTGGGAACCTTGGAGGACGGTCAACCGAAAAAATGAATAATATAAAAATAAATAATATACCTCTCTCGGGGCTTAATTTTCCACCCAGAGATATGCTAAAACCTCAGAGCTTCCGGCGGGCCTCTGGACGCCACCTGCAAGGCCTGGCGCTTCGCGCTCGGTTTAGCGCTGCGCGCGAATATCTTTGCCCCCCCCCCCAACATTTTCCTCTGCCCTCAGTTTGCCCCCCCCAAGTCTGATATTCTGGCGCCGCCACCGTTTACGAGATGAGTTCTGATTGCACTGGTACTGAGGATATTGAGAATGAGATTGACGACAAAAATTCTGATTTTGACATTCCGAATTTGAATTTTCCATTGCCCTCATTAAATAATAGTTACAGAATCTGCTGATATGGTCTGAATTGTGACATGTAAAGCAGATTATTTTTGGACTGAATGTGCGCTGTTGCACTTTGTCGTTGTAGGCCATTCGTTCCCGAATGTATGTTTGGCTCAGCCTATGTCTAGGTGGCCTGTGCACTCTCTGTACTGGTCTTCCTCTGTTTTGATCGCCTGTCATTGCCATTGTAAGAAATATTACACTAAAACACACGATAAAAAACAAGTAGGGGTATATCAACGTTTCGTTCCCTTGTAAACACTTATAAGCATAGGACTAGCCTATTCGAGATATTACCGTTAGTTACACTACAGGTGGCTACATATACGAAGCCAAAATGTACCAGTTACGCAAAACTGTTTTACGCAATTTACATGAGAGAAAAAAAGAACACACACGTTATGTCTCAGACTCGGGGAGGGGGTGGGCACTGGGAGGAAGAGTTCTCACTTACCCTTAATTTATAACTGGTTTTTTCCCGTCGCCGATGGCGTAGATGGGGGTACCGACATCTATGTATGCCCTTCGTTTGAGAAGGCCTCAGTAGCGATGGGCCTGAGAAGTAGCGCGATTCGGGAAGCTTCAAGCGTTGGTAGGTAGCGATGTTACAACCAGAGTAGTAGGAGCTGCCATGCACCCCAATGGATAGGCTTCAAATGGTACGCTAGGCGGTGACTACCACCAGATTCCGGCGTCTTACCAGATCAACGATACCTATAATACCAGGTCATCCAAAGTGACCACATCCAACGTAGACGATCCAGGGGTAGAATTATTTAATACCAACCTCCATGTGAGATTAGGTTGGGGTTTTAGGGGTTCACAGTGTTGTTATGACTGCACCAGCGACGGATGTCTTACGTTAGTAATACAGAGCGAGAGAGCGTGATAGACGTCAGAGCGGAAAAATCCAGAAAGAAAGTGATGTTGATTTTTTACGATCAGAGTTCCATTTATTGTCCGATTTAACTGGCACACACAAATTAATTTGAATTAGTTAACGATGATGATTGAAAGAGAGAAGCGAAAGGATGGAGAGAGTTTACATTACAACGGTGACACAGGCCTACGTAGTGCACAAGGACGATGTTGACAGTTAGATATCCAGAGAGCCAGTGTCGGCTTAGCCTTGTTGCTGACACCTAACCTCATGTCGTAGCAAGTTGGCGGGGTTCTATAGTCACGTGATCTATGTGATAGGGTTGACCAATCACAGGACAACGACTGTCTATGACGACATATTGCTAATGGTCGCTATCCGTGATCTACCAATTAGCAAAGTTTGGCACAACCTTTCTGAGAACAGAGTCTACGTTTTCTATTTTTAAAGTATTGCCTTTTCTAATCTGACTGTCTGAGGAGAATAAAGTAAAGGTTAAAAAACATGGGGTTAACAACTGTTCGGTGGGGTAGAATGACCATCTCTATACAACATTACAGTAAAACTACACGTAACTCCACTGTAGTGTGTGCTGCACTGTAGTACGTAGTGTTCATGTTTGATATTTATTAGGCGAGATACACAAAGTGTGTTGTGTCTGTTGTCGAAGTTTAATAATAAACGCGGTGAATATTGTTCGTTCGTGTGTAATATGAAGCTAGTACACCCTAAGTATTCAAGTCGTTTTGGGTAGTGGCTCGCTGATGCGGACAGCCTAGGCTTACGCTAGTTTTTTGACACTAGACCTAACGTTACTCATTAGGTGATTTACATATAGGCTGGGCATTATTTGCCAAAAATCCAGGACTAATCTAGACAAATTTCACAATGCAACCTAATAAGCTATCATAGGCAAATCTATATTAGCAGGCTGACCATCAAGACACAGAGGAATCAGAGCAATGAACTTAAGAACTTGTCCCAATTCTAATCAGGCAATCGAGTGCCTGTTCTAACTTGCTACTTACTAATGCTATGGCCAATGTTTCAGACCTACAGTATTGCTATTTTTGTAGTGAAACATTGCAAACTCAATTGAAATGTAGCATAGACAACTACTGTCTATAGTTTGACAAAAGTTCGATCACGTTACTGTGCAGGTAATACTATGTGTCACTTGTGTGTCTTGTTTTCAGTTTGAGCCTGGTTCGGTACGTTAAGGTGGAAGGTCATTTTGTATGTGATGAATATTCATTAGGTGTTACCTACTCTCGGTTCTAACACGTTGAAACGATTTGCTACAAATTGCCCTGTTCTTTGTCATCGTTTTGGGAGGATATTGGTAATTTTTGTCGCAAATTTCGTACTTTTTAGTAATTTTCGAGGTCTAGTAGCCTCACTGTGAGGTAAGGTGGCCGAAAATTCTGAAGTCCCTGGTGGTTGTTGGAGCACCATGCAAGGTCACCAGTCATTGTTGACTTTTCGATTAGTATTACGTAATCAGTTTACCAAGGACAACACGCAACTCACTTGTACTGTGTATGTCTCTTGTTATAGCCTATTTAATTCTTATATACCATATGTGTAACATAGTAGCGGGGTCGCGGCGTGGAAGTGGATAGTCAGAAATGGGTTACGACAGAAAAAGTGTTGCAATTCCACACGAAGACAAAAAGAAAACAGTTAAAAATTGAAAGAGAAGGTTAACTAAAATACAAGCTTGAATACTTTAGCGCCCTCCGCATTCAGAAAATAATGATCATTGGAGGCTTCGGTGAATCCTTTCTTGGATGGGGGGGGGAGGGGGTGGCGAGGCTCAAGTGGTTCCAAGCATCTCTTACGTGATAGTCAAACGTGTGGGAAGACTATCTAAGCGGAGCGCCACCACCAGTTGGCTTGGAACTTAGCACAGAATAAAGACATTTTTGGATAAAGACACCCCTAGATCGCCTGAGATCGTTCTCACCCCCCCCCCCCCTCCGTCGGGTAAACCGTTTCTGGCGCTCACCTAGGAACTGAGGGTGATTGTGATGATGTTGTCCATAATCAGTTTTTAGAATTCCAGCAAGTATTTCAGTCTTCATCTGAAAATGTCAGAAAAAACGGAGCGAAAAAACGTACGTAATGTAAGGAGAAGGGTTTCCAATTTAAGACAAAGCTGACAGTGGCATTTCGTGGAGCGTACTTTCTAAGCTACAGGAAGTTCGATTTCCAGCAATCTAGGGTTTTAGTGAAAATTTCGCCTATAGTCCAGATTGACACTAACATGTATTATTAGTTTAAAAAAATGGTTACCTTATCAAACTTACACTAAACGTCACAACAACACAAAACCGTGATACCCGAGGCTGAAAGCAGCCACTGAACCGATACCTTTCACCAACGAAGAGTCCTAGGG
Organism: Stichopus chloronotus; assembly: GCA_021234535.1. Classification (NCBI taxonomy): domain Eukaryota; kingdom Metazoa; phylum Echinodermata; class Holothuroidea; order Aspidochirotida; family Stichopodidae; genus Stichopus; species Stichopus chloronotus. The sequence goes on from CM037830.1 coordinate 39,446,318, forward strand.
CACTATAGTTACTTGCGTAAAGGGAAATAAGGCGATTGTTTAGCAGAATAAATAAGTATTTTTAAAAGCAATGCTTGTGGACATAGAATGATAGATCATTCAAAATAAGGAAGGACACAAGCCTTTTCTAATGAAATAAGTTTCTCACAAATATAAATGCAGTTGCTTGTTGCTCAACAATAATTTGTTCACCCAAACTTACTAAAATTCAAAAGATGCATTTTCTGTTACTTTTGTGGATGTTTATCGATAAGACTGAATGGTGTAACAACGACTAAAGCTATTTACTTTGTATTTCACGTTGGATTGTTCCAAATGCCCTATTTCCATTCAAGAGAGAAATGCCATATCCCAACATATGAGCAACCAAATTGAAAAAATAAATAAATAAATTAAATAAAACAGAATATACCCAGTCGATCTGAATTAACTCTGACTAATAATTGTTGAGTTAGCTTAAAGACTTGCAGAAGTCCAAAACAATGTATGACCAGAATCCAATTCTAATTCAGAATCCAGATCCAATTTTACACTCTCAACTTTGTAACTAAATATCAGCCTGCAACGTTCCTGAAGAGCTACCATACTACCAAATGGAGCTGTTGAATACATCATGCAAGGAATGTGACGTCGTCACTGCACTAACCACACTACAAATCCACACACAAAAGTGCACTGAGTTGGTCAACACTTTGTGCGGTAGCCCATAATGGTAAGTCACAACTGAATTTGGGGCTTCTATAAATAATATTATAATGAGAGCCCCTCCTTCTACGTACTAAGCATATTATTGAAGTTAATCGACATGGACCCCTAGCCAGGTCAGCTTTTGATGCATTCCAACAAATGATTGTGACGTTATAGCAGTGACTGCAGGTTCACGATGAGACCGAAAATCCACAGGACCGAAGCTTCCCGAGACCGACATGGAATTTGCATGTGTTTATTCGTGTCTGGTTTAAGGCCTTGAAACCATTATACCACTATACCACTACTTATAACATACGTACATTTAAATTTGATTTAGGTCTCCATTTAGCTCTCCAGATAAATATTGGCCTAACTGCCTGACAGCGAAGTTCTGGACATTTATGTTGGCTTTTTGCGAGGCAGTGCCAATTATCTCTAACGACCATCTTCAATTTTTTCTACATAATAGTTGGCCAAAATTGTCAAAATTCTTGCTAAAGTAAAAGAAGGGCATCTCACATAAAAGAGGGCTATTATGTCTAAGAGTTAATATAACTCCTTTCCACATCTCATTTTGATAATTTGCATCCAGAGTTGATGTGTTAGCGCTAGCATTACTTCAAGTAGAGCGAGTCAGTAACGGTGGAGTTTTTTCTATTTATTTCAGTCTCGTGAAACTAAATGTTGCTGAAACTTCAAACTCTTATCATTGGTAGCACGTAATGAGGTTAATGTTTGTCATTTTTTATGGAGGTTTAAGGTCATGTGATGAAAACAGTGGACATTAGGTGCACACGATTCGTCTACTAGAGTTGCAACTCGAGTCATTCTGACCTCGTCACAGTCACTCTACTACGCATGCGTGTTGAGTAGATAACGGGAACGGCAAAGGAGTAAAAACGTCCGTAATGTCTGATCAGATGACGATCACCTGTTGGGCTGGCATAGCAACGGACAATGTTGGAAGTTCAGAGTACTTGAAGTAAAAATCTGTTCTGCAATGATTCTTCAGATGTACTCAAAAGAACGTGTGATACAAAATGTGTGGATGATTGGACAATAAAACAATGTCCACTTTAGCAATCTAAGCTTGCACGATGTGAAGGGAGAATCCTCAGATTGTAAAGATTTGCTGAAAACACTGTACTACAGTACGAAAACCTGGATTTCAAGTTTCATTTCAGACTACGAAGGTCTACGGTTTAAGTTCTTCTACACATCAGCTCAGGACCTAGAACCCAACCAATACACGACTTATCCCTCTTTAGCAGTTTGTCGTTTTGATTGGGCTTAAACTCTAGTTGGGCGAGGTGTCAGGATCAAGATGGGCCTAATTGGACTGCTATAATGTCAATTGCACTCCAAAGTCATGTGTACCAGATTCAGTTTTGAAATGAATCTTTCCAGTCTGATAAAGGAGTGCATCATTTTTAATTGAGGGGATGACTATTTCCATCACAATGTCGACACTACAGCCAGGGGGACGAGGATAACTTGAGACTTGAATTAAAGCAAGCATAACCACCTCAGAGAAATGAGTCCACTAATATTTGCTCATTCCATGCATGTAGCTTGTAAGCGACTCTTCAGTTCTCATTTGCAAATTAACTGAAAGTTTATGATACTTAAACAAATGGCAAGCATTGTCATAGCAATAACATTCATATCTGTGGTATGAACTTCTTATTGTGACAGAACAGCATTCCATCATTTGTTGGTGTTTTCAGATATACATGCACTGAAATGAAGTTGGATAGATGCAGTTTACAAGCTGTGCGGGAACTGTCATCGTCATGAAAATAAATTGTGAGATCAATGTTTTTATATTACTTTAAATGAAAGTAATTGAAAACAAAAACTCCAAAAATAGTTTGAATTATACATACAATTTTATATAATTATATCTAGTGTACACAGATGTCAGAGCATGTAGCCAAATCATGTACACTCGGTGCACTGTCAAGCAGAATGATTTTAATCAAGTGGACTTTGGCTTCTCAAAGTCAGCCAAAACAAAGAATTGTAGACAATCATATCACAGTTTATCAATATGTTTTAAAGAAGTTCCTGTTCTCATTGCGTATAGTTATGACTGTTTGTTGTAACTGCTGTTGGCTGGCCACAAACATTTCTTTCATTTTAGGTGACAGAAGGGATGGACGGTTCTGATATTTCATTTTCTTCCTTGGGTGTTCAGGTTGTTCCTTATTACTAGCCTCCTCTTCTTCAATTAGGCCTGATGTATTCTGATATATTGGATCATCGCTAACAGTTACAGCATACATATTTGGATATATTCGAATGGCATCTGTTGTCCTTGACCTGTCTTTCGTCTATACTGTCTTCATGTTTATGGAGGGCATCAGATTACGAACCTTATCATATAGCTACTGGATCTGTACTCAACCCACTGCCACACCAAGTTCTATGGAGAATTCCACCAAAATATTTTTTCCACACAGATTTCTTGTTTCCTTAATGTGCTTATAGGGATCAGCGGGTATATTGGCATAGACAGGGTCCACAAATGTTGTTGAAAGTGTAATGGAATTGGTAGGACATCGTAGCAACGTTTGCAGTAGTGCAATCACACTTCCAAAATCTAATAAAAAGAGTACGATAAATTGATGTAATTGCTGGAACTATCTGCATGTAACAGATATGAATTTACAGTCAAGTAATTCCTTAAACATTTCTTTCTTCTTGTCAAAGTTAGACCTATTCATCTTGGGAATGTTGACCAAATAAAGACCGAGTGTAAGCCCCTTTAGCCATTTCAACTAATTCCGTCATTGCTTTCCGGACATTTCTTACCACATCGTAGATATGGCTGTCCTCTGTATGTCCCAATCTCGTTGGAGAGCTCCGGGACGAGCACAAGTTTTACCGGTCTTTCCGTACAACAAGCGAACAGTTTGCCCAAATTCCCCACCACGTTGAGAAGGGTATGATTAAAATCTGCAACTCAAGGGACAAAATTAGGAAAAAGACCTCTCGCCGTTACTCTCAGAAATATAGTTATTCGTTCAATTTACTTAACTCAACAGAATACAAATAACACTTTTCACTGGCAGATTCACTAACCAGAGCCTGATATCAAGAAAATGAAAACAAGATACCGGGCGGCCAGCTGGCAAGGGGAAAATCGCTACCGTGACCGATTCGAGCGAGAGAAAAAAACTATGTTGGCACCATCCGCGTTGTGGAAACAGTGGAAGGGAACAACTCTAGATCCTTTTTTTACTCCCTCCATGCCCGCACCCGTCTCGTGGAAAAGCAGCTCAACTTCTTTTTGTTTGTATTCCTTCTGCTGTACACGATACCGGTTCTTCGAAGGCAGAGTCCTCAACAGAATGCCTAAAAAAGCGTTCACACAGTAAACTTTAATTCCAAGAAAAATGTTGACACATTCAATAATTGATCTGTATCTTTTCTTTTGTCACCTTTCCTACATTTTAGATTCCTCTTTATTGGCAATTTCAAACAAGTACAGCTCTTATTATAATTACCTTCTGATCGATTTACTGCGATTCCTGTGTATGTAAGCTAAAAGAAACCCCAAACACAGGATCAGTCTTATTGGGAGAATAGGCTCGTGTGGAAACTTTATTACCGTAACAGTATTAACCTTAACGATAACAATGCAGAACTTCTAACGGAAGTTTGTGGGTCAGATCAAAACTCGCAGCCCTAAACATTTTTCTAACTGTTACATGAAATGCAGGAATGCCGAAGTTTGTCACATGAAATGCAGGAATGCCGAAGTTTGTCAGAATATATCGATATTACAAAAAGAACAACAACAACAATAAAATCAACGCAATCGCCTGTGTGCTGGTGGTTTCACGAAATCAGTAACAATCACTACATCAGTAGGCCTTCCTTCTATTTTGAAACCACCTGCTTATTGTAGGCAACGAAAATTGTACGCTGCACTGAAATAACACGTAAGATGCACTTCTTACTGAGGGGAGGAAAAAGACGTTTTCTTGAAGCAAGGACCTCCCCCAGGTCCGTAACCAGCGCTGGAAGCAGTCTCATTGGTTCACTGTTTGCTTTTGATGAAAACAAGCTTTTGACCTAGCTATGCGGGGAGTACCCGGAGTTTACTCGTTCGTGCGCTGTTCCAAATCTCCGGGCTTGAAGGGGAAATCAGGCTTTATTTTCACAATTTATTTCACTACAATTCCCCACCGGTATCGCACAATGAGTTACAACTAACACATGTGATCAAGATTATCTCAAAACATGTGGACAATATCGAGAAACGAGTCAAATTCGCAAAAAATCTGTCAAGAACTCCGAAAGTCTGTAACATCCATATTCATCGAATCAAACATGAATATTCAATACTATCGTCTTTTCAAGTTATGAGAAGGTGTGGCTGAACAGTTTCATACGTAGCCTACGTGTGCTGTATGTATCATCAACTATCACTAAACTCTTGTTTTCTCAGCATTGCGCAATGCACGAACAGCATGGGAACCGTAAACATTCGGTTATGTTTATTCATATAACGTCATATCAGTCTTACGCTGTGATTGGTCATCGTATAGAGGAGGCTGTCTTGTCTTGTACATGAACGTTTATTTTTTGTACAAACATTAAGAGTTGTTATTCAACAGTAATTAACGCAATAATTACCGTTTCTTCTACCTTGAAACACCCCAGCAACGTCTCTATATATCGGTGAACAATCAGTTTAGAAAGAAAAATTCAACTTAGGGTGAATTTTCTCAGTCAAACCCTGATTTCCCCTTTAAGTGCGGTTTTCATTCCAGTGCTCTGTTGGTATGTGTGGAGCAAGAGTGAGTTGTCTTCTTTTTGTATCTTTCACACTTCATTAAAGTTGATTTATCTTCTTCTAATATCCGATGTCAGTCAGACATTCCTTATAGTGCTCCGCAACGTGGCTAGTTTACAGTTACTCTTTTGCACCTACTTTTCTACAGTTAATAATACTAATAATATAGCAGAACACTATAGCACACATACGCTCGAACGATGTTTCATTGATTCTTGCAAATAAAAAAACATGAATTCGTAATGTTTGCAGAAGGTTATCGAATAGAGACTTCTGCCACAGAAGATGTATTAATAAGAACAATCACCTTTAACATACAACAGCTGCATGGGATTGCATTAACAGTGGGTTATACATGTGTGTTCAATAACGATCAGTCTTGATACATTTTGAGAATCACAAAGAATCCTAATTGGTTTCGCCGTATAATTGAGCTACAACACGAAAGAGATCGGAAAAAGGCAAAGGATGGGAACTTCGGTTGAAATATATATTTGTATTCTGGCCTTCTCTGTTTCTTCATAGATAGTGCATATAGACATCTGCAGAATGGAAGCAGAGCGCTGGGACTGCCCACAATTCCTATTCATCCGATTCCTGCTATCGATGCTGAATACTTCCTCAGGTCTGGAACTTTTCATTGCTAAATAATCTCATAATTATTCTTTTATAGAATGAAGCCTTCATAGTAATTGTGAAGTTTTTCTAAGATAACTTATGCATCGACTGTTTGCCAATAACAGCCTTTCATCGCCAATATTTAACACATTAAGAATGAAGGTTTTTTTCTTGTCAGTTTGTCGACAGTTTTTTTTTCAAATTGTTCCTACAAATACTTCAGTGAAATTCTTCAAATTTTGCTTTTCAATAACATGATAAATGAATGTGTTATTTTTTGGTCACGTTTGAATATTGTGTGTTCATGATTCAATAGGTTGTGATTGAATGAGTAAATCTGCCAGGCTGATTTGAAAAGTGATGCTCAGGATTTTAAAATATATTAAATCCTAATTTTTTGTTTCCAGGTTAATGGATGGAGACGAGGTTCCAGAACTATGGAGGGGTAAAATCGATGGAGTTACATACCGTTATGGACCAGGATTTAAAGAACCCAACAAGACAGAGTAAGTTTTCCGGTTACCTCAATAATAAACAATTGACAAAAACTAATTGAATATCAATTCGATTATATTCCGATCTTTCTAATGCCAAGCTTATTTAAACATACAAAATTGCATGATAATGATTTTGTGTTTGAAAACGGTATATTTGAACTAACATAAGCTAACAGGTCATCTTTATCACAGATTTGATATTTAGTATATGGGAGTACTTCATTGAGTACAAGAACATTAGCATTATTAGCAGAGGTAGTGTTATAACAAAAAGAGGAGGTTGGACAGGTGTACCACATTGAATGCAAAAGTGTAGATCAAAGATCATTTGGGGTCAACATTAGTCAGATTGTAAAACCAATGTGGATAATATAGGAAAGCTTGCCCTAATCTTATCTTTGTTATATACGAGCTGCACATTCACTGGAAGAAGCCAGTGTGCATATTGTGATTGGTACATCTCTATTGATGACATAAATTCTGTAATATTGCAAGAAACCAAGCATGGTATACAATGTCAGAATATGAATATGTCAGAGGCATATAAAATACTAATAAATCATCGAAACCACAAGGCATTTGTGCGTTCTGGTTAACCTTATCGCAAATCTGTCTAATCTGATCCAATCCAATCCTATCTATCTATCTATCTATCTATCTATCTATCTATCCATCTATCCATCTATCCATCTATCCATCTATCCATCTATCCATCTATCCATCTATCCATCTATCCATCTATCCATCTATCCATCTATCCATCTATCCATCTATCCATCTATCCATCTATCCATCTATCCATCTATCCATCTATCCATCTATCCATCTATCCATCTATCCATCTATCCATCTATCCATCTATCCATCTATCCATCTATCCATCTATCCATCTATCCATCTATCCATCTATCCATCTATCCATCTATCCATCCATCCATCTATCCATCCATCCGTCCATCTGTCCATCCGTCCATCCGTCCATCGGTCCATCCGTCCATCTGTCCATCCGTCCATCGATCCATCCGTCCATCGATCCATCCGTCCATCGATCCATCCGTCCATCGATCCATCCGTCCATCGATCCATCCGTCCATCGATCCATCCGTCCATCCGTCCATCCGTCCATCCGTCCATCCGTCCATCCGTCCATCCGTCCATCCGTCCATCCGTCCATCCGTCCATCCGTCCATCCGTCCATCCGTCCATCCGTCCATCCGTCCATCCGTCCATCCGTCCATCCGTCCATCCGTCCATCCGTCCATCCGTCCATCCGTCCATCCGTCCATCCGTCCATCCGTCCATCCGTCCATCCGTCCATCCGTCCATCCGTCCATCCGTCCATCCGTCCATCCGTCCATCCGTCCATCCGTCCATCCGTCCATCCGTCCATCCGTCCATCCGTCTATCTATCTATCTATCTATCAATTTGTCTGTCCGTCCGTCCGTCCATCCGTCTGTATGTCTGTCTGCCTCGCCATCCGTCTGTCCGTCTATCTGTTCTCATTTGTTCAAAATGTTTCTATTCCGACATGCTATTTTGGAAACTTGGACACAATGTTCCATAGGTGATGAACCATTTCGGGTGTTCAACAATTTGTACTCCAAGGTCCCATGTGGACCCTATGGCTCATTTTGTGAAATTTTGTTTGAAATGCTGCTTCTCGGACATGCTTTCAAAGATTTTAATTTAACTTTTGACACAATGTTCCTTTGGTGGTATTCCATATGTGGTTATCAAAAACTTTCAGTTCAAGGTCCCATGTGGACCCTATGTTCCATTTTATGAAATTCTGGAAAATGCCTCTACTCCATATTCTCATGTACAATATTGATGGTTTGTCATAATGATTGTTAGTGGTTATCTTAGGGTGTTCATGAATTAGTAGTCTATAGTTCTATGTGGGCCCTATGGCCAATTTTATGAAATTCTTCTTCTACCGTTAATGTGCCCCTTTAAACTGTCAAACTACATCTCAAATATCCCTATCGTGCATGAATGGTAATTCATACATACTTGGAAAGAATCCTCAACTCCTATTGATCCATTTCAGTCAGGTGACCGTGGGTAAATCGCTGATAACCCAACTGGTAAAACCACGGTCAATCACCGGCTGATTGATACAATAAAACTGTAGATCGACAGTGTGTTTTCAGTTTGCTATATCTTACACAAAAAAATGGCTAACACAGTATTACTAATAATGGCCTACTGGTGAAATAACGTTCGGTTTTAAGGTCGTAGATACCTACAGTAGGCCGCACCTATGGCCTAAACCTGCTCAAAAGTAAAATGTAAATGTACGTAAATCTACGTAACAACAGCACAGTATACTGTCAGTAATTCTTCTGACGTAGGGTAATCCTACCTAAATTTCATAATTGTGTCGGGTGAAAGCTTCTCCAGTATATTTTGAACACCTTTGAAAGTTTGTTCATACATACTTGGAAAGAATCCTCAACTCCTATTGGCCCATCTCAGTCAGGTGACCGTGGGTTAATCACTCATGAACCAACTGGTTAAACCACGGTCAATGACCTGCAAATGCATACAATAAAACTGTAGATCGACAGTGTGTTTTCATATCTTACACAAAACAATGGCTAATACAGTATTACAAGTAGTAGGCCTACTAGTGAAATAACGTTCGATTTGAAGTTCGTAGATCTAACGTTACCTAGGCCGCGCCTAAGGCCTATATCTGCTCAAGAGTAAAATGTAAATGTACGTAAATCTAAGTAACAACAGCACAGCATACTGTCAGTGGTAATTCTTCTCACGTACGGTAATCTTACCTAAATATCAGAATTATGTCGGGTGAAAGCTTCTCCATTATATTTTGAACACCTTTGAAAGTTTGATAGCCTACCGGAATTAGCTTTCCTTCTTTGTCGAATTCTGACGATGTGTTAAAAAACAATTCCTTATGCAATAAGACTGTAAAGAGGACTAAGGAATGCAATAAATCGCCATCTTGAAGGGTCTCCACACAAACACCAGATTAATATTTTTAAGGACAGAGAACTCCACAGCACGAATAATTTAGGCCTATTGATAGGCCTAGGCCCTATATGGTGAAAAAAATAATAAGCAGGGAAGGCCCTGACATGAGGTATCCCAATCCAGCCATAAAGCGATCTTACAGCAATGTTTTAACAGTAACGTTTTGACCATATGCAATCCTTCTTTGTTAAACAAAGGAGGTTGTCTAGTAAAACCTCCTTGGTTAAACTAACTTAGGCTTAGTTCCGAAATTTTGCATAGCCTGCTGAGAACTCTCACACTCAGGGAAATCAGGGTCCGCACACAACAAGTCTTCCACTTACTGCTGCTGTTAGGACTGAAAGTAAAACATCAAACATGAACAATCTTTTTTCGAAATGTGTATTCAATACATCTGTCCCTGTTTTTATCCAAAATCAGTCTAATCAGTAGGCAATTTCCACATTTAGCAAGTCCCTGTAGTTGTACAACGCTCTGTAGTACGCAGTTACGTACACACTGCACATTGAATACACGCACACTGAACTACAGCATGCCCACATACTGTACACTACTTCAGAGCAAACTAACTAAAGAGGCACTGTTGCTATGTCAATTGTTTTTTCGGTTTTTTTTTTGTCTAAATGTTACTTTCTGTTTCGCGCTCGAATATTGTTGACATGTTGTAAATTTGTTTAACTTTTCTCGGGTTTCTTTTCAATAAAAGTGCGGTTTTTAAGAACCAAATTCCTTTTTTTTTTCGTCATTTCTTATCAAAATCTGTATGAACAAGGTTAATAAACTTTGGATCTACTGTAGTGTAATGCACCCATCTGGGGTTAATGCTATCGTTGGACACACTCGGGCTGCGCCCTCGTGCATCGCTTGCATTGACCCCCGCTCGTGCAGTATTCTGCAGCTAATACACGGTCCAGCGTAGATTAACCTTTAATTGAGTAATGGGACAGTGTCAGTTGATGTACTAACTGAAACTCTATATTGCCCATATTATCAGGTATGTTTTGACCTGTATGTATGATATGGACATTAAAGGGGCACTTTGAGTTGTTTCATAAACTTCAGTTAGTCGTCACATACCTTTCAATTTGCATCAAGTTTCCTTAACATAAACAAGGCTTCTAATGAAGGTAGATGGTCAAACTAAAAGGTGTCACAAACAAATGAAGACTAATGAGTAAGTAGTTAATGATTTAAATTGGTTTGGAAACCTTACAACAATTCACTTTTCTATATTAGTCCTAATTCATATACCCACTTCCAGTACAAACCATGGAGAAAAATGAAAATCGGCAGTTTACATAATTATTGTATGTAGATAGTTATGCTAATTAAAAGCATTGTTACTTGATAGTACCCATCAAAATTTTTACAAACTTATTTATGAAGTGCAAACTTCCGCACTGTCCATGCCTATGTAATTCTGCAAATTTTGCAGTCCTGCAGATTCCCTTGTGCAATGCTGATGTTTTGGTCTCATGATATATGATTTGAGGTGATTGACCCACTCGAGAAAAGCGACATCGGTTTAGTCTCCGGGGATCTCAGCAAGAGGGTAATTTCTCGGTGTCTGATAGTCTTAGATCAAACCGACGATCTGGTGGTCCCTACGTCAAAACCACACCGACGCACATCTTAAAGGGAAATAAGGCGTTTGTTTGACAGAAAACAACCATATTTTTAAAACCAATGTTTGTGGACATAGAATGATAGATTACTCAAAATAAGAAAGGACAATGGCCTTCTTTTTGAGAAATAAGTTTCTCACAGATAGAAATTCAGCTATTTGTTCCTCAATAATAATTTGTTCACCCAAACTTTTCAAAATTCAAATGATGCATCTTCCGTTACTAATCACATGCATAATGTTTGGAGGAGATGAAGCTTTTGCAGATGTTTATGGTGAGACTGAATGATTAAACAATGATTAAAGTTATTTTCTTTACATGCCACGTTGGTATATTCTTAACGCCCTGTTTCCCTTTAAATGTGAAACATGCAATGCCCCACTTTAGTGTTGAGTGTAAGCACAAAAGGTTGTTTGAAGCGTCCTGCACTTTACTTTCAGTTTGAAATGGACGATTACATTCAGTCTATTCCAACTGAAAAATCTGAAACTGTATAACCTTTTTATTCCAAAATAATGACTGAGTCTCCTCGTGTAACGGGCCGCAATAATAAAGGATTTAGTCTTACCATATTTCAATATTTTTCTTTTATACAGTAAGGTCAGAATGAAGATATTCACATTTAACCGACGCGCTGATGCTTGGAATGTAATCGGTACCATACGGGGCAGTGTAGAACCAGGTCAGTGACTGTTAAATGTGTTGGTTTAATGGATATCTTTTATTAATTCCTAATCGTATCAATACTTCATAAAATGTAACCATATGTCGCAATTTCCGTGCATTTCATCCCCATACATCCAATATATGAGATGGGATACTGTAGTTGCTTGGCAGTTAGAGGGTATCATGGCTCTCTAAGTTACTACAGCTACAGTTGCCATGTTAAAGTTTATCTGTAGTCAATTTCTGATGCATAGGCGAGGGGTGTAACTTGATATAGTAGGGAGCTTTCGATTTGTAAGTCGACTGCTACGATAAAGTACAATCAATCTTAGCAGTCGACTAGTGGACGTAAAAATCCAAAGTTCCCTCGTACTAAAGGTGGCCGACGGGTAAGCCCCAAAAAGCGTGTGTGGGAGGGTATGTGTGCGAATCTGAGTGTGTGTATGAGAAAACTCCAATTTCCGAAGTTTTTCTGCATCTCCTCAAAGTGCGCGATGTCGATGAATCTCAATTTTTTAGATATATGGTATGAAGTTGTATGGTATGAAGTTGTATTGTATGAAGTTGTATGGTATGAAGTTGTATGGTATGAAGTTGTATGGTATGAAGTTGTATGGTATGAAGTTGTATGGTATGAAGTTGCATGGTATGAAGTTGCGTGGTATGAAGTTGTATGGTATGAAGTTGTATGGTATGAAGTTGTATGGTATGAAGTTGCATGGTATGAAGTTGCGTGGTATGAAGTTGTATGGTATGAAGTTGTATGGTATGAAGTTGTATGGTATGAAGTTGTGTCTCCCATCAAAAGTTAAATGAGTGATCATCTTATTTTAGTTGTATTGGTTAATTCAAAAGGGTTTTTTCACAAAACCTTCAAATAAATTACTGGTATAACCAATGTTTCAGATCAGAGGTAGAATTTCACGCCAAAAGGTTTGCTTCCAGAGCTCCTCCAAGAACGCAATGTGGTCTGAAGGTCAAAGTTAGTAGATAGGTGGATGGCATACGGTCTGAAGTCTCTCGTCAAATTCTAAGGTTAAAGATCAGAGGTCACGAGATCACAGGTGAAATCGGCAAATATTGTGAAAAAGTGCGTAATGGTAATGGGCTGGATTTGAGCTGCAAATGTGGGGAAAGGGGCAGTTGCGTCTTGCAAGAAATTCAACGGACCCCGTTGGTGGGAGTAGCGACGTGGATGCATCTTTCCGTGGGGAACCCATTGGCGCCCGTCATCATTTGTATGCTCGCTAAATTTGTGGAAAGACTATCTTAGCGGAGGCGCTACCATCTATTGGCGCGAAAAATAACAGACAATTTTGGATAAGACTTACCCCTATATCGCCTTCCCCTGTATCCCCACTGCCTGTGATTATTCTAGGGTGCAAAACCCTCTCTGCTTTTGCTAACTTTTTACAAATTTGACAGTTTGACAGCATTTGGGAAATGGGAAGTACAAAGTTTACACATTCATAACCTGTTGCGTACTATGCAGACCACTGCACATACGTACGCAGGCCTTTGCATAAACTTGTATTTCATACTCAAAACGCGCATGCACATGCGTGATTCTTCTAAAGCCCAGGATTTCTCTGTTCTCGAGATGAGAACCCTATTAGGGACTTTTCGATTTAAGACGGTACAACAAAAGGACGGAGAGTTACAAGCACGAGCCGTCGTTTTTGAAGACTACAGTACGTTTGAATTACATCATAGCAATAACGCGCGCATTAAGTTATAAAGTTGCAAAGCTTACTGATCACTATTCTGAAACAATGGCGAATAGCGAATCTGCATGGACGAGGGAAATTTCTGTATCAAACCTTGTACCGTCTGTTTCTAGACCGGACTTTAAATCGGGCAACAACCGTTCTGAAAATCACAGAGCGGAGAAATGCCGAATTCTGCTCATGCGCCGAGAAGGGGGTCCAAATGTGTGTGTGTGCGCGCGTGTGTGTACAAACGAAATTGTGTCACGATCTCCTCCTGGACAGTAAATTAGATGAACCTCAAACTTTGTGGGTAGTCGCCTGGAGAAAAGGTGTAGTGTCCGCGAAGTGTCCACATTCCCACAACGCCCATATTTTCTGTTGGAAGCGCTACTAGCTTTGCTCTGAGCTGTTATATCCTCGAATTGCTTTCATCACTACGTCTTGGAAAACTCCAATGTCCATGGGTGTGTACGTAGTGACAAGAAGCACAGCCCATATGTTAGAAACAGGACGGTACAGGGGTTGGCATGGTAATTTCCCTCGTTCATGTAGACTCACCATTCGCCATTGTTACACCATAGTAATGAGTGTGGAAGCTAACCGAGCATTGTAACTGCCTGCGTGCTTGATGGTTATGATGTCGTTCGAACGTACGGTACCGACTTAAAAAACGAAAGGACTTGTATGTCATTACGCAAGGTCATATGCGTATGCCTTAAAACTCTCCTTTCTGTTGCTCTACCATCCTGAATCGAAAAGTCCGTAATGTCTATCGTCCTGAAATCGAAAAGTCTCTAATGTTACGGGGACGGGGTCTGCAAACAGTTTCGAAAACGGTACATACATACTTAAAAACAAATCTCTCTCGTTCCGATTGAAACGTGTATTTTCCTTCTTTCTCTGAGTTTCCTGAAATAACACTTCATAAAAATAACACTTCATAGAAACAAATGACGTTTTTCACATTGAATTAGCGCCATCGTAACAACATGTACAGTGCGTCATATGCGGCACCTGTTCACTTGCTAAACTAACGATAACTAACTTCACCTACGGTGTTAACAATTCATAAAAAGGTATGTCAAACATTATGTCTCACACATACTGAAAAATCCTGGCGACAGTACTGTAACGTTGCCTGCGGTACCGGTTTATTCAGGGCTGGAGAAGTAAGCTTGTATGGTGCGAGTAATGCAAGAGACAGGACCAGAAGAGATGAACACAGAGACAGGATATTCTGCTGTTTGCAGTTCTTGAATCTATTCACATGCTTCTAAAATGACTAAGTTTGTGCCAGCACTAAATACTACTAACTGAAACAATGTGAAAATATTTACAAGTGCTCACCGAGCACACCAAAGGTGGTGACCCCTGTCCATTCCTGTCACTGTTATAGCCATGATGGTTGTGTGGAGACTCTTGGTTTCTCCGAGGATCATCGCCTTCCCTAGACTATCATAGCTATCTCGTCGTCCTGATGCATGGGTGCTGTTGATCTTCTGTTTCTCCATCTTGTCTCAGCCTTCTGGAACTGTTCGGAGAGTCTTTTTCTGTCTCATCCACTATCCTCCAGGAGTCTTCCACCGTTGCCTTTCTTCTCTTGTCCATGAATGTTGTTTTCTTAAATCTTAGTTGCTGCCACCAATTGTAACGTTGCCTGCGGTACCGGTTTATTCAGGACTGGAGAAGTAAGCTGGTATGGTGCGAGTAAGGCAAGAGACAGGACCAGAAGAGATGAACACAGAGACAGGATATTCTGCAGTTTGCAGTTCTTGAATCTATTTACATGCTTCTAAAATGACTAAGTTTGTGCCAGCTCTAAATACTACTAACTGAAACAATGTGAAAATATTTACAAGTGCTCACAGAGCACACCAAAGGTGGTGACCCCTTGAGGTATGAAAGGTAACTGTTTTCTGCTTACTAAATGAGCCCTTTTTATACCATCAGTGACTCCCATGTTAAAAAATAATAAGCTACTCTTTTTCCTGTTAGCAAGTGTTAGCATTGCGCAATGCTAACATGTTAGCGTTACATAATGCTAACAATCAGGGGTCAAATGCTAACAATTGGAGGTCAGAAGCTAACAGTTTGAGGAATCTGACACCACTAACTTAAACAAAGGTACAGCCTCTCTCAAGGATGACTCAGAGCTCATCTCTGTCTATTCATGTGTACTCACAGAGCGCTAAATTGGTAACTGCAGCCAAAATACAGCTGTACATAGTGTAAAACAATGTATGTGCAGTGCTACAGTCTGAGAAAGATGGTATTTACCCCCACTCGCTTACAGTACTTTAGCCTGAATTATTCATTTTTAAGTGATAAAAAATATATTTATGGTGAAGAAGTGGGGGAAAATTTCCCCATTGTAGTCTCGCCCAAACTTTCGGTCATACCCTGGACTGTAAGTCGGATAAAAATCATCCTGGTGGATAGGGTCCGCGCAATCGATGACGTCATATGTCAAAGGTCGCGGTTTTACCGCACGTAGTACTATGAGGTAGGTTCTAGTGGTACAAGATATCAACAAAACGTATTACATCTTTGATTTTCCATACAACGTGCTCTAGTATTTCAGCTCAAGTTATACAATTAATTTTTGGCTGGGTGATTATGTCTGGTAACAGTGTCATTTTCCTAGCTCTCTAACAGGGCTGTGTGCTCCGTTTTACGGCCGAAACTCATTTACAATCTACTTCACAGACCTTGTACCAATAACACAATTTTTTATCCCATGCCGAAGGCAAAAGGAATCAGTGCGATGGTGATCTCGTGTGTGTGTGTGACGCCTTGCTTGCAAACATATCTCAAGAAGGGTAATCTTGACTAATCTCATGTGTGTGGGTTGGTCATATTGAGTGATGATCCTTTTTTTGGTGGCGGTCAAAGGTCATTGGAGGTCACCAGAGATCAACTTGAAGACCACCCTTGTAAACACTATATAAACAAAATATATCAAGAAGTAAAGCCGTGACTAATGTCGTACTTTGTGTGTGGGTTGGTCATATTAACTAGATGATCCCTACTATTTTTGGTTGAGGGAAAATGTTGTTTGAAGTCACCAGAGCTCAAACTGTGAAAATCTTGTAAACACGATATCTGAAGAAGGATAATCTTGACTGTTTTTTGTGTCAATGAAATCGTAACCTTTGTAATCGTGCGAGTGTATGTATGTGTGTGTTTGAGCGTGTGTGTGTATGTTTGTGACGCCTACCTTGCAAACGATATCTCAATGAAGAAAGCTTGTCCAGATCTCATATTTGGTATGTGGTTGTACCACGTTGAGCAAAATACCCGTATCGTTTTTGGTGAAGGTAAAAGGTCATTTAGGGTCGACAGAGGTCAAACAGTGAGAACCTTGTAAACACGATAGCGCAAGAAGGGAAACTTGTACAGATGCGATATTTAGTATGTAGATGTACATATTGCGTACAAGACTGCTATTGTTTTTGGTGGAGTGTAAGGTCTTTTGGGGTCAACAGGGGTCAAATAGTGAAAACGTTGTAAACACAATATCTCAAGAAGGGAAACTTGTATAGATCTTACATTTGCTTAGCAGATGAACCTAATTAAGAACAAGAAGCCTATTGTCTTTGGTGGAGGTCAAAAGTCATTTGGATCAAGACAGTTCAAACAGTGGAAACCTTGTGAACACAATATCTCAAGAAAGGAATTGTGTACTGTACTTATCTTTTTTGAAAGTGGGTGAATGTAATTAAATGCAAAACGTATTGTTTTTGGTGGACGTCAAAAGTCATTTGGAGGTCAACGGGGTCGAATTGTGAAAAACTTTGTGAACCAGATATCTCAAGATATATCAAGAAACTTTTACAGATATCATATTTAGTATGTGGGTGAGAATTATTGAGTACAGAAACGCTGTCTCTTTTGGTGGAAGTCAAAGGTCATTTGTTGGCCAATAGGGATCAAATAATGAAAACTTTGTAAACACAATATCTCATCAGAAAAAAAAAAACTTGTACAGATATCATATTTGGAGTATATTTGGTGTACCATATTATTGAGTACAAGTCCCGTGATGATTTTGATTTAAGTCAAAGATCATTTGGGGGTCAATAGTGGTTAAATAGTGAAAACATTGTAAACACAATATCTCAGGAGGGACACTTGTAGAGATCTCATATTTGGTATGTAGGTGTTTCATGTTGAGTACAAGAACCTTAAACTTTTTGGTGGAAGTCAAAGGTCATTGGAGGGTCAATGGGGTTAAAATAGTGAAAACATTGTAGACATGGTATCTCAAGATGGAGAGCTTATACAGCTCTCGTTTGTGGTATGTAGTGGAACCTTTTTAAGTTTAAACAGCTTATTGATTTTGATGGAGCTCAAAGGTCATTTCAGGTCAACATTGTTAAAGGTGAGGCAACCTTGTAGACACGATATCTCAAGAAGGGGAGCTTGCATAGAGTGGATATTTGGTATGTAGTGAAGTTCTTGGATATCTCTGTGGTATGCAGTTATGCCCACATGTTCTAATGGATAACTACAGCATTAGTCATCAACGTAGGACAGCAGATGTCATTGTACATCTCAATTGGTGATATGATAAATTACTGTAATACTACAATAACTAAACATATTACACTTACTTACCTTACACAATATGTCAGATTCATGAAAAAATCTCCATAATCGTCGAAACCACAATCCATTTGTACATTCTGGTTTACGCTTAGTGTTTAAATTGTGTTGGACATTCTGCTTTAGAGTTACCAGAGGTCAAAGAGTCAAAATTATGTAAACTCTTATGTCAAAAAGAGAAACGATGAGAGATTTCATACTTAACATATCTATTGCTCATATTCAGAACTTGTGCCCTATTGTTTTGGATTGAGGTCAAATGCATTTAGAGGGTAACTGTGAGGGATTTCATACTTAGCATGTGCATTGTCCATATTGAATAGATAATTTCTTTCTATTTTTGCACTTATTGTTTTAAGAGAAGGTGAAAGGTCATTTTGGGTAAGAAGGTTGTCACATCATGTTTCAAGAAGAATAAACTGCCCACTGAAGCCTTTAGCTTTCTCAGGGGTTTTCCTTGTGTAAGGGTATGTGTATGTGTGTTTGTGACTTCTACCTTGTAAACGAAATATCTCATGGAGAGAAGCTTGGACAGATCTCATATGTGGTACACAGGTGTACCAAATTATGTAGAAGAACCCTATTGTTTTGGTGGGGTCAAAGGTCATTTCGTGTTAGCAGGGGTCAAAATGTAAACAAATATTGTAAACGCAATACTTCAAGAAGTGAAGCTTGGACAGATCTCATATTTGGTATGTAGGTGTAACACGTTAAGTCATGATGAAACTTTCCTTCTTAGACAACAAAGAGGAGTGAATTGCATGCGTGTTTTCATCTCGGTACTACAAGTTGGAAACATGTGTTGGTAAATAAGAGTAACATTATCCCTGTAAGAAACCCGTAAAGAAACATCGGTGATATAAGCAGGGGAAAATAGCTAAAGAAGGCTTTCACCTACAGTTTCGAGCCCATGCACTTATACATTCTTATTCTCAAACTAAACGTTTATTCCAAAGACAACTTTCTGTTTATGCAAACAGCGATGTTGTGAAGGGTTTAGACTCCCTAAAGTAAGAGATTTCAGTCACAAAATAACATCTTTGGCAGTTACAAGCTGTGTTATTGTCTGTGTACCTTTTGCACTGTAGCTATACAATCACCTCTTCAGGAAAGCATGATCGAACGTCGAAAGTATCGAAAAATTACCTCAATCGGTCAAGAATGCCAAAAACATTTACATGACTCGTGCAAAAAACCCTAAGCTAAAAATCCGCAATATTTTTGCAAACGTTAAGTCGAAGGATTCCTCCTACGAGATACTTTAGTCCAGAGTGACTTAATTGATACTTTCGGTGTAGCCTAACATATAAACGTACACACTGAGTTAGAGCCTAGCCAACACATGTATTACTAACTGTTGTGCCTTACACTTACATTGGGGGAACAGACCAGACTATAATGTTCAAGTAAATTTTGATCCGAACTGCTGGAAAATGCGCTACATGTTGTCTAATATATTGCTAAGCTTATATTGGGTCATCAGGAACAGAATGGCATATTTTACACTTTTAGTGTAAAATATGCCATTCTGTTCCTGATTCCCATTCAACTTAAAAAAGTGGAGAAAATTTCACCATCTATAACAGCGTTACGATAAACCAACACAATTTCATAACTCCCAACCCAATGCAGTTGAGATTAAGCTCAATCAAATATTTGCTTATAGCCACAGGGATGGGTAAAAGAATTCACCGGCACTCCTAAACGTTCACTTAAACGTCCTAATTCTTCCATCCTACCCACCCCCCACCCCCATGTGTTCAGCACTGACCACTTAGTTCAAGTTAATGGTTGCATATTGTCACTTGGATCTGAATTCCTCACTATTTTGTTGAAAAGAAGAAAAATGCATACTTTTTCAGGGTTGTTACAGAATGTATCAGATCTTGATTGATGACAGAGCATAAAGTGGATATTTCCCTAGGCTGCCATTTGATGATGGTGACGGAAAAATAATCATTATTGATTCCTTGCGGAAGCAAAAGGAATCTAAGCGATGGTGATGTCGTGTGTGTGGGCGTGTATGTGTGTATGTGACACTTCGCTTGTAAACACGATATCTGAAGAAAGTTGGCCGTGAGAGATCTCATTCTTGGCATGTGAGTGCCCCTTATCGAGTAGATGATCCCTATCGATTTTGGTCGAGGTCAAAGGTCGTCTGAGGTCACCAGAGGTCAAACTGTAAGAAACATTGAAACGCAATATCTCCAGAAGGGTAATTGTGACTGATGTCATACTTGGTGTGTGGATTGTATATAATAAGTAGAATACTCCTTTTGATTTATGTGTTTTCGCTATTTTTAAGGTATTTTGTTTTTCATTAAGCTTAAACACATTTAATTAACGATGGATGTAGCTGCTTCAGAATGAGAGGGTGAACAACGAAATGAATTGTCGACTTACACGCTAACTCTACATCTCGGAAAAAAATTGTAAAATTGTCGAGATACCTTGTTGCAAACTGAACAACTTGTTATCTTGACAAAATTTTGCATTTTGTCGAGATACCGACTTGCGCTAACTCGACGTCTCGGAAAACTTTTGTAAATTGTTGAGTTACTACGGCACACATAGGGGGATATGTTATAGATCTCGAGTTACCGATTAAGGCAAACTTTACATCTTGGAAACATTTTGCAAATTGTTGAGATAGCGAGTTACAAATAAAATATGATATAACATAATATTAAAAATTAATATATAATAATATTATATATTATTATTATTATTATTATTATTGCAAAAGGTAGTAGGTCTGTTATTACTGTAAAATGTAGTGTAGGCTTAGCCCTCGCACATGCTGTGTATTCTGTTGCATGGCCTACACTTCAAGGGGAGTGTCAAGCGCTTAGGCCGTGTAACGGACCACATGAACCTATTCGGGGGATAGTTACTGCGAAGGCTAACAGATGATCGACGGATGGAAATGACAGACATGGAAAACCAGCTTCACAACCCATCACTTCCATAAACAGTAATTACCGCACATTTTTGTAGTTAATCACATTTTTGTAGTTATATACTTTGGCCGTATACTAGGTATGCTATTATATTAGAAGCAACTGATTTACGTTACATTCTGTCGAGCTGGCCATAGCACTTTGTTTAAACCAATGTTTGAAGGCGATGAGATACGCAACATACTTCGTGAATTGTTCTTTTTTTTTGGGGGGGGGGGTTCTTTCATTCCTTCTTATCATTTATCATTTAATTTATTATTGTTTCGTATGAGTTAATTTTTGAGTTTATTACCTACAATTTTAATAAGCGTCTCATAGTGATTCTGTTTTATTCTGCAAAATTTTACAGTGGATTATGATGAAAGACTGAACTTAAATGTAAACAATAAAATAGTGTTACATAGTCACTATTACATCTTAATTTACTGATCATATACATCGTCGTCGTCATCACCATCATCATGATATATAGTAGTCATATCATCATCACCATCACCATATCATCATCATCATATCATCATCATCATCATCATCATCATCATCATCATCATCATCATCATCATCATCATCACCACATTATGATCATGATCATCATTATCATCTCTCAATCATAGAGACAAATTCAGATTTCGTTCCTTTCGTGTCATTGTATTAGACCGTTACGTCATCATGGGTAACCATCGAGACGCGTGGGCTTTCGGTGCCATTGATCCCTCCAGCGGAACTGCAGCAATGATGGAAGTCGCTAGAGCTTTCGGGAAATTAAAAATGCAAGGTAGGCCTATGTCTCTTGCTTCTCCATGATTGTTACTTAAATTATTCTCTCACTAAATTTCATTAATTGCCAATGAAATTAACTAGGAAAATCGGCGTAATCAGAATTTAATCAGAATTTAAGACGTCTTGCTCACAATTTTTATAAAAAAAATTGAAATTGTTTGTCATAAATCGTTCACACTATAAATCGCCTTTTTGTCGCAATAATTGCCACTATAGTATTAAATATGGTGGCCGAATAATTTCAAAGAACATGTGCAATTTATTGTCCCAAATTAGGTTATTTCACAGCAAGTGGTCATTTGAGCTAATTGCTGTATTTCCATTCCAGAAGACTTCATCAGCACCAACATTTCAGGGTTATTTAGTTTGAAAGACGGAATACAAGAAAACTACATGCTCATTTTTACATAAATCTGCGATTTATTATTTTTTTGTGTGAAAAATTCCCTCCTACAGTTGACTCTACTTTGGAGGCTCATCTAAAGTTTACAGTAATCTGAAATGACGTGAAAGGTGAATGAACGACAGAATTTCTGTTAGTTGTACAAGTTTGAAAATTGGCTGAAAGTTTGCGATTATTGTGAATTTTCTACACATTAAATGATCATCAACAATTTTGTTACAAATAATGAGTCACTCATCAATCAACCAATTTCTGTTTTCTTATCTTTCATTTAAAAGACGAATTTCGATTTTTTTTTTTTTTTACGCCGAAACGAAAGCTAGAATTCGAAATAAATTTGGATGAAAAAAATAGGTCACACTTTACCCCCCCCCCCAATGTTAAAACTCAACACTGATTCCCTATTCAGTTTTCCATCCTTTTTGTTTGTTGCTTGTTTTTAATGTATCCAAATGCTTTCATGTTGAATCTTGAAGGATGGAGGCCGAGAAGATCCATTATGTTTGGTAGCTGGGGAGCCGAGGAGTACGGTCTGATCGGATCCAGGGAATGGGTCGAGGTTAGTTTGTTTAAACTATGGCTTTGAAAACAAACATATGTTATTGCATTATTGTAATAAGATAATGTTCTGAGAGCTCTGGAAAAATGGTCACATGGCATACTGTGTGTGGGTGCGTAAGTGCGTGTGTATGTGACGCCTTGCTTGTAAACACGATATCTCAAGAAGTGTAACCATGACTGATGTCATACTTGGTGTGTGAGTTGGTTACACTAAGTAGATTATCCCTATTGTTTTTGGTGGAGGTCAAAGGTCATTTGAGGTCACCAGAGGTCAAACTGTGAAAACCTTGTAAATACGATATCTCAAGAACGGTAACTGTGACTGATCTCTTACTTGGTGTGATAGTTGGTCCCACTGAGTAGATGATTCCTATTGTTTTGGGTGAGGTCAAAGGTCATTTGAGGTCACCAGAGGTCAAAATGCAAAAACCTTGTAAACACGATATCTCAAGAACGGTAACTGTGACTGATGTCATACTCAATGTACGGGTTGGTCATATTAAGTGGATAATCCCTATTATTTTAAGTGGAGGTCAAAGGTCATTTGAGATCACCAGAGATCAAACTGTGAAAACCTTGTAAACACGATATCTCCAGGAGCGTATTTGTGACCGATGTGATACTTGGTGTGTGGGTTGTTCACACTTAGTAGATGATCCCTATCGTTCTTGGTTGAGGTCAAAGGTTATTTGAGGTCACCAGAGGTCAAAATGCAGAAACATTGTAAACACGATATCTCAAGAACGATAAGTGTGAATGATGTCATACTTGGTGTATGGGTTGGTCATATTAAGTGGATGATCCCTAAAATTTTTGGTGGAGGTCAAAGGTCATTTGAGGTCACCAGAGGTCAAAATGCAAAAACCTTGTAAATACGATATCTCAAGAACGGTAATTGTGACTGATGTCATACTTGGTGCATGGGTTGCTCATATTAAGTAGATGATCCCTATTGTTTTGGTGGAGGTCAAAGGTCATTTGAGGTCACCCGAGGTCAAAATGAAAACCTTGAAAACACATTACCTCCAGAAGGGTGATGATGACTGATGTCATACTTGTTATGTGGGTTGGCCATACTGGGTAGGTGATCCCTATCGCTTTTGGTGGAAGTTAAATGTCATTCGAGGTCACCAAAAATAGGTCATTTGGGGTAAAAGGCTCATTAATGTGGTGTTTCAAGCACAAGTTGATCTCACACTTGTCATGTGGGTAATTCTTGTTTTAATATAACCATATGGCAAGGAATCACAAAGCCTTTTGGCTTTCTGGTTGGTTCCTTGCGTCAGCAAAGGAACCTATGCAGTCAGGTTGGCGTGTGTATGTGTGTGTGCGTGTGCGTGTGTGCGCGCGTGTGCGTGCGTGTGTGTGTGTGCATCTGTGACACTTGCTTAGGTACGCTCTAACTCAATAGGGGAAAGTCAGGTGAAATTCAAACTTGGTATGTAGGTTTGCCATATTGAGAAGGTGTGCCCCATTGTTTTTAGTGGAGGTCAAAGGTCATCTGGGGGAACTGGGGGCAAAAGTCTAAAAACCTTGTTATGCTATGGATGCTCATATGTTCCATCAGTCCCCCTCCAGTGCATGGCAGTACTGCTTGAGTTAGCAGTTTCTTGATCAAATGTAAAAGCAGCAGTGCTGTTTGCAGTACTGTAGGTGGTCACACCAGACACTTTTTGGCTGGATCAGTTTACCTTCTCGTACCTGAGTCCTAATGTGTGCATTTATGTACATGTTTTTTCAATTAGTGAGGTGGGCAGGCAACAATGAAAGAAAAGAAGTCAGTTGGTGTTCTTACCAGTTTAAACTAGACCCCAGGAGTTCCCTCCAGGGCATGCTATCAGTTTGGTGGACTTTAAAGGGGCATAGATGTGATAAACCTTATTGCAATTTGCAGAGCCCCTTCTTGAAATGAGAGATACACAGCTGTTTGTGTTTTGTAAAATGAATGAGATACTGTATTGCTGTATATTGCAGAAATCAACATCTCCAATTTATTGCATTAATTGAAATGGCCTTTTTTTATATTTATGAACTCAGGCATATCATTTTACAGTATGTATATTTCAAGTACAAGGAACCATAGTTCCCATAGGCTGTTGTGAAATCATGCAAAATACTTCTTCTCTTACAAATTGTGTGTAACACTGTTGACGGTTGGTCACGTTAGTGCTATGGAAGTGGTTCAATATTGGTGCATGTTTGTCATGTTTGGGGTCCAATGTCTGAAATGGGCCATTTTATAAAAGCATGACATATGTTTCTGTCTCTACAGATTTTATGTCACAGTGAGGGTTCATGGTCAGAAATGGACCATATAGGCTATTGTACAAAATAATGCAATATGCTCCCTTTTGCTTCATAATTTACATTATACTCTCCATCTGTGCTAGGAACCACAGTGTCCTTGGGCTCTTGTTTTATTGTGACAACGGGTACAGAGATGAAAAGACGAAAATCATGATAAAGTAGAAATTCTGGTGATATATACAAAATAGACCACCCTTGGCGAAATGTAGACCACCCTTGGCGAAAATTTCGCAAAGGGTAGGTGGACACCCCCTTAGACCCCCCTGGACGAGCATTACTCATCTACACGCCATCCCCCCCCCCCCCCCATTGGAGATCCGTCCCTGGTAAAGATTTTATAATTATTAACTTTGAGTAGCGGATGTTCAAGACATTCGAGTCGGCTTATCAATGGTTGGTAACAGTGAGTACAAATGGAAGATGTAGTCAGCAACATAGTAATGCGTACATGAAGTAAGTTAATGTTGAAGTCGCCTCAAATGTAACACGTCTTAGAAAACATACCGGTTAACCTCAAAGACTGGTGTTGATAACACCATTTGATCCACTAACTTCCGAACGTCAGAGATATTTCCTTCCAAGTTAGATTTTCGTCTTTTGTGATTCCTTAAAATTTGCGTGTGGTTGTTAATTAATTGATCAATATATGACAACCTATTTCCCTGCCTCTCTTTTTTTTTCTTCTTCAGGAATTCTCTAAGAATCTTGACAACAGAGCAGTGGCATATCTTAACCTTGACATAGCAGTTAGCGGTAAAGTTAGAGAGATTGGATACAGATGTATAACAGCACGTGTCCTATATATCTTCACTTCATCTCACCCGTACACTTACCATTTTCTCAACCTATACCATCACCCTGTTTTACTCCTACCTTATTTTCAACCCTTTCTTCTATCCTCATCTCCCCTTTCAACCCCTAGCCTCACCCTTTTCTAAACCTCCACCTTCACCCCAATCTTTATCCGCTACCCTGACCACTAATTTCATTCCCTTCCAATCACTCAAGCCGTACTCCATCCTAGAGAGAGGTAGTACAGAAGTTACCTAAATGAAATTAATTCTTTTTGTAGTCAATACATGGCGGAAATTTTCTTGTCTTACTCTTAGGCAATTGTATAAGGTGAAACTAAAATCTTCTTCTGGTTAGGTTTCAGCAGCCACATGAAGCATATTCGCAAGCTTACCATACGTACTAAGTTAAGGCACCCACTCATTTTGCAATATAATTTAAAGCTACCAAACCACGGCCTTATTGTCCTCACCTATGTTCAATAAAGCGAGGGCTTACAAATGGTTCCAAAAGCAGATAGTATCAACTTATCTGTAAGGTCGTGTGACATGAAAAGGACACTTTGGAGTATTGGGTGCATTAAGCATTGGAAAATAATGAAAAACGCACAGATTCCATCCAAATCCTTCAAAGATGGACATATTACAGGCAAATTAGTGTGTCAGAGGTATGTCATGAATAAACATTGGCTAAGTATGCAAATGGCGTATGACGACAAGAGATGGACTCCCATGATTTGTCTTATGCTAATCCTTATTTTATGTAACTTGTATTTCAAGGACATTTGAGAATTTTATATACCCTAAGGGTTTTATTTTGGAAGCATGTAGTTTTTCCTTCAAAAATATCAATATCATTTACCATTTTGAAATTCAGTAATTGAGTAATTAAGAGGCAAAGTATATAGGGTTAAAGGGAAATAGGGCGTTTAGAATGTACCGACATGACGTACAAAAGAAAATCATTGTTTAACCATTCAGTCTCATCAATAATCATCTACCAAAGTTTCATCTTCTCAAAACATTATGTATGTGTTGCGTAATGAAAGATGCATCATTTGAATTGTGAAAAGTTTGGGTGAGCAAATTAGTATTGAGTAACAAATAACTGAATTTCTATCTGTGAGGAGCTTATTTCTTGATAAGAAGTCTACTGTCCTTCCCCATTTTGAGTAATCTATCGTTCTACTTCCACAAACATTGGTTTCAAAAATTTAGATGTTTTCCCTAAAACAGACACCCTATTTCCCCTTAGCAAAAGAAAAACTGACCCCGAGCAATACTCACGTCATCTGTTTTGCATTTTCTTTTCAAACTTTGAAAAGTCATATCTGAAAAACGGTAATAGATATAAACAAAATACCAACGGATTTTCACCCAGGATTTTACTTTGCAACTTTGGAAGGAAGGGTGCTTATTTTTAGTAGCATGTCTCTTGCTTGCGTTTGCAACTTGATCTTGTGTAATTCTTCGTACACCATACAGTAGCACTGAAGTAAAAGCGGCAGTCATGAAAGCTTGTTCCTTAACTTTTCCCGTTTATCGTCTTTATATTCTCTACCACAACACGTGCTTTAACGTCATTCATTTTTCGGAATCGAAAAATATGTAACAGTCACACTTAAATTTTGACATACACAAGTTTTATTTCAAATTAATTTTTTAATATTCAAATGCACTGGCATCTTGATCTGCCAGATTATTAAGGTTTAAGTATTAATATGTCTAATGTTTTAATATGTACATAGGTACCTTCGTTCCGGACTTTGCAGCAACACCAAACGTGTACAACGTTATTTACAGAGCTGCTAAATTGGTAAGTATCAACAAACGAAGACCCGTTACCCTCGGAAGTGGTTTTGGGGCGCATGAACGACCATCGAGTATGCCACAGATGAGAGGTGGCGTACACCATCTTTACACTATGAGGTTGGGCAGTTGCGTCAGTCCAAATGGAAATGTGGAGTGGAGGGGACATGTTTGACTAACTGACAGGTTGGAATGATTAAAGCTGTCACGGCAGGAGTCCACGCACTGCACTTCTAGATGACTTTGGGAATATTGGACAGGTCCGATAGGTTTTCCCATTGGGTCTGGTGAAACGTTTATTAACGGAACCAAAGAAAAAAAAAAACTAAGCTCTGAGGTATTCAATTGTCAGCTTTTGAATGAAGGAGTTCTATATCTTCGAATGGTATTGGAAGAAAAAACTGGTCAGACATTGCATATTTTGAGACAAACGATCAATTTGATGATCAAGAAGTGGGGGCCGCCGGGGTCCAGTGATTTAAGGCACCTATTGTCAAATGTCTATGAAAGGACAATTCAGGGCGCATGTCTAGGGTTTTTAACTGGGGGGGAGGCTGACCTGAGGGCATCAGTGGCAGAACTATCTAAGCGGAGCGCCACCATCAGTTGGCGCGGATCACACCAGAATATTTGGGGCTTTTCAATCCTCCCCGATGGCCGGAAATGGGATTTTCCGGCCGTCCTAAGATGCATATACCCACCGTTGAACTAGGGATATCATTTCTTCAATTCGTGTAAAAACACAGTCTATGAAAAATGGTGCGGTAGTATATCAGATGGAGGTTGAGGTGATACAAGAATCACAATGAATTACGCATCCTCTTTCATTTTCTTTGCAAATGTTTGGGGCTGAGCACATAATTCTACGGACCTGGCAATATGGAAGAGAGATTTTTTTACCCGAATTTTGTTTGTTACTAATTACTGAGCAGGATTGCTATCTAAGCGGAGCACAATAAGTTAGCGCGTAGCGTGCAAGAAAGTTTCGGGATTCGCATATGCCCAGATAGTCGAAACACCGTTTCCCGAGTGTTCTAGGTTGCATGTACCCAATCTTAAAAAAGATAATCATGTTTACAATTTGAAAAACAATTTATGAAAATGTTAATACATGTATAGGAATTCCAGCGAAACATCTCTCGAAGACTGGTTCAACCAAAAAAAAAAAAAACCCTTCGTTGGTTTGGTAGAAGATGAACGTGAATAGAATGTAAACAGAACAAAGCACAGTCAGGTACGGAAGCTTAAAAGAGCCATCCAAACAAGAATATCTTTGCCCCGTAACTTGACAATTTTCTGCAAAATGTGTAGATAACAAGAAAATATAGCAACAAAAAACGGAAAAATGATCAATTGTTTAGTTATGTTATTTGAACAATTAAACAATTTTCTGCAAATTGTTCCAATGACAACTTATCTCATGCTGTAATTTCTATTTCTGGTTTGGGAAGAGAACAAGTGGACATTTTTGATTCCTTGCCGAAGGCGGGCAACGAATCTTTGCGATGGTGATTCGGTGTATGTGCGTGCGTGCGTGTGTGTGTGTGTGTGTATGTACGTGTGTGAGCAAAATCTTGTGAACACTCTAGCTTTTGAAGGGAAAGTGCAAGGTGGGTCAAAGTTGGTGTGTTGATAGAACATATGAAGATCTCGGCTGGGATTGTTTTCGGTGAAGGTCAAAGGTCATCTGAGGTCACCATCAGGCAGAACGTGTACAAACTATGTTTGCAGTACCTCAGAAACGACAAGTTGCATCATTTTCAAACTTGGGTGGTATGTACTGCCCTGTAAGTAAGTGAGATTGTGAGGGTATTCTTGTAGGTCAAAGGTCATCTGGGGTCATCAGAAGTCATAATGTGAAAAGCTTGTGAACACTCTATCTTTTGAAGGGAATGTGCAAGCGAGTCCAGAGTCAGTGTGTGGGGAGGATATTTAAAGATCTTGACTGGAATTGATTTTGGTGGATGCCAAAGGTCACCAGAGGTCATCTGCAGACAGACTATAGACAAAACATGTTTGCAGTACCTCATGAACTGCACATTGCACAACCTTTGACCTTCGAGGGTATGTAGGACTTTCTAAGTAAATAAGGTGAGGGTGTGTCTTGTGATCAGAGGTCATGTGGGGTCATCAGAGGTCGTAACATGAAAAAAACTTGTAAACACACTATTTACAAAGGAATAGATAATTTCAATATTTACAAAGGGGAGACAATTCACACTTCAAAGTTGTTCTTTTTAGATAGAGTGTATAAATATAATTACTGGTTTAAGTTTTGATGTGGGTCAAAGGTCATCTGAGGTCCTTGAGTACAAAGTGTTAAGACCTTTGCTGATGTTTCTCTCTTTCTGTCTTTTCCTATGGGTGGAAGGTATATGAGCTCCCTTCCAAGCAAAGACTAGCAATACTTGCACAATTAGGAAGTTCCAATTTGAAAACTTTTACCTGTCCGTTAGGTAATAAAGTGTAGTTGCTGTACTAATTTCACAAGTCTTTGACATATAATGATGAAACTACATCTATGGATCTTCAGCTGGCATCATGCTGGTTTCTGACAAAATACTGTATGTCTGAAAGCATCGGAAAAGTATCTAAAAGCCCAATTTGGTTAAGTTCAGCAGGTACAATACACCCTTGAGTTTCTATTTAGTCCCCAATTCAGCTGTGCAGTATTTGGTATTATGCTTCTTTTATTTATTACTCTTGTTTTGACAGTTCAAAGTGCTCACTTAGTTTTAAAAGCCATAATTGGCTTTTAATTCCACCTGAGACATTTGTTTGGTCTGAAAATGGTGATTGACCAATGACCTCTGTGGAAAATGGGAGAAAGGTTGACCCTTATCTTTCCCAGAGGAATCATTATCTGAGATACAGCGCTCCTTCTGTCATCAAACAATGTAGAATAGATTTGTTTTCTGAAGTGGAGACAGTTGGACATGGAAGATTTCTGTTAGGGAAAAGTCTTATTGTGCAATAGAGATAAATAAGTTATTACTTGGTCATATGATGGGGTAGATGGAGGAATTTATGTAGTTTATATAATTGGCAGTCATTTCAACTGTCATATGAGTATATCTCTTATTCCTGGGAAATTGGTACTGTACCTAGGCTACCACTGTGCAGGCTGGAGAATTCTTGGCCACCAGTGTTATCTTACATTACATGCATACAGCAGGTATTGGAAAATGGTGTGCAGTATTAATGGCGTCATCTGGCATATCCTGTGGTTACTACAGTAAACTGCAACTTGAAAAAAAATTAATGGAAGTGCATGTATTAGTGGCAAGGAATCACTAAGTCTCTTGGCTTTCTTGTTCAGAAAATTGTTGAAATGAAAAGATATGATAAGTTGTCATTCGAACATTTTGCAGAAAATTTTTCAATTGCTTACTCAGTAAGAAAGTAAACAAGTCAACATTTTTCAGAAAATTGTTGAGTTGTTTAGATAACACAACTGAACAAGTGATCATTTTTCTGATTTTTGATGAGATATTATCTCGTTATGTAGACATTTTGCTGAAAATTGTCAACTTATGGGGCAAAGATATACTTATCTTGATGGCACTTTTAAGCTTCCGTAGTCAGGGCCAAACGTTAGGGGGCACATATTTCCCATACGTCATCGATGTAACATATGGAAGCTCTCATCCGGTGTTTTCAGGAGGGGTTGGGGCCTGGCGTGATGGTAAAATCCTTTCGCGCGCACCGCCCACAGGACCGTATAGAAAGAGATTTTGGCCAACTGGCATTTTGTGACGTCACAAGTGAGCAAAATAGGTCCAGGTGGTAGCAGTTGCGCGAAGTACGTTTTACCAGTTGCGCGAAGTAGGAACTATCGTGTGCACACAGTGTGCGGATTGCGGGGACGTAAACGTTACTTGCGTAGAACGCAGGCAAATCTTTGTCTGATTCGTAAAACACTCAGCGAAAGTACTATATTTCTCAGATTAATGTAAGACTGGTATTCCATTAACGTATTACGGATTTATGTTTTGTGTGAAGTCGTGGTAGAAGTTGAAGTTGAACAATTGCTAGTATTACGCCAGTGCAACTGCAAGTGCACGTAAAACTGACTGAAGTCTGACAAATAGAAAAAAAAAACAGTTATTTAGATGACAAGTGCAAATATCGATGTGAAAGTAATCTAAGAATGTAGTGCCTGACTTACTGCCACTTCGACGGTAATTTGCTGATCTGGAATATAGCAGTATTTTTTTAAGGTTTTCTTTTTGAAGGGGGTTGGTGTGCACTTCTGACTGTACTTCTGACACCTGCATGCTGCTACCCCATCCTCTCTGGAATGGCCTTTCCTTTCATTGCTTAGTTATTCCTGGGTGTATCTCCGCTGCGATTGTATCCTGTTTATTGTATTCGTATGTAAGTAGAAATCATAGAAGTACTGTTTGCTCTGTATTAGTTCTGTACATTGTGTACGTTGGTTCTTTCGTTCAAAAATGTTTTGCCCATGTTCCTTGATATTAGTGTGTTGCATGCAGTTCATTGCACTGTGGTCTTATGCGCTGGCACAGGTTAGACCTGAGTGACTGTGTGTGTATTTGCATTAATATCGATCCAAATATTTTTTCTCTGTGGGCCAATTTGAAACTTGCCATGTAATATGTGGCGTTTTTTTGTTTTTCAAAACAGTGCCATTTACCATCACCATCATCGTTTACTTTAACATGGTCTTCAGCAAAACATAATGTATATTTCGGGCAGTTATACAGCAGTAGTCCCCACCCAGACTTTTTTTTTTTTGCGTGTTTGTGCTTCTACTGTCTGTTATTTGCCATGCAGTATCGCGTTGATCGAAACGATCGAAATAGTACAATTTGCCATCATTAGTGTAAATTGTTAGTGATGTTAACATCATGGTCAAGAGCTACAATCTTGGACAAAATACCTTGGGACACCCCGCGCCCCCGTTCAATGTTGGCTATAGGATTGCTGTTCAAAGGGTACATTCACTTCTATAGCGCAACATTGGAAAGGGGCGCGGGGTTTCATGTTATCCTGTCACCTAAAATTCAGTATTATATTTGCAACATACGACAAAGTGTCCCAACAATTTTGTCCAAGATTGTCTGAGAATTTGGAGGGTTTAGAAGCATGCGCGGTTCACAGGAAAAATCGTCAATTTGAAACAAGTTAAACGACAAAATGGGGGGGGGGGGTGATATTCCTTGCAACAAGAAACGTCAGCAGTGCATGTTCGACATGTTTGGGGCCTATATTGAAGTTGGTTTACTATAATAATATTATTGTGTGAATGTTGTCAATGTTATTACGGAGTACGGGGAGGAATAAGTCAGTCAAATTGATGTATTTGCACTAAATGTGCTTAATAAAATGCAGTCATTGGGGAGGTAACATTATAACTCCAGTGCATCTTGTCGACCATGAAACTACTTTAAAACATTTTGTATGATACAATTGACGTACTTTCGGCTCAAACTCTGATACTGAGACAGGTAACGAAGAAAAAAAACTAACAAAAACAAAAAAAACACCCCCCGAAAAAAATAACATGTTAGTGGTCCGTTGAAGAAGATCGATGTATATGTTTTATTTATTCAAATTGTTCACAGTGATGACGTGGTGTCTGGTATTAAAGTAACTACACTTAATGTCTATTAGAACTGACTTGCAGGTTAATCTGGGTAAAAAAGTGTACTATCATTATACAAAACAAACCCCTAAAATACAAATTTAATAAATGTGACGTTTGCTCATATTCACATAACAGTGACATTGTGGCACCCATTCTATTGTACCGTACATGGTGCACTGTAATATGTCAGTCATTTTAATCAGTTTCAACGGACTTCAGAGTACATATTTGTTGTTAGAGCTATATCATTATATTAATATACATATATATATATATTACCTTATGCTGTATATGAATGAATGAAAAATGAGAAGTTGACAGACATTTGAGTTTATAAGTGGATAACTGAGCAGTGAAGAACACTATGGTCATGCCGTGAATCGAACCCCGGCCTCCCCATCCAAGCTGACTTAGACCTAACAACAGCGTCCGACAGTATAGGTTAATGAAACCCACGTTCTACCAAATGTTTTGACAGGAAAATTTAAGCAACCCGTGGAAAAACTGCGCAGATTACAAGACTGAAGATTACATATGTTACCAGCTTCATGCAAAGTAAAAATTGCAGTCACAAATCTTGATTTAGCGGCCGAAAAGGTAAAAAACCAGCCTTTACTAACGTTCTACCATTTATTTTAATATTAAGCTGAATCTACAGTTCTGACTTTAACGCATTTTGGTACTTCAGAATACATTATAACTGGGATTCCTACCAGCATTCTACAATTGCAGTAACACTCCTGTTGCAACGCAATGCAACAGCTGCCCATCAATGTTATTTCTAAATGCAACTATTTCTGTCCGCATACAAAACCACGAAACAATCTATTTATTCATGATCACTCCTTTCCAACAAAACATATACAAATAAACCCCCAAAATTAAAATTAAACTTGTTATGTTCATAGTCGAAATTCAGAATACTTTCATTTGAAAATCCCCAGACCCATAGGTCCCGATAACTAATTTTTATGATGCACCTTGTCCAAAAATGTTCAATTTTCTTTCGAAATTTCGCTCCAAAATTGCTCCCAAAAAACTCAGAC
This sequence comes from Stichopus chloronotus, assembly GCA_021234535.1. Lineage (NCBI taxonomy): Eukaryota > Metazoa > Echinodermata > Holothuroidea > Aspidochirotida > Stichopodidae > Stichopus > Stichopus chloronotus. Next base: position 39,480,801 of record CM037830.1, read on the forward strand.
AATCTTGGACAAAATACCTTGGGACACCCCGCGTCCCCGTTCAATGTTGGCTATAGGATTGCTGTTCAAAGGGTACATTCACTTCTATAGCGCAACATTGGAAAGGGGCGCGGGGTTTCATGTTATCCTGTCACCTAAAATTCAGTATTATATTTGCAACATACGACAAAGTGTCCCAACAATTTTGTCCAAGATTGTAGTTCTGTTTCGTGCAGTATAGTATCCCTCTTCCAACATATTCCTATTTGCGTTGTTCGCGTATATGCGTAAATGTTATTCTCTGTGCTTCTAACTTACTAGTTAGGGCTAACGCTAGTTAATTACCATGAAATGTCTAACGTTAGATGAAGACCTATTTAAGGACTTAACGTCGTTATACGCCTAGTATTTTGATGCATGTAAATTTCATTTCGTTTATGGCCCATAGATTGTTTGATTGTTTCACTGACGTAATTGTACTAGAAGTATATTTTGCCTCCTATGTTTCCATCTATAGCTAGTCTAGCCATCTAGGCATAGACTAAGCCTAATTGATTCTTTTGTGAATGTGTGGTGTTGTGATGACTACACAAGCGTAATCTACAAAAGTTAGGACAAAAAGTTGGCATACTTATAAACCATACGCAGCCCAGATTAGGTCTACCCTCAACCTGCAGTCACTAAGTTTTCAAGACAGTCGCTTAGATGAAAGCAAGTAGGCCTAGGTCTACCCTTTGACTAAATCTAACTGTGTCGATTTTAATGTTTCTAGTTAGTAAATTTGGCAATGGTTAAGTTTTACAGGTTAACCTAACTTTGGCGTATACGTTACACTTTATGCACGAACAGCAGCTAGGTCTAATTTAAGTGTGCAAGTTAACAAAGGCCTTCTGGTAATATTTTTGATGGAGCGTGACTTGCCGACGCCGTAATCACAGGTGTGCCTAAATTTTAACGCCAAATTTAGCAAAGTATTTGACTTTTAATTTGGTCGTAGCTAGATGTTTAACGTAAGCCAAGGTCTACCTCACAGAGTTTCGTGTTGTTTCCATTTGATTTTCAGTTTGTTCTCCTTAGTTTTGCCTCCCATAGTTTCTTTTTGCAAGGTTTGTTGGGAAACAATACAAACAAACCCCATTTTCTGTCCGATTGCTGCATCTCCATGCAGCACAACAAAGCATTTTCGAAAGTTGCCCACAAATATCATCATAACTCTCAAGTGATTCCATATACGTCTGCTCTGTTCAACATTTGTTTTCAGATATCTCATTGATTGACCATCATTCACGATGAAATCTCAAACAAAAATGAGCCGTTCATTCTGCATCAACAGGCGGCACTGCAAAGTATATGTGACAAGCACACATTTATGTGCTTTTCTTTATTTGTCTGTGAAAACCGCACGTTTTTCTATCATTTTCTTTTGTTTTTCGATCTTTGAAACACACATACGTATGTGCGTGTACTTTTTTATGTTTGTCACTTTTTTCCTCTTGGTTCGGCCAAGGCCCGCTAATGTCGTCGCTGTACCACGCTCCATACATATAACGTGTGCGTATAGTCTGTAATGAAGACCAGCTACAGATTGAACAAAATTTAGGTCCAAAGTGGGCGTTGTCCCCTCTCGACCAATCCAAACAGGTTACACAGTTGGCCAAACTCTCTCAATACATGGCTCTGAGGACTATCTAAGCTGAGCGCCGCCACTGGCTGGCGCGGAGCGTTCCCGAAAAGTTTTGGCTTTAGAAACCGCCAAATGGTCGGAAACGCGACTTCCCTTGTGTCGTGAGCTTCATGTACCCGGCCTTCAAATAGGGCTCTCATGTCTGCAATTTCTCAATTAATGAAAAAACATCATTCTATGGAAAAATGGTAATGATTTGGATTGCACTTACCTACAATATTTATGCTATTGCAATTTTCTGAAGAGTTAATTCAACAGCTTTTACTTCCTTACGACAACAGGTATATCTTTTTGAGAAATTTTCAACTACCAGGTGACCTTAAACAAAATCTGGTGCAATACTTTGCATCTATTGCAGTCAATTTTTTTCGCTGAGAAATTACGATTCCAGAAAAGTTATTCAAACATTTTTAATCTCAACGATTACAATTGCTTAGTAATTTGCGAAAATCGTAGATGATTGAATGACAAAAAGAACTCGTTCTTGTACCCCCCTCCCTTTCTGAGAATTGTTTTCATCCACTAGGATAACTGATATATGAAATCTAGTTCGGGAGGGGGGGGGGGGGGCTGAAGTGGTAGTGTTGTCCATTTACTGCCGAGTTAATGTAGTCAACCCGTTACCTTGTTTCGTCCATTAACATAACATGGCAAAGAGAACATTGCGGGCAAAGCGCGCGAAACTTTTTTTGCATTTGGGAGATAAGTCTAAAGTTGGCTTATAAACACTTAAATTCGTCGAGTTACCTTATGATCAAGCGATTACATCAGTCACTCACCAAAACTGTGGGTCGATATTTGTTGTAATGTCCCCTACCATTCAAAGAGTGAGCCAAAACATTTTCTTCTGTTATGAAATGTGGAGGGGTGGGGGGGTCATTTGATATTGGCCCCCACCTATCGAAATGTGGGGGTACGTGTTCCCACGTCTGCCCAGAATTGACGCCCATGACATAGAAGACAATACTGATAGAATTTCCATGAGTGAAACTTCAGTCTTCGATGGCTTGTAAACACGATATCTCAAGAAGGGTAATAATGGCTGATCTTATACTCGGTGTGTTGGTTTGTCATATTGCGTAGATGATCTCTGTCTTTTTTGGTGGAGGTTAAAGGTCATTGGAGGTCACCAGAAGTCAAAATGTGAAAACCTTTTAAACACAATATCTCAAGAACCTTAACCATGACTGAACTCATATGTGGTATGTTGGTTGTTCATACTGAGTAGATGTTCCCTATTATTTTGGTGGAGATCAAGGGCCATTTGAGGTCACTAGAGATCAAACTGTAAAAGACTTGTAAGCACAATATCTCCAGAAGTGTAACCGTGACTGATGTCATATGTGGTGTGTGGATCGATTGTTTTTGGTGGCGGTGAAAAGTCATTTAAGGTCATCAGAGGTCACAATGTGACAACCTTGTAAACACGATATCTTCAGATGGGTAACCTTGACTGATGTCATACTTAGTATGTCGGTTGTATATACTGAGTAGCAGATTACGTTTGTTTTTGTGGAGGCCAAAGGTCAATTGAGGTCACCAAAGGTCAAAATGTAGAATCATTGTAAAAACATCTCCAGAAGGGTAATGTTGACTGATGTCTTACTTGATATGTGGATTGGCCATATACTGGGTAGGTGATCCCTCTGTTTTTGATGGAGGTCAAAGGTTATTTGAGGTCACCAGATGTCAAACTGGTGAAACCTTGTAACCATTATATCTCGAGAACTGTAACAGTGTGGGCATCTCATATTTACCATGTGGATTGCCTATGTTGAGTAGATGACACCTACTGATTTTGGTGGAGCTCAAAAGTCATTTGGAGTCACTAGAGGCCGAAGGGTCAAAATCATGTTTACTCCTGTATCTCAAATAGACAAAATGTGAGTGATCTTATACTTTACATGTCTATCGCTCAAATTCAGTAGTTCAGTATTAGTAGTCAAAATCTTGCAAACACTTTATCTCAAGAAGGTTAATTGTGAGGGATTTCATACTTAGTATGTGTTTTGCACCTTTAAGTTTTTAAAGGTGGTGAAAGGTTATTTTGGGTTAAATATAAGTATTAATGTAGTGTTTCAAGACCACTAGCTGTAATTAATTGTGGCGAGTAATTGTGGGTAATTCATGTTTATTATAATGTAACCGTTTGGCGAGGAGTCACAAAGCCGTTTGGCTTCTGATTTCAAAACGTGATTTTGTTCTCAGGTTAAGTTACAGCCTTGATTATTTTGGTGTTTTAGTACATCATTTTACTCTTAAGTTGATGCAGTAAGTTCCCCTCTAGCTTGATGTCACAGTTTAATTTGTTACTTTGAAAGAGTAGTCACTCGAAAGAAGAGTGAAAAATCTCTAGAATCGGAGAGCTGTAAGTATGTGAGTTTGTGGTCTACTTAGGCAACTGTCCAACCATGCACTATTATGCCATAAGCTAAAGATCTACTGACTTTGCACTGTCTACCTTCAACTTTCTATGCATCTCTTTTTAATAGAAGTGATGCTACACCAGCAATGACTCCTTCACCAATTCCCTCATCGGTTTGGCAATCACTTTAACCGTGGCTGATCTATGCATTCTATTCTAATCTCTTGTTCTTGTGGTTAGAGGCTGTTCACTTCAACAGAAAGAAAAATGATACACAATTTGCGAACAAAAAATGTAACGTTCATTTTCGTAGGTTCCAGATCCTAATCCTATAGATGTTGAGAGCGAAGTACAGGTAGAGACTGTTTATGATAGATGGCGCTTTCAGAAAAAGGTTGAGGAAGGAGACGAGCCAAGGTCAGCATTTAACAACAAACTATCTTTTATTTCTCAAAAGAACTTTCTAGGAACCAGGCTATGAAGAGCACTAGAAGTTGCCAAAATATTATCTATGCCATAGGTGAAGTCTGGTGTTCGCATCGCGGTATATTGAATTGATTAGCTGTAATAGCAGTCACTGACTGTGATATCAATCATCATAGATTAATGGTTAGGGCAGCAGCAGTATAACTACTACTCTGCTCCAAAGATAATTCAGGTGAAGATGCCACCCGTCAATACTGACAACTGGTTCAATGTGATCAGTTCTTGACAACAAAACTGACAACTGGAAAATAGAGTTTAATTAAAACAGCCACGCATTTTTTGTCGCCATGTCATCACTGAGACATGAGGTCATAACTTTGGCTGATTCTGATCTGCTAACAAAGTATTCTGATCTGCTAACAATTCTGAACTGCTAACAAGATCTGCTAATGTTTAACAAGACAACATACATGCCTGACCAAGATATCACTTAATCATTAGTTCATGATTTTATTGTTTTTATACTCTGTGTTTTAAAGGGAAAATACCAATAATCATTGTTAAACCATTTAGTCTCATCAATAAACATCTACCAAAGTTTCATCTTCTCAAAACATTATGCATGTGATGAGTAATGGAAGATGCATCATTTGAATTTTGAAAAGTTTGGGTGAACAAATTAGTGTTGAATTGTAAATAACTGAATTTCTATCTGTGAGGAGCTTATTTCAGGAAAAGAAGGCTACTGTCCTTCCTTATTTTGAATAATCTATCATTCTATGTCCACAAACATTGCTTTAAAAAATATGGATGTTTTCTCCAAAACAAACGCCCTATTTCCCTTTAAGAACATTTGGGCAAGTTATCACTGATTTATGGCTTGGTGACACCCTGGTTATATTATTATCCTCTAGTATCGGTGACCTTGGATCCGGGAGCGACTATGCGCCTTTCCTACAAGTTGTGGGAGTGAGTGCGGTTGACTACACATTTGTACACGACAAGGTAAGTCGGTAAACATGCAAAATGAACAAAAAAAAATGTGGACAATAAGCTGATACAAAGCACAAGATACGTTGCCACTGTACCAAAATTAGTTTCGTTATTAGCGTGTTAAGTCATATGCATTTGCTTTGTAGAAAAGCTTTTAGACAATCATTTAATGCTAGTCAATCAATGATGAAAATGGAAACGCCGACACCTGGAAGATCCATGTATGTAGAATTCCAAACGGCCTATGCGTTCATGTTCCAAACACTTTTTTCTTGACATTTTGATTGTTTATTTTCAAGGAAAACATTCCAATTTCTCCCTACCCGATGTACCACTCAGTTTATGAAACCTACGAGTTAGTTCAGAAGTATTACGACCCGAATTTTAAATATCATCAAGCATCGTCAAGATTGTTCGCTGAGATGCTGAGAGATTTGTCAGACTCTAAAATCATTCCGTTGAGTTGCGTCGACTACGCTGAGAGGATTGAAGATTTCTTTATAGCCTTACGAGATGGAGAGACTGGTGAAAGGATGAGGAATGAATCACTGGAGTTCAGTAAGAATGTTATATTTAAATAAAATTTGATTCGTGGTACGTGTGTTATTTCTTGCTTAATGTCTTGCTTAACGTCTTGCTTAATGTCTGCAAAATACGAGTAATGTGGAGTAAACTGCGTACATGAAGGCATATATATTTACAATAAAGGAGGTACAAGCGAATATCTTTAAGGATGTCATTTTGCTATATTTCGAAGTGGTCATCACTTCATCTTCAGGCAAATGCAGTGGTGACCACTTCCAAATATAGCAAAATGACATCCTTTAAGATATTCGCTTGTATCTCCTTTATTTCATCACAACACTGTTGTCACACTGTGTTTCACGCACGTGCGTTCACGGCGATCATCAGACAACACACTAAAATCATCTTTTCTTCTTCGTACGATAGCTGGACTTAACTCTGTGCCTGCGTGTGGATATTAGTTCAGTGCGTTTATTGATCTGGTGTTTGGAGATTAAGATTTGGAGCTTTTCTTCCATGCACAAGTTTCATAGACCAGAATCACGCCTGGACGTATTTGACCACCTGACAATATCCCAACGGATTGAGTGGTCAATATTCTTATTTTTGAGGTCCCATACATGCTTGGATAATTCGGTTTCGTTTTGGTAGCGTTTGTTTCTGAAAGATTTGATGTAGTTATAGTAACGCATTTTGAATGACCCTCCCACTAGACCAATATATGATTTGGATATGTTGTCTGACGTCACCGTAGCTTTGTAAACAATAGAGGTTGCTAAGCACTCTCCGCGAAGTGGGCGTTGTGATTTGTCTCTACAGTTGCAGTTTTCGGTGGCAGGGGGGCTTTTGCTTGCATTTTGCATCACGTTTGTGTTGTGCGATTTAATTATTCTCTCCATGTTGTTCATACAACTGTAGCTAATTTTTAAGGTATTTTGTTGAAAATTTTGCGAAGTTTGTGATTCTGCGGAAAGTGCTTAGCAATGATACTTAGAAATTTTACCCCTACGTTGGTTTTAACATTCTGACTATATGGCGGATTAAACCATATGATTCGTCTTTCTCTGTTTTTCCGTTTTTGGGGTCGTGTTCCTTCCGTGTTGTTGCAATTGCTGTATGTGATGTTTATGTCGTAACCGAATGTATTGAGCTCTCTACTTTGGGCAGTGATACGTTTTATATATATATATATATATATATATATATATATATATATATATATATATATATATATATATATATATATATATATATATATATATATATATATATATATATATATGTAGCTGTAGCTGTAGCTGTAGCTGTAGCTGTAGCTGTAGCTGTAGCTGTCTTTCATAGTGGACCTATTGAAGAGTTTATGCATTTGTGGCATTGTGGGAAGTGCTTATTGACTAGTTTGAGGAACTGGACTCCGACATTTGATTTGACATTTATTGTAATATTCAAGGTATATCGCTTTTGTAGAAAAAAAAACCAATTTTGCCCCCAAATTTGTATTTCCAACATATCTTGAGAACCGTCAGATCAATGAACTAAAAGTTTTGTAAGGACTTACCTTACAACATCGTGTTCAACATATCCAGTGAAATTTGCTAAATCTTTAGGAAAAAACAATTTTGCCCAATTTTTGTTTTTTCTTGAAAAGAATTTGAGAATGTCATGTAAAATTTTGCAAGGATTCACCTGCGAATGTAATATTCAAGGTGTACTACTTTTATAGTATTGAGTGTGAAATTCACTGATTGTTTTGTAAAAAAAAATCAAGTTTGCCCCCAAATTTGTATTTTTAGCATATCTTGAAAAGTATTTGAGAATTTAATGCATACTTTTGCAAGGATTTACCTGAGAATGTAATATTTAAGGTGTACTACTTTTATAGTGTTGAGTGTGAAATTTGCTGTTTTTTTTATAGAAAAAGTTAAGTATGCCCCAAAATTTTTATTTTTAGCGTATCTTGAAAAGTATTTGAGAAGTTTAACGCATAATTTTGCAAGGATTTACCTGAGAAGGTAATATTCAAGGTGTACTACTTTTATAGTATTGAGTGTGAAATTTTCTGGGTTTTTTTTTTGAGAAAAAATGTCAAGTTTGCCCCTAAATGTGTATTTTCAACATATCTTGAAAACTATTAGACCAATTAACCGAAAGTTACGGTAAGGATTGTTCAACATAATACTACTGTTATGGTAAATTCAGTAAACTCTCAGCCAATTGTACCTCAGAATTTGGATTTCCACCATATCTTGAGAGGTAATTGATCATTATACGCAAAATTTTGCAAGGCCTTCCTATAAACACACTAATGAAGATACAGTACAGTATATATCTCTTATAGCAAAATGGTGAAATTTGATGACTGTTTGGTTAAAAAATGGAGCCGACATCCGGGTCAATAGACACCACCTTTTAACTTTAGCCCAAAAACTTCCCCCTGTGGGTGATGTATTTGAACATTCCTGCAAATTATGAGAACGTTATTTTTAATTCAAACAATAATTTTAGCAGAACCAGGTCCTGCACAGGTTAATATGAGACTAATGTGCAAATAACCCATAGACGGATGCTCTTATATCCTGCCTCTAACTCTAACCACTAATTCTAACCCATCTGGAATAAGTTTTACTCAATGCTATTATTGTGATATGTAACATAATATGCACAGATACCTTTGAGGTGTTATTGTTATCATTACTTGAGCCTTAGTAGTAGCACCAGGCTAGACTTGCTACAGTACCTTACAGTAGATACGAATATTACCCTTTTATGTTCGGTTCTTCTGCTTCCACCCCCCCCCCCCCCCATTTTATGTTTGAAGAATATTTGGCTCTAAGTTAGAATTAGTGCCTGGAACTAAGTAAAGCGAGCGTTCTGTTACTCCTCTAGCTCTCTGTGACATGTGGTTGCAGTAAACTCTGACGTATTCCCATGTGCAGGCCCTGTATTTAAGACTTGATTGAAATCAATGCATGTTGGCGATGAGATACGCAACTCCGTGGATTGAATTATTGTTTGTATATTTACTCATATAATTATTATCGTTTGACAGATTACATGGCAGCGGCAGTTGAAAACTTGAAAGAAAAGGCCGATGCTTTCGAAAACTATTTAGAGAACACCTTGGATAAGTCAGAGTACGTACCACCATATATTTAGCTTTAGCTTCGAGATGCTTTAAAACACTTTCCATTAAAAATCAACCGTAGCCTCAACCGAACAATCCAAGACTGTATTGAAGTTTCGATGTTTCATGATTGGATATGGCGTTAGCAACAGGCTTTATGACAAAATTATGCGTATAAATCTCATTATGCAGCAGACTCCTCCATCTCGTGTCCCTCTTTTTGATCTGCGTACAAACAACATTCATTAATAAAGTAGCCTCGAAGTTAAGATTTACCTCTGGATTTGCTTTAACTATATAAAACTAGTGGAGTCATTTAAGCAAACTGATATTATCTTCATTTGGTTTTAGCATTCTTGCAGTCAGGGAGGCAAATGATCGAATTATGAATTTTGAGAGATCCTTTATCGATCCCCTTGGGTTACCAGATCGCCCAACCACAAGGTAGCTATTTATTTTTTGTCAGTTTTATGAAATAAAAAATATTACTTGGTATCACATCTCTTACATACAAGTTAGCTATGTGTTTTGTCTATTACAATGAAACCATATTCCTTGGTGCAGATATCACATTGAACAATTATATGTATTGTGTCTTGTTATATGTAGCAACGTATAGCATCAGTATGTTGTTCAAAGTGACGGTCGTGCACTTCTAATTACATACAATTGACAGGGTATACAACCTACCATACGAAAGGTCTTCCTTCCTTTCTGACAAGGAATCACAAAGCCGCTTGGTTTTCTGGTTATTTTTATTACTTAGTTCTAAAAGCATTTTGAGCATTGTTCCCACATTTTAACTTCTAAATATGTTTTATCTTCATACAGGCACGTTGTGTTTGCCCCTAGCAGTCGTGACAATTATAGCAGTGATAAGTTTGCTGGTATCATAGACACGATGTTCGATATCGATAACAACGACGATCCCGAAAAATGGGAAAAAGTGGCCGAACAACTTGCCGCCGTAACGTACGCTCTCGATTCCGCAGCCCATTCACTGGATCTCGAGCTAATCGAATCAATCTAACAACAATCGACACGAACAAAACAAAAAGCCATCAGAAATAACAAATATAAGTGATATACCATTGTTAAAATGATGAAACAATGTAAAAAACAACAATTACATGTGATTTGGACGGACTTTATGACTTGAATCATTCTAGAAGTGGACCCCAAACGGTTTTTTAATTAATTTAATGGTGATATTTTAACGATGATATTATTTTGGGTGTGTTGGGCACACAGGGAAAATCAGGGTTTGACTGAGAAACTTCACCTTTAGTTGATTTTTCTTTCTAAACTGATTTTTCACCGAAATATAGAGACGTTGGGGAGGTGTTTCAAGGTAGAAGAAACGGTAATTATTGCGTTAATTACTGTTGAATGAGAACTCTTAATATTTGTCGGGTACAAAAAAGTAAACGTTCATGTACAAGACAAGACAGCCTCTTCTATACGATGACCAATCACAGCGTAAGACTGAGATGACGTTATATGAATAAACATAACCGAATGTTTACGGTTCCCGTGCTGTTCGTGCATTGCGCAATGCTAAGTAAACAAGAGTTAATTAAGTGGTAGTTGATGATACATACAGCACATGAAGGCTACTTATGAGACTGTTCAGCCACACCTCCTCATAACTTGAAAAGACGATAGTATTGAATATTCATATTTGATTCGATGAATATGGATGTTACAGACTTTCGGAGTTCTTGACAGATTTTTTGCGAATTTGACTCGTTTCTCGAAATTGTCCACATGTTTTGGGATAATCTTGATCATATTTGTTAGTTATAACTCATTGTTCGATACCGGTGGGGAATTGTAGTGAACTAATTGTGAAAATAAACCCTGATTTCCCCTTTAATTTTCTCCATAAATTTCCTTTGTTCGTAATATTGGTTAAAGTGATAATTGACACACCATGTGAGTAATGGAAGAACACTTTCGTACTTTCCCTTTCATGTTGACCTTCGACAGTCTGACCTATGTAACAGTCTTCTATTCCTGCATCATTAAGTTTCGCACTCTTACCGTTGGTGTGTACGTGATTGCATGCTTTCTTCAACATCACACACAGTTAAAGCTGTAAAACTTTGGGCTTACGCAGACCTATACACTAACGATGATAGTAAATAATGTTCAGACCATGTCGGTATTTTGATTATGTTCTTGTTGTTCATTACGTATTTTCATAAATTTCTGTGCATTAAATGCACTGCATAAAAGTAGGCGACTTTTGAAATAAGGAAAATTAGAAATTTTACAGAAGTTGCCGTTATCAAAAAAAAAAGTCTAATCCAACCTTCAACAAATCTAATCAAACAAAGCAAATCCAACAACAATGGCCTATGACCAAAAATGTCGGTCCAATGGTTTGATTTCGCCTCAGCAGTCTTCCTTCAACTAATTTCATCATCAAATTGATCTATTTAATACTGATTATTATATATTATATTATCAGCACTACCTGCATTTATCTTCTTTTCTTGCATATATGGTACCCTACCACTGTGATATAATGTAATCCCCCGTGCACCCTATTCAACACTTGGCTAATTATAGAAATCTTCATTCGGTGACCACGATGCAGTACATTAAAACCTAAGCACATGTAGCTGACTGTTAAAATATACTATAAACAACTGTCACTATATGCGAAGCCCAGTCACCTGTGGATCGTTCTATCTTGTATTTTGATATCTTGATCTTTTTGTCTGGCTCACCACACCCTTTGCGGAGACATCTAGCTTAAAGTTAGTTTCGGGTAGGGGATTACCGTTTCACATTCTTCTCCCTTGGGCAGAACACCCTGCCGGAATGCGAGCAAACTCGTATGCTTCAAGTGACTCTAGCCGTCACTCGTACCGTCAGACTACAATTTATGGGGGGGCAAAGAATTTTTTGTCGATTGGATATCGTAATAAGGTCGTAACAAGGACGTCATGAGGTCTTTGAACTGTACGAAATATTTTATAAGTTCCTCGAAGAAGGATACTTAGGAGGCGATTCGAGGAGGTAAGAAGTATTTTTGGTTCCTTGCGTCAGCGAAGAAATCTATGCAGTCAACTTGGCGTGTGTGTGTACGTGCGTCGGTGTGTGCATCTGTGACACTTGCTTAGGTACTCTCTGACTCAGTAGCGGAAAGTCAGATCAAAGTCAAACTTGGTATATAGGTTCGCCATATCGAGAAGGTGTGCTCTATTGTTTTTGGTGGAGGTCAAAGGTCATCTGGGGAACTTGGGGCAAAAGTCTGTTTTGCATGGGTATGCTCTAACTCAATAGGGGAAAGATGAAAGGTTAACTTGGTATGCAGGTTCGCCATATTGAGAAGGTGTGTCCTATTGTTTTTGGTGGAGGTCAAAGGTCATCTGGGGGAACTGGAGGAAAAGTCTGAAAACCTTGTTATGCTATGCTTATATGTTCCATCAGTCCCCTCCTGCTTGAACTAGCACTTTCATGATCAAATGCTGTTGGAACTGTTGGTGGTCACACCAGACAAGTTTTGGCTGAATCAGTCTACGTCCTCGTGCTTCAGTGCTGATGTGCTCATTCATGTAAATCATAGTATCTTTCAATTAGTGAGGTGGGCAGGACACAATGAAAGGAAATAAGTCAGATGGTGTTCTTACCAGTGGAAACTAGACTCCAGGAGTTCCCTCCAGGGCATATGCTGTCAGAGTTGGGTGGACTTTTAAGGGGCATAGATGTGATAAGCCTTATTGCAATTTACGGAACCCCTTCTTTAGTGCTTTAAATGAAAGATTCACAGCTGTTTGTGCTTTGCAAACTGAATGGGATATTGCTGTATATTGCAGGAATCAACATCCTTTTCATTGCATCAATAGAAATGGCTTTTTTGATATTTATGAACTCAAGCATATCGTTTTACAGTATGTATATTTCAAGTACAAGGAACCATAGTGACCTTGGGCTGTGAAATCATGCAAAATACTTCTCCTATAGATTGTATGTAACACTGTTGATGCTTGGTCACATTAGTGCTATGGAAGTGGTTCCATGTAGGTGCATGTTCGTCATGTTTGGGGTCCAATGTCTGAAATGGGCCATTTTATAAAAGCATGAAATACGTTTCTTTCTCCACAGATTTTATGTTACAAAAGTGAGAGCTCATGGTCAGAAATGGGCCAGATGGGCTATTGCACAAAATAAAGCAAAATGCTCCTTTTACTTCATAATTACATTATATACTGCACATATGTTCAAGGAGCCACGGTGCCCTTGGGCTCTTGTTTTCTACCAAGAACTAAAAACGCCGTTACAAAAAAAAAAAAAAAATAGACATGACCAATTGTATGCCATACATCATGTTAACATATGGAAGTGAACTTCTAAAAACATAGGAATCTTTGTTTTTGACAACCATATTACATATCAAACACCACACCACCCAGCACACGGTATTTGCGGGGGGCGAACTGAGTGCTGGCAGGGCTCCACCATCAGTTTCCAACCTCCACCCTCACGAGGCCGGTGTGGCATGAAATAGTGTCCGTAAAATATGGGACAACTTTTATCGGCGAAAATCTGTCCCAGTTAAGGAATGTGCGTCTTACAGACACTTTCTTCAACCTTAAGTGTAATGACACAGCAGATTGTGTCCTAGATCCAGAAGATTGCCTTGCCTATAAACATCTCATGTTATTTGCCATGAGTTTCTCTTACAAATCAGTCATTTCCACCTCGCTTTTAGTACCCTGGATGATTGATTTACCAAGAAGAGAGACTGAGGAAGTCGCATCAGTTTGTATATCAGGGCTATCGCCAACATTGCTGAATGTGCTAATAGGAGACATCAACCCTGGTGCGGGAAAACACTAAGACCTAATACTGAAACCTCCATGAGTGTGTGATGTGTTTCAACCGTGATCAACGTAAATTTGCTTTGCTGAAAGTTCCTGTTCAGGGAGACTAAGCAAGGTATCTGCGCCAGGATCGGTGTCGCACTAAATTGTGTCCGCTGTCTAAGGGACCAACTTTCAGTCGGAACAGACGCCATTGCTTTAATTAAGAAAAATACCAATACTAAGATAGTGCCTTTTATCTATGATATGACTATTGATTTGACTTAAGGTATTACAAGGATAAGTAGAAATGTGTAACTCCACTATAACTTATAAAGTATTTAGGGGTATGTGGCATAATAAGGTGAACAATCTGCAATTAAAACCACTGGCAGTAAGCTGTTGGGGAATTGAAGGAAAGGAACATGTCCTCTGTCTTTTCAAACCATTTTTATTCATATTCTTGACATTTACATTTTTAACGTTTAATGGACAAAACAAGATGCTAAAACTTCCCTCTCAACAGAGTTTCTAACACTATGTATGAAGGTTACATTATTATGTAATTGACCGTGATTTCCGGATGTTTCTCGTGACGTAGTCAACGACCAACGCTGATTCAAGACGACCAACCTGTTTGTCTTACAATCAGTAGCACTGAAGACTAAGAATACCAGTAAATTGTACCAGTGTATGAAAACAAGTAAGAATATATATCACTAATTAATACTAAGCTTGTATGGAAGTCATGTAAATTATTAGAAATAAGACACACGAAGCGAAACCCAAAGAACAAAGGTGGAACCTTTGAATCTTACCAAACAGAGCATGGAACATTTTCATTAGAGATAATTGATTCTGTTTCGATAGGAGTTTATCAATGAAAAAAAATCATTCTACATAGAAATTTGTTCAAACGTTTTACAATACGCAGTTTTCTTAGTACCCAATCACAAGTGTTAACGTAAATGGCAACATGTCCTCCAAATGTTATTACAAAGTAAATAATCATATCGTGGACAAAGGCTTCTCATGTAATAATGTGCTTTAAAACAGCTATAGCTTACTTTTCATCCTTCCATCGGTATACTTAACTAAGTTATAAATCAACGCATAGTCCACTTTAGTCATTCACATAAACATCTACAGAAAACTACTTTGTGTTCAAATTAGGTGTTATGAGAAAGTGAGATTTCTTCTTAATCAGTATTCAGTTAAAAATTTTGTTTCTTTGTCTTAGAGAGAGTTAGAAGTGGCATCAGTGATGTGCAGTGATTGGACAGGAAGTCACGTGATGTAAGTTATGCATAGAGGAATTTGTAAAATTATTCAAAGCTCAACATTGTCCATTAACTTTAATGAAATGCTTTATATTTTGTAAGCTGCTGCCACAATAAATTGGTAAATGTCTGGCAATTTCCCACTCGGGAATCAATTTTTATACATTAAAGCAAGATGTGCTGTTATTCCATGAATTTTCAAAAGTACACGAAAGAACTGGCTACATTTCTTACAGTTGTAAAAAGCTATAGAAACGACTACATTGTTGTTACAACCGATAATGTAAAAATTAACCGATAATGTAGAAACGACCGATAATGTAAAAAAAAAATACCGATAATGTAAAGAACTCTTTGAACCGATAATGTATAAAAACAATTTACCGATAATGTTAAAACTGTTATAAAGACGATTTCAGATAGCCCCATGTAAATGTGTGTAAGCAGGTGCCAGTGGGTAGACATGTATGTAGGTATAGGTAACACACTTTTTACCGATAATGTAACTGACAATTTCATACGGTCCTATATGTGTGCAAGTAAGTGCGTATGTACGTAGGCATGCAGGTAGGTAGATAGGAAGGTAGGTCGGTAAATGGGCACGCAGTGCGACAGCGTACAGGCGGGGAGGCAGATAGGTAGGTTTGTGCGTGCATGCGTATGTGCGTGTGTTGCCTATGTGAGCTTATGAGTGTAGGCCTATATAAATGGGGTCACAAAAGTAACAGTGTATTTGTGAATGTTAAACAAAATAAAGACATCAGTGACTCTAACTCACTGAACACAACATACCTAGCTAATATGTTGTGTCTGAGTGTAGCCGAAGTGGTTTATGACTTTGTTAGGAATTCTTCCTTGTCGCTCCAGAAAGGGGCATGGAAAAAACACCGGAAAGCATTGTCTGATCGGAAATGTTACTCGTGGTTTTAGTGGCCTGCGCTGGTGGATATGTGTACTCATTGGTCTGCCGTTTTCAAACCCAAAGGTCACCAATAGCAAAGAGAGTCACCCGTCGCACCCCTCGTTTTGTCCCAATAGTCAGCTTAATGTTGATTATGAAACTAATATCACGATTCAAAATTCCGGCGAGAGAAATTCATTCCTCCGTAAGAGTAGGGGTGAGGATGACAAATCAAGCAGGATAGCCATACAGTATACATATACACATATCAATATGTATATAGTGCGTATGTATCAATTTAAATGTATTTATTATGTACTTTCACGCAGGAGCGGAATTTGACATTTGAAAGCCTGGGGGTAAACCCTGAAGGAATATTACCAAACGGAATGGCGAAGGCGCCATGGAGCACGATACACTCCCCTCATCGGTGTAGGGTGGGGGTCCAGGGGAAGAGCTAAGGTGGGGTCCAGGGGGAGAATCCCCCGGAAGCTCTGAGGTATTAACGACATTGCAGGCATTAAAATGACGCATTTTTAAAATGATGTCATGTCGACACTTAACAGACTCCTAACAGACCACAGGTAACACAATTTGACTAATTTCAATTATATTTTTATTTTATTTACTTTCCTGAGGAAATCCTCCTTCCCCCATTTGTAATTTTGGTGCGCACAGCAGTATATCACTATAAATGAGGCATTAATTTATAGTAGGCTTATGAGAAGCACGTGGAAAAATATCGAGAATTGAGATTCCCAATGGATTTGGGATTTGGTTTGCAAGGACCTTGTTGCATGGAAGAAGGAAACGGGGGGGGGGGGGGGGGGGGGGATTGTGCACGGGCACCCTTAACCTCACAAAAATGTGTAGCTTTTCTCGTTACTTATTGGTATTGCTGTGCTGATTTGCATTAAATTAGGGAAATAGGGCGTTTAGAAAGCACCAACATGGCATACAAAGAAAATGGCATTAACATTATTAAACCACTCAGTCTCATCAATAAACATCTACAAGCTTCATCTTTTCAAACCTCTATGCCAACGGCAGATTCATCATTTGAATTTTGGAAAGTTGGGTGAACAAATTATTCTTGATTAACAAATAAGTGAATTTCTATCTGTAAGAAACTTCTTTCGTGACCAAAAGGCCACAGTCCCTCCTCATTGTGATTAATCTACCGTCCTGTGTTCACAAATATTGGTTTTAAAACTATGATTGTTTTCGGTGACGCAAACTCCTCCTTTCCCTTTCATGGTATACTGAATAAACAACTAACAAATTCCTAACCTACTACAAGTAACAAAATATGAGGCGCCATACGACAATGATTATTTGTTCTAATTATATTGATATAATGGCATTATATGGCAAATTCTTTTGAGCTTGATATGTGCATGTGATACAGCTGTTTTTTGCAAAATTATCTGTGATATAATAAAGAAGAAATAAATTACATGACAAATGTGATATAACAGGGACGAAACAAATTATATGACTTGTAATTGAATGAAGAACATTGCATGTGATATAATAAAAACGAAACAAATTATATGACATATAATTTATTATATAGCATATAATTCAACAAAAATACATAAACATGTGTAATATAATAAGAGCGAAACATTAGATTATCTATACTGAATAATGGAAACCGCAAAGCGAATACAGGCGTTTAGTATAACAGGTATCGAATAGGAGCTATTTCTAGAGTACTTTTAGGCACTTGTCTTAGCCAAACTAGAATGTTTTTACATTCAACAATGAAAGACCCGTTAATTGGAAAGCACTGGAATTATGAATTATATATTCAAGTCACGACTCACACGTTGCACATTTGTGTATTGGAACGACACCATCATGAGCTTTTACGTGACGTTTGATTTACAGAAATAAAGGCAAAGCCTCATTAAATGATTTGTTTCCGGTATTTATTATAAATCGGGTTCGTTTTTATCACCTCACATATAATGTTTTTGTTGAATTACATGCCACATAATAAATTACATGTCATATGATTTGCTTCTTTTCATTATATATAAAGTGCTTTTCTTTAATTATTTGACATATAACGTATTATATGTAATATGATTTTTTATTATGTGACATACAATTAACTTTCTTTAATTATATGACATACAATGAATTATATGTCATATAATTTGTTTCGCTTTTATTATATTACATTAATGTGCTTTGTTCAATTAAATCACATACAAGGAGTTATGTTTCTTTTTTATTATATCACATACAATGTGTTTCTATTTAATTATATGTAATATAATGAATTACATGTCATATAATTTCGTTTTTATTATATCACAAATAATAGTTTTCCTAAAAAACAGTAGTATCACATCAAACTTGAAAGAGTTTTACATGCCATGACTGCAACGAATAATAATTTTCAAATGGCTCCTCATAACAAAATGCCGTCTTCTTGATTTCCTTTAGGATAGCGTGAAAAAGGCAGGTAGGGTATAGTTGCTAGTTGTTTTAAGTTTGCAAGGGGGATGGGGGGGGGGAGGGAGGGGAACTTACTTTTGGCCCCTGCTTCTAAAGAGGGGTCCGTTCCCTCTCCTGTTCCTACGCTAGTGGCGTGTGCAGGATTTTTGAGGTGTGTGTGTGTGTGGGGGGGGGGGGGGGGCTCAACGTGTGATTCCTCCATCTGACATGGAAGAGAATCGGCTGTGCGCCGAAGGTGCACTACGACCGTGTGGATCAGGTTCTTTTGTTAGAGATTTTGACTCAATATCCAAAGTTCAGGTCTCTGAGAAGTCAGCTAATGATCCTCCGACACATACCTACAAAATGAATAAATCGTAATATTTTTTTGTTTTGTATGACTTAAAAGATGGTTTCCTCGTTAAAGGTGAATATAATTAGTAGGGTTATACATGTGAGCTATTTTCAAAACGCTTCATGGTAAAGCGATGGTTTCGGGTGTATTTATCAAACAAAAAGAAAACAGTGGGTACGGTTAAGACTGCGTTATGTTTCAAAGACTGCAATGCGGAGGGTATTGGTAAATGCGTGAAGTGTAGAAAATTATTTCTACCAATGGAGAAGTTCGGCTACTCTATAAATCGCGTTAGAACGCGTGTGGTGCAGGGCCCTCGTTAGGGGCAGGGTCCATTGCCAGATCACCTGTGGGGCCGGGTCCAGGGAGCGAAGCCCACCGGAACCATGCATGTGATGTTGTGTTGTAAGCCTTAAAGGCAGTAGCTCATAACCCAAGCAAAAAGTTTCGGCTTGTGAATTGTAAATTTTTCAACTGGTTCTACTTTTTGATTGACCGCTTACTCAAAAGATGCAGTGTATCTCATTTTAGGTTACAAATGACGGCGTACATAGTGATGCAATATTGTTTTGATTACTCTGTGGAGGATTTTAGAGAGACGAAACTGTCTGGACTGATGACGAGCCTGGAATTTGAGAAATGTTGGGGGCTCACGCACGGTCGACTAGCAAGCACAGAAGGCGCGAAGCCACTTAAGCCTTGGGGATTTAGGGTTACTCACCAAAAAAAGAAAAAATCTAGATGTGCTTACATTCAATTTCGGCCCTGCATCTGGGAAGTATATTCTCCATATCTGTTTGCTGATTTTGCTAAAAAAAAATCATTGGTGATCGAAAAAAGGGAGGGACAGGGGTGCGCCCCCCCCCCCCCCCCTCTGGAACGGCGCTTATGAATCTTTGTATCTAAACTAAAAACGTCTTGATTTAAAATTACTGAAAGAAAGCGACCATGACAGTACTTGACATACAAAGTTTTTATGACAAAATTTTAAAGCTGATTAGGGAGACCAAACGGCCGAAGGAAAGTTGATGATAGTAGGAGTGCCAGCTTTAATTATAGGTTACATATAGCCTCCTGGCTTCTTAGTTTCTGATGGGCGATCGGAAAAGCTTGACCTCTTTGATAAAAGACCAAATGAAAAACACTGCCAATATTAGACTTGGTTTCAGTACTCTGTGCGTCTCTTCGAACTTTTCTACCCTCCTCTAACCCGCCGTAACTGAGTCTCCGGCCTACTAAGTGATTCGCCCAACTGACTTCAGAGGTGTGGGGAGGGGATGTGAGCGACCCTCCTCCTACCCCCCAACACGCTACTGTCCTACGCCTATTCTTAAGGACGCCAATTCGGGGGGGGGGGCAGGGGGCATTTCCCTCCACATTTCATGTTCACGTACCAACGTTAGACTCATTTACACATCCCATATGCCACTATCCGCACGCTTCGCGCGCAGTGGTTTCTTTGTCGTGGTATATCATTGGACAAAAGAAGGTAAGGGTATGACGCACGTTCTCTCCCCATGAATACACCAACAAAATTTCAAATTACCCCCCCCCCCCACCCCGAAAAAAAGGAGAGAGCCTAGGTAAAAGTTCTGTTTGTGAACGTGTGTTTGAATGAATTGTCGATATACACTCGGAGGCGTTGACACCGGGGAAGGTCCCCCCCCCCCCACCCAGCAAAACAAACTTCAGAGACACGATAGTCGGAAAATCTAAAGAAACCAGTCAGACTTTTGCATGTTTTAGTCTAGCACATTTTATCAAGTAAAAAGATGCCAAATATTGTACGATAGTGAGGTTACCTGTTAATAGAAACAAATTTTCATTAAATCTGAAATTTCATATGGAGTTCTCATATTTCAGTCTACGAGTGAGGATAGTCAGAAAGTCTGACATACCACTTGGAAGTTTTCATATCTCAATCTAGCACATTTTAAAACATCAAAAAAAAAAAAGGCCAAGTATCGCACTAAATTGAATCTAAGTTTGCAGGAGGGGGACACCGCTCACAGATCTAGACCAAATATCACTCTTCTCATGGTTCCTTCGTCATCTATCAAAATACTATTGTATGGCATCTTTGTCAATGTGACTGTCATTTTCAAAAGTTATCGGTACAAGAACGAGTTCTACTTTGTCATGCACGATCATTGATGGTTGCAGCAAGCCAATAAACACCTGCAATAGATGCAAAATATTGCACCGATTTTGTTTAAGATCACCTGCTAAGTTGAAAATTTCTCAAAGAGAAAAACCTGTTTTCGGTAGAAAGCAAAAACTGTTGAATGAACTTTTCAGATAATTACAATAGCATAAATATTCTAGATAAGAGCAATCCACATTAATACTAATTTTGAGTAGAATGATGTCTTTCTTATAAAATGAGACATGATTGCAGACATACGAGTCTTTTTTCAAGGCTGGGAACACGAAGCCCACTGATCACCCGGGAAGTGCCCTTTCCGACCATCTGTGGGGTTTGCAAAGCCCACATTTTTCAGGTAGGCCAACCGATGACGGGTGGCACTCTGCTTAGATAGTCTCGCTCAAAGTGGGCGCAAACTAGCTTTTGCCTTCAGGCCACGTCCTCACCCCTCCTGAAAATCCTGGATAGACGCTTTATATGTGATGTCGGTGACGTATAAGCAATATATGCCCACAATCATTAGATCCTGGTGGTGCTATGGTAATTTCTGTTTACATTCTTTTCACACTCATCTTCTGCCTTACCGGCAAAGTTATTATTTTTTATTTATCAAAAGTTCGCTGAGCGTCTTCAACCACTCTCCATGAAACGTTTTCCGGAAGCTCCTATATATGTATTTTTCATAGATGCGTTAACACAATAGCCCCCCGCTTAGATAATAATTAGTAACAGACACATTCGGGGAAAAATCTCGCCCCCCCCCAGGAAAAAATTCCAGGAGTCCCTCCGGCATGCGCTCAGCCCCAAATATTTGCAAAGTACTCAAAGAAAATGAAAGAGGATGATTAATTTATTACGATTCTTGTATCACCTCAACCCCCATCTGATATGTATTTGCCGAACCACTTTCATAGATTTATTTTTTTTTACATAAATTGAGGGATCGCAGACGTGTTCCTCTTTCAAGACTGCAGCAGTTAGGACGGTCGAGAAATACCATTTCCGGCCATCTGAAAGGTTTGAAAAGCCCATACTTTCCTTGTACGCTCCCCGTCAACCGATGGTGGCGCTCCGCTTACCTAGTCCTGTCACACATAACATAACAAGTTTTAGGGTAAAGGAGGGCAAAAGCCCCATAAGATGCCCTGTAATCCAGACCCCCCTGCCAAAAAAAAAAAACCTAACCAAATTACTATCCAATATATCCCAGCATAATTAAATTCTGCCACAGTCACGATAAAACCTATCAATGTTTCCTTTAAAGCTATTTACTGAAGTGGAATTTACAACCCAATCAGGCAGACTATTCCACTCATTGGCAACTCTATGAGACAAGCTTAACTTTCTTACATCAAGCCTAGAGAAGCATTTCACCAGCTTCTTACATGCCCTCAGGCCAGGTCCCCACCCCTCCCACAAACACTGGATAGGCGCTCCATATGTGATATAGCCTAGATGTCGTTTAAGCAAAAAAAAAAAATGCCGCCAATCATATGACCCTAGCGATGCTGTTGTAATTTCTGTTTGCATTCTCTTCACATTCATCTTCTGCCTAAACCGAAAAAAGTTTTATTTTTTCGAAATTTCGCTGAAGGTTTCCTTACGCTCCGCGCCGATAGATGTGGCGCTCCGCTTAGATAGTCGTGTCACACATGCCCTCAGGCCAACCTCTGTCCTCGGTTAAAACCCCTGGACACTCGCCCCTGAAGTGTCCTTTTATAGACTTTAACAATATATATGCCATTAATCACTAGCCCATGTCGTCCCCGCCTGTCAATCATCAAATTGATCACTAGTGCCTTGAGAATCCTTTATTCAAATGCTCACATCACAATTCTGCAAATCAGTACCTCATAGCTTCCTCACTTTCCCTTCTGATCACGTTAATGGACGTTACCCCAGACCCCTTGGGAAATCCTACTGGACCTTCCAAAATACCCAAAACCATAAAAAGTGCAGTGCGTAGACCCCTGCTGGGGCAGCTTTAATCAGTCAAACCTGTCAGTCAACTAACACATGTTTCATCCCCCCCCCCCACCACCCCACATTTCAATTTGGATTGACGTCCCTGTGCGCCTATGCTCACTGTGTAGAAAAAAGAGCCTCCAGGAGGCCTGAGGGAAGAGGCTACAAATCTAGCACCTTTCTCCTCTACTTGTAGCTAATTGATGCCCTTCAAATGGTCAAGCAAATGATAAGTTCATAGCAGTTAGCCGTTCCGCGAAATTTCAGAAGTGGAAAGCCATAATAGTCACACTTTACAGCATCTCACCCGACCGTAACTTTTTATTTTCGTCCATTTCATTGGCACTTCTTTTTCATGTTTTTCTCATGAGCTCATACGTCTCATTCTTGCGTTGCTGACTTGCTGAGCCCATGCTAGACTAGGCGAGTATGTTCAACTTCGAAAAACACGATCACGAGGCCTAGCTGTTAGTGTTAGTAGGCTAGGCTAATACTAGTAGTAGGCTAGAAATGTATAATAATTAACAAACAGTTGACGTACAGTTAGTCGTAAGACCAGTCAGGCTAGGCCACTCGTTCACCAAACTACAACTTAAACATAGGTCTTAAGCTCGGTGTTCTAGACCCGCACCTTACAAGAGGTGAGTTTGTACTGAGGCGAATACCAGAAAGAATTTTTTCACTCAAAGAGTTATTTAATGCCTGGAACCAGCTACCACCTGAAGCTGTGGAATGTAAATCAATAAACTCATTCAAGTCCTTCCTTACCAAAGACCGCTTAAGAAGACTGATGGGGGATAATATGAGTTTTTGACTCCCTTCCCCCTCAGCCACCTGATTAGTCATGGTGGAAAATGCATAGAAAGGTTGAAACAAGTGTAAAGAAATAAAATCTTGAAGACAAGAAAACACCTGTATACACATCGTATACACTGCATATAAACCCTACATGTGTTTATCAGGCCTTGAGTTTTGAGGTGTGTGAGTGCAATTTCACACCACCTCTCACTTTAAATCACAGTGTCAGGAGTGCAATGTCTTGCACACCTTGGCAGAGAATGTCAACTGTGCTTAATCTATTGAAGTTGAATAAAACAGCACACCTACCACACTACTTACTTAATGTTCTTTGGAGTGTGATTTGAAGCACACCTGGAAAATCTAAAACTCAAGGCCTGGTTTATACTTGATATTTGTGGCTGGCTTTGTTCATTATCTATCATGCAGTAGCCATTGGTTGGGTTTTGCAGATTTTCCCCAGTCGTTTTGAGAAGACTGTTAAGTATCAGACACTGGAAAAATGACAAGAAGAGTGGTGAGCGGGAGTGAGTAAGAGTAGGCCAAAAGATTAACGAAGGTATGCATGTGAGCACAGGAATGTGTGCAGTATAGGCCTAAGTAGCAGTAGGGTCTATCATAGCAAGACTGGCTCATGTGGGCATGTTGTGAGTGTACACAACTTTTCATAACACAACTCGCTACTTTTTTTTAAAGAAATGTTCGACAAATAGTTACCCCAGTTGTTTCTAAACAATAGGTAGTAGGTAGACAATACATGCACCCTAAATTAATAATGTCACTAGCAGTTGAGAATTTCTAACGAAAAGATTGTTGACAGGATTAGCCAAACTCATTAATGTTGTGGCTAAAATGGGTTGTACAGCTTTAAGTTTAAAATAGTGACATTCAAGGGTTGAATTTGCTACAAGATAGCTTCCTTCGAGTTGTAGTTTAGCACTACGTTGCTATTAGTTTTACTTGTATGCTTTCACTGCTAGGTATACTGTAGTCAGTTTGAGTGCTCATAGAGAATACTCCATTGATTAAGCCAGTGATTGTGGCTGGCTGCAGCTGCTCTGCTGGGGTTGACTGGCATGTTATGTTTCACGTCCGTTCTGGTACAATCTATGTTCAAATATGTCTTATTTTAGAAACTGTCTCCAAAATTGTTCATTTCCACGATAGTGGGAAATTTGTGACTGTAGTTTTTGTCATATTGTTTTTGTTGTTTTATGCAGTGGAGCTGCTAAATGATATTTACTGATAATCTGTGCACAAAAAGTTGCTTACAACGAACTGGTGTACATCTAGGGCACTTTTCTCATGGGTTAAAGCAAATGAGTGTAAAATCATATTAACATAACCAACACTGACATCGGTTGGCCCGTACAGCGAAAACAACAACAAAATCTTTTCACTTGTGTCACATAGACCTTACAATCTGTAGCAAAAGCCAATGTGAGTGATGATATACTGTAAGAGGTCAGAAAATTGGCTGAGGGCTTTATACAACATGATTAACTCTAGACTTCAGTGCCTCGTGTCGGCTTTCAGAAAAGAAAAAAAAAACTTCCACCAATCCAGAGCTATATAAGGCAGTTTCTCAGAATTGTCAGGTTCCAGTTTAAATATTAGAAGCCGGCCTAAATGTAGTTCTACCAAGTCTCACACTTAGTTGGCTCCATATAAAAAATAAAAGAAATAACTCACCAAAACATGCATTGTCCGTAAACGAAAAGAATCCATGTCGATTTGAAAGTTTATGTTGTAAATTCTATTAAATTTCCAGATTGCAAGGCTTGCGTACTGTACAGTACAATCTACTTATAATTATTGAAGCCTATTTGATAGGAAATCTCCAAGTAATTAAAACCAAATCGTTAAGGATTCAGTTGCCTGATTTTCTAAAATTGTGAAATGTAGGCTATCCTTGTTTAAGAGGCAAATAGCGCATACAGTACAACGCTCATAGGAACCACAGCTACTCAGTTGTGTTTTTACTTGTGTGTATGTCTCTAGTAAATCCCTGTCTATATATCTGCTTCTACTTTGAATAAAATTTGGAAATTAGAAAAATGTCTGAATGTGGAAGAGATGCCTTCATGCATTGCAACCAATGTGCCGCCACTGCAAAGCCAGATGGTTGTCCTTTTACTCCAGTATTGCACCACACTTGTGTACCAAGGTATACTGTGCTTCAGTCTGTTATCATCTCCCTACGTATCTTTTTTTCTTTTGAAAAATGACTGGAAATAGTCGGCCAACTCTTGTCAACGTTGGGCCACCTTCCACCCGGTACTTCTCAGCGCAACTTTCACAGGTGTACTTTGTTCCAATTACTGTTTTTCCTTGAAAAGAATGGCCTGGAAACCTTTTTCTACCTTTATCTTTTTTAGAAATATGTGGGTCAAGACCCTTGTCATACAGATCCCAGAATTTTCAAACCACCTATGAGTGTAGCTTACAGCTGCATAATGAGCCCCATGCTGAGAGAACAACTGAAAAACTTTACAGCAAGCAGAGAACAATGCCAACTGGGTATAGATGAGACCTTTATGTGTAATGTTACAGTAAGGTTTATACTAGCCTTCAGCATGAAGGAAATAAAAAGTACCTTCTTTTAAGTGGACTCTCCTTTGAAAATACAGAGAAATTTGGAGTTGTGCAATGTTTTTTTCCACCAAAACCCTGGTTCGATATTTTACTGTACGAAAAGTTGTCTTCATCGTTTCAAAGTTATTTTCATAAATTGTTCGATGATTGTTTTTTTTTCTGTTAAATATAAGTTTAATACCAATGCATGACAACTTTTCTGCAGATAACTTTTAATCAATTCAGCCTACTTGCATATTGTGTATCATTAGCAAACAGTAGCCTCACTGAGACAATGGTATTATTTACTCTCTCTCTCTTTTTATTTATATTATCAGCGAAAAATTCCCCACTTTAATTTTCTAGTATGTCCTGACCCTTAATGACAAAAAAAAGAGAAAGAATCAGCGTGTTTGTCAGTTCTTAAAGTCTCTGCAGTTTTAATGACCACATTTTCTGTTCCCCTCAACAAACACATTGCTGTTATTGTCAACTTGTACATTACTGACAGTACTGTTATTCACGCGAGGTCTTCATTAGTACAAGGCCCTCGTAATTGTTTGAAAAGCTGCTGTTTTTTTGTGTTCATGCTGCATGATAATTTACCACTCCAATGTTATCCAGTACTCAGTTCCCTGCAGGGTGATTTTATCTTCCTGTGTTGTAGCGGTTTCTCTAACCACAACTCTGTACTGCCGCTAAATCAAACAGTTGAGAATTTAACACAGCATTTAGTATACATGATTGTACGATCCTTTGTGCAGGTAAGAGGCAATAGGTATCGGCGAACAAAGAACTATTTGTCTATATGCGCATATATGGTGTGTAGACACTGAGTATAAACAAGTATACAAAAAGGTTTAAAAACATACAAGTGTAAATTAGTATAAACAAGCATAATCGCGCAGCTATGGGAGTTCTACTTGAGCTGTATCTGTGAACACCCTTCAGCCAAATTCTTGTAGCGTAGTGAGTTAGGAATAGGACTGGTAAGTGACTAATACGCTACCTGTGTGGCTTTGAATGCTCTTCTAACCTCTTTCCTTTCGCAGGTTTAACTGCTGCCATTCTCTCCATAGGTTTTCACAGGCTGTCTACAACTTTGTGAGATAAGAAGGAAAAAAAAAACTTTCTCTAAAAAAAACAAAAACAAAAACTTGAAATAGTAGAAACAGACGCAACTAGTCACTACTTTAGTTGTCTGATACCCTTCTTGATGTCACATGTGGTCAGGGATTCTAAATTTGTACCCTAAAAATGGCATTGTTTCATTCTGGCAGTTTATGTGTTTGGTTTATATGTCAATGATCTAGCTGTGTCAGTGTGTGGTATTCTTATCTGCATCCTACTGTACATTGTAACACAAAACTAACACAGTCTGTGGGGTACAGTACTACAGGTACGTTTATGGCATTTTAGCACTTCTTTGTGTGAAGTGCCACTACTAGTAACACTAAGTCAATGGTTATTTGCTTTGTCTACACATTAATTATGGTTATTTGTAATAGTACTAGTATGACCCAGCAAATTGTCCTACAGGCTTGATGTCCAGTGATATAATTTAGTAGTGCAGCGCCATTCTGCAAGTCATGTTGCACTCATGTTGAAGATACACCAAGAATTTATTTTCCATATGCCTAGGCTAAAAAATCCTCCAGACCAATAATGGGATCAAATCTTTTCATTGTGGCTATTTGCAGGACTGAGTGGATAAGGAATGGAGACAACTATCTTAATTTGCTGGCTTTGACATCAGAGAGTCTTCAGTCTTCAGCACAAAAAAAAAAACTCCAAAAATGCTGAAAAGCCATCACCGAGCTGGTTCTAAAGTTTGAACAGGTTCTACATTTCAACACCTCCAACAACTGTGCAGTACTGTTTTGTAAAGTACACCATAAACGATTTAACTCTGGCAACCACTGAAGAGAAAAATTCCATGGAAAATGTTTTTAACCATAAGTGATAAAAACAAGAAGATACAACTTCTTACACGACAGTTTGAGGTTACAGTTTAGGTGAAGTGTAGTTTAAAGCCAAAGTATTGGTAAAATTTGTTCAAATTCATTACTCATTTGCTTTGGAAGTTTTTTGACTAACAGCTGCCAGATGGTCTTAGTTAATGTGGAACTTTAAGTAAGCATTTAAGTTTTATAGGAAACATTGGTATTCCCACCATATTTCATATTGAGGTATGGTACACAGAGACAAACAAAAAGTACATACTTTTTGGGGGAATGTTCCATAATCATTTTCCTGTATTGAAAGAGCAAATGAACTGAAAGCACAAGATTATTGCCACAGGACTATGTTGCCTTATATGATATAGAGTAGGTCTACATAAATTTCTCAAAACTACTGTTAAAGTCATGCCAAACCTTACTGTAATCAGTAATTTGATCATAGCCAGAGCTGGTTTGAAAACCACATCCATCAATATTTATAATTCAGGATGTTATTGGTTGAAAATTTGCCATGCAACAACTAAACTAACCAGTGTTGTTGACAAGTTTTGCTAAGCCTGGAGTTAACTCGACCACATGGATTTCCAGATCCCAGGCTTACTGTAGTTGTGTCTCCACTCTGTTGGCCTGTGTGAAGCAAGGCTATGTTCGTGGAATGCAGTAGGCTACAAGATGGTATTACTGTTCTCTGTAATTGTGAAACGTGCTGTCAGATGAAATTCAAGTGTTTCATTAGGGGGTGACTCGTAAAATGAGGCCAATTTGCTATACCTACAGTATTTGATGCGTGATCCTGCACTATCCCTATCTTGATGTTGAAATGTCAAATGACCTCACTTGGTCCACTAATATCTTAAACTGTCAATAACGGTAGCAAAGTTCTGAGGATTGCTGAAAAGGAATTTGTGGAATTGCTTTCCATCCATCAAAGAAATTGCTCACAACTTTCTGGTTAGACCAAGCTGCAGCATGCCAGCTTCATTTGGGATCCCATTGCTAATTCAATTAAAGAAGTACGACATCATGCTACACAAGCAATGAAACAGCAATGTTGAAAACATGTTGAAGGACCTTAATCGAATTAGCTTGACAGGGGAAGGTCAAATGCTTGTCTAATTATTCTTTTTAAAGAAAGTCATGGCTTCATATCAAACAATCTTTTTCACATGCTAGATCCTCCTATGCTCTAAACCCTAGGTTTCAACGTTTTTTTCATCCCCGGACTCCTTAGGATGTTCAATATATTTTGAGGGACCCCCTTTGGGTAAAGAAAATCTTTTGATTGAATTACAACTTATGCTTTATGGAACACAGATGGTCTTACTCAAATTATAAGAAATTTAAATTGAAACTGAATTAAAAAGAGAAATTTTCACAAAGTTACCGCTGTATGCCTGTTTTTGAAAATGTAATCTCCTCATCAAGGTATGAGCCTTACATACAGGTATAAAATTTCATCGAGTTATTATTTGGTGCGAAAAAAAATGAAAAGAATTTGTGTCCTTATCTGACATAGAATGAAAAAGAAGCACTGTATGAAACCAAACAAAAATTAATAAAAAATGTGTAAACATACTTTTTTTTGCTTTTTTTTCGGTGTTGAAACTGAAAAGGAAACGTATGTACAAAGAATGTGAGTGTTAGAGCCTCACTGACCAAATTCTTTAACAGCGACAAAGTTCCAAATCGAATGTGATTGGTTTGTAGCAGCACAACTTCTTTAAGTCTGCTCTATTGTTGCAAATTGCGAAAGGTGAATCACAGAGGACTTTGTCCTCTGCTTTGACCAGGATAATTAGACAAGCCACCTGAGTGATTACTATGTTAGAAGTACGGGTTTGCTGCATGATTTATAATTTTAAATTTGGCTTATTTCGGAATTTTTCAAAGCATGTTAGCTTTCGTGAACACAAGTACAGACCCCTGTTTTTTCCATGAACCCTCACAGACCCATTTGCCCTTTGCAGACCCCCAAACAAGCTTTACAGACTGTGGACCCCAGGTTGAGAATCATTGCTCTAAACTACATTATCCCCACTCACTCTATCCAAGCACCATCCTCTTGTAGGAACTCCTTTCACTGGAGCTATAAGAGAAGATGCTGAACACCCATGTTTAATTCAGTCAAAGAAGGACCTCATATCAACAGCTGTACAGCGTAGATATCATGTAAACTTGTTTCTTGCATCTATATCCGGATTATTGTTTGTAGATTATTATTTTGGAGATGAAGTGTTATTTTAAGGTGTATTTTTTGTCACTTTGTTGAAGTGCTATTTTATAGTGGGGCAGGAAGCCTATATGAAGCAATAGATAATGCCTACCAAGGTGTAAGGCTAATTTCAAAGAACCTGAAGCAGACAGCTGTAATGGCCTAATGGTCATAGTATATTTTACTCGGCTTACAATGAAATAGGCTAGAACAGCTTCATTAATGGCTACTGTTAGGGTAAGTCAGTCTGTAGGCGATTTACCATTGATCTACGTGGTGCATTAGTCTAAGGCTGTGTCAATCTAGGCATCCTTGCTATTCAGCATACTCTTCTCTTGTAATTAATTAGTTCAAGGCAAGTGGTAACCTATGCAGCCCATGTCTCCTAGGTGTAGTGAGTATTATAATTTAAATAACTGCAAATCTGTTGTCATAGATATAGCTACTGTAGGCCATTGCTTGAGTCGAAGTGGAGTCTGACTTTATGCTTTGCATTAATGTATACATGCTGTCATCAACGTGCACCACTGATGCACAGTACTTTGGGTTGAGCAATAATTTTGAAGGTGACTATAACCATCACAGATTTCACATAAATTAGAAAAATACTGTATTAGAATGTTCAGAAAATCTTTGATTGCATGGGCCAAAACATATAAAATCCTCTGACATCAATGGTAACTGTTTTTGTTCTTGATGTACTGTAGTCTACTACTGTATGTATATTAGACTTATAAAATATATTGAGCTAAGTTGTGCTGAATTTAGCATTCTATGGAAACAAGGTTTTGTTTATTCTTATGAATAATGTTTTCTCTTTAGAACATGGCTGATCAAAAAGAAAAAGAAGAGAAGAAATGTAAAGAGGTCAGTGAGAATGTCAAATTTTTGCATGTATATACTTTAGGCAATATTAGCAGTTTATTTTTTTAATCAATGTGTGACTGTGTGTTTGTACCAGTTCTTACAATATGGGAGGGAATGGTCTCATCTACCAGCACAACTGTTTCTTGTGGGCAACATTTGCGCTTAGCAGAGATCAAGCCGTGAACACCTGAAAAGACAATATCTCAAAAAGGTATATAAGCTTGAGGTGATCTCAATCCTCTCATATATCATATGTTTATGAACCACATTTAGTGCAAGAACCCTTCAATTTTTCATGAAAGTCAAGTTCCTTTGAGGTCAGGAGAGGTCAGTGAAAACCTGATTAATACAATACTTTATATTATGAATTGAAACATGAATTGATCAGGTATGTGATTTTCAACACCAGACTCGAAGAATGCATTGTGACTTTTGATGATGTAGCCAGTTTTAATTTAATGTAAGTTTGCAGCATTAGTAAAAAAAGAAAAGAAAAGAAAAAGACCACACAGTCCAAGCTGCAATTGATATGTCCCTTAAATTATGTTAAAGCCTGATTTGTCTTTTTCATTAGTTGCAGACCTGTGGGTAACTCTTCAACTAAACACCAGAATACACTATATACTATACTACTCACTTAAAAAACATATATGCAGTAAACCACTTCTGTACTGTTGTGATCATATTTTTATGCTTAGTACTGACTCCTGAAGGTACTTCAATACTTCATTTATAGTTGTGATACGTATGTTTTGAAAGGCCTGAACAAAATTGTAAACAAGGGGGCAATCCACAGAGTTGCATATCTCATCCCTATCGTTGTCCGTAGTCATTCGCTCTCTCACACTCACAGTCTCACCCATATCACATTTCAGCTTAATTATACATTGTTATATACACAGCTAGACATGTGCACATGTATGTATACCAGACCATGCCAATGTAAAATGACGCACATGTAATGTGTGTCATGTATGGTATCTTGTTTGTGTGTTTAGAACTCTGGTATGCATCAAAGTAGGATATGTTTATGCAGGAATTGAGAGTGCATCAAAGTAATCCACGGAGCTTCTTTTTTTTCTCAGATCAGAGCACCACCACTCTACGCGTTTTGTAATAGCTCTCAGAAGCACATCATGATCATTTGTATTATTCAATATCTTTTCACTCCAAAGCATGCTGTAAGCAACTCAACTCCTTGTATAGTGAATACATGGCAGTAAAAACATCCTGAGTTAGGGTATAACCAAACACATGAAAAATGACTTTGTTACATACAGTAATTGCTCAGACCAAACGTGGTTGCATATGTTGAAATATTAAGTCATGTCACATGGAAAAGCAAAGTTCCTGTAAGGTCTATTGACACCTTGTAGTAACAGCACCCACCGGACTGTATCATGTGCTTTAACAACTGAGACATTTGACCTGTGACATCACAGACTGGATCAAGGTACGTAACAACCAAGTTTGAAGTTCATTAGACTGACTGCACAGAAGGAAATCGCAAACACACTTTTTCAAAACATTTGCTGATTTGATGTTTGACCTAGCACCTTTGACCTCTTACCTTGACTTTTGATGAGAGACACAACTTCAGACCATGGGTCACCTCTCTTCCAACTTTGACCGTCATCGGCACTGTCTTATAGGAGGAGTTGCAGATGCAAACTTTTCAGTCTCAAATTTAACTGTTGACCTCTGAACTTTACCTTTGACCTTAAAACACAAATAAACATGATTTTTAGATAAAATCTTGTATAAGGCCATATGTTTGAAGGCCATAGAAAAATAACCACGTTGGATTAAGGAATACAGCCAGAAGAAGATTTTCACTAATTTGACATTTGACCATTAAAACTCTGGTGTATAATTTTGACTGGTCACATAGCTTCAGAGAAATGGTCACCATCTACCAACTTTGATCCTTAGTGGCTATGGGGTCTAGAAGAAGTTGCTGGTGCAAACTTTTTGATGTCAAATTTGATCCTTGACCTCTGAACTTGATCTTTGACCTTAAAAACATTCAAACATGATTTTTAGATAAAATCTAAAACACAAGCCATATATTTGGGAAATTCCATGGAAATAGCCATTTTGGATTGAGAAATACAGCAAAACAAGATTTTCACTAATTTGAACTTTGACCTCTGACCTTAAATTTTGATGGGAGACACAACATGGGACCATGGGTTACCTATTTACCAACTTTGACCCTCATCGGCACTGCGGCCTAGGAGGAGTGGCGAACGCAAACTTTTTGGTGTCAGATTTGACCTTTGACCCCTGAACTTGACCTTTGACCTCATAAAATATGCAAAAATGATTTTTTATATAAAATGTAATAATACGGTCATATATTGGAAGGTGCCATGAAAATAACAATTTTGGATTAGAAACAGTAAAATCAAGATTTTCACTAATTTGACCTTTGACCCTAAATTTTGATGGGAGACACAACATGGGACCATTTGTCACCTGTCCAACAACTTTGACCTTCAAGGCACTGCTGTCTAGGAAAAGGTATGGATGCAAAATTTGGGTGTCAAATTTGACCTTTGCCCCTGAACTTGACCTTTGACCTCATAAACATACAAATATGATTTTTAGATAAAATCTAATATACTGGTCATACATTTAAAGGTCCTATAAATTTAAAGAACCCTTTTGGATTAAGAATTACAGCAAAACTAAGATTTTCACAAATTTGACCTTTGACCTTAAATTTTGATGGGAGACACAACATGGGACCATTTGCCACCTGTCTGACAACTTTGACCTTCATTGGCACTGCGGTCTAGGAAGAGGTACGGATGCAAAATTTTGGGTGTCAGATTTGACCTTTGCCCTTGAACTTGACCTTTGATCTCATAAGCATACAAATATGATTTTTAGATAAAGTCTAATATACTGGTCATACATTTAACGGTCCTTTGAAAAGAACCCTTTTGGATGAAGAAATACAGCAATAGTAAGATTTTCACTAATTTGACCTCTGACTTTAAATTTTGACAGTAGATACAACTTCAGACCATGGGTCACCTATCTACCAACTTTGACCCTCATCGGCTTTGTCGTCTAGGAGGAGTTGTGGATGCAAACTTTTAAACTGCGTTGGAATTTTCTTTCCTACGCAGATACACACACACGCATATGCCAACATTTGGACCTCTACCTTAATGGGGGGTTTTGTGTCACCTTAAGTACCGTACCAGACCCTCATGCATCATATGTCAACCATAGATAATGTTACCATGGCAACTGTTGCTATGGCAACAGAGAGAGCCATAATACCCTCTAACGTCCCAAAGTAACTGAAATATCTCATCCATACATTACATGTATGGGGATAAAATGTCTGAAAGATTAACAAGAGTGGAATTGCATCTCATCCCATGGATGTGTAAATAACACGCAAGCGATGTGTGAATGTAGAAGTCGCAAGCACATCAAAGTATTCCCATGCAGAAATCGCGTGAGCATGAAACTACCTGTAGTCCTCAGAGTTCCTTTATTTCTCAGATCAGTGTGTCGCCTCTGCCAGTACCATCGGCATTGTGTTCTAAGAAGCATGTCATAATCATTTGCATTATTCAATTTCTTTTCCTGTATTCCTGCCAACATGTAAATAACTCAACTTGTTGTTTATACACAACAGTAAAACATACTTCGTTAGGTTATTACCAAAAGCATGAAAAATGACATCATTATGAGACATAATTGCTCAGCTCCAACATGGTTACACAGATTGAAATGTTACGCCACATTGGATGGAAAAGCAAAGATCTAATAAGTTATATTGAAACCGTGTACTTACAGAACCTACCATACTGTATTATGTGCTGCAATAACCATGACCTGTGATGTCACCAATTGAGCAAACACTTCACATCGTACTCAGGTATCTAACGATCAAGTTTGATGTTTATTAGACGTACTCTGTAGAGGGAAATTGCGATACAATTTTTTCAAAACATCTTGCCAATTTGAGATTTGACCTTTGATGTCTGACCTTTTAATGGGAGACACAACCACAGGCCATGGGTTACCTATCTATCAACTTTGACCTTCATTGGCCTTACTGTCTGGGAGGTGTTGCAGACGGAAACTTTTTGGTGTCAAGTTTGACCTCTGACTTGACCTTTGACCCCAAACACATTTACATATGACATTTAGATAAAATCTTCTATACCAGTCATATATTTAAAAAGTCCGATGTAAATAGCCACTTTATATAAAGAAATACAGCAAAAATAATATTTTTATTTACTTGACCTCTGATCTCTGACCTTAAATTTTGATGGGAGACACAACTTCAGACCATGGGTACCTATCTACCAAATTTGACCCTCATCAATTTTGTGGTGTAGGAGGAGTTAGAGATGCAAACTTTGCGGTGTCGAATTTGACTTTCGAACTTTACCTTTGACCTCAGAAAATATACAAACATGAAGTTTGGATAAAATCTTGTGTACCACTCATATGTGAAGTTCCCATGTAAATAGTCATTTTGGATTAAGAAATGTAGGCAAAAATAAAATTTTCACTAATTTGACCTCTGACCTTTGACCTCTGACTTAAAATTTTGATAGAAGACATAACTTCAGACCATGGGTCACGTTTTTACCAACTTCGACGTTTATTGGCATTGTGGTCTAGGAGTTGTGGACACAAACGTGAAATTGGAATTTTCTTTTGCACACTCTCACAGACACACACATCTGCACTTTTTGACCCCTACCCAAATGGGGGTTCTGGGTCACCCTAAGTACATACCAAGTTAGACCCCCATATATCAAATATTAACCTTAAGTAGTGTTGCCATGACAACCATTACTATGGCAGAGAGAGCCATAATACCCTCTAACCCCAACACAACTACAATATTTTGTCCTGTACATTACACGTGTAGAGATGAGATAAATAGAAAATTGTTAATTTTTTAAAATGGCATGTGAATGACGTTGTTCCTTCACCCCAAAGAATTTTTTTTTTACCCAAAATATAGATATTTGTTGTTACAAGTAACCAAAGTGGGAAGTATTTACACTCGCGAATATGGACGGAAAAGGCAGTTATAAACGGGAGCTGTGGAATCACACAAGTAGTGCACTGCGGTTTACTGCTTATGACAAGCGCAGTACTATAGTAGTCTAGGGTCATAAAAGTAGCACTAATATCCTAATAACTTCTGGCTGAAAAGCCTGTAAGGCTATACATACAATTCAGTCTACTACTACTTCCAGTCTGTATGCTAACTTAATAGACTTGATTCAGTTAGCCTAGGCTAACAGTTACAACTTTGCTACAGCTGGCTCAGTTCCAGTAAACTTTTTACTCTATCATGACGTGATTCATATAAACGTTTGGAAAGATAGTAACCATATGCTATGTACATCGTATCTAGACCTAGACTCAATGATAATTTTGAAAAAGACAGCACTCTATAAGACAAATGTTTGCCAGCTTAATCTTCAAACCCTGCCTGGTCAGAAATGACTGTAAGCACTACAGTATACATTCACCTAACAAAAGTTTTAATCCTAAAAATATAAAAACACCTTTATAATATATGTAACTTGACAGAAGTATTCATAAATCTGCCCTTATCATTCTAATACCTTTGCTTGTGTTAAAAATAAGTAATTACTAGGAAATAGTTCTTGAATTTAACATGACCGTACATAACACTAGGCTTATGATGAAACATTGAGTAGATCACCTCAGATTAAGATCTATCAAAATACTGTTAATTATCAAATGAGTACATAATAATGTCAAAAAAACAATAAAAACATTGTCTCTTCTATCCAAATTTTGAAGGAGAGATTTAAGGAAGACATTCTGGTCAATATTTTGGTACGATTTGAAATATGCAATTTTGATGAAACTTAAAAATTTGACTGTGAGTAAAATGTTTCATGGAAATGAAAAATGACACAGCAAATAATTGTTTTTGATGTTCTTTGAAGTTAATATGATGCAGGCGGTGCTTACTTTGGAATTCCTTTGCATCCACATGGCCCCACTGTAGTTTAGAATGCATTGATTGACTCAAAGTTACAGAGTGACTCAAGGTACACCTAGTATACAGTAGTAACATCAAATCTTTTGACTGTCGGTGCAAGCTATATGGAGCCACAGATCTGTGCACTAGTGTACCGATCTGTGTATGCAGCACAGCAGTACGGCACACACACACAAACATTATGGTGATACAGTAGATATGCAAAGTTCCTCACAACAGGGAGGTATGATTTAGAAGGAGATACATCTAATTCCTTCCTTTGAACCTAACTAGTTGCCACCAAAGACATTCTACTTCGTTCACCACTTACAGATTCAATGGACTTAAAACGCATTAAAGTCTTAACCTGAAAGGGTTCATGTCGTCTGCTACGTTGTCAGTTACATTGGAAAATTTTGTCCATAGTTATAACATTGCCAGTCGCTATTCTTGAAAATTAATTATTTACCTCTTCGACTCCTTCCGACGTTTATCATAGTAGACCAGTTTCAGGATGTGTAATTTGCTGAGCATGGGCACACCTACTACAAATTGCAAAAGTTTGCCGACATTGATAAAAATTCAATAGATAATTAAGTCTTATGTTCATTTTAATTATTTGCATATGGCAAAAATCCTACACCTTATGTCTTATATGCCAGTCCATCTTGATTTGGAAGAGATAACCAGTCATTTTGATTGGTTAGCTTTAAGTCCTGTCTTGACTGTCGGCAACAACCTTGGCATCAAAGCATCAAAGTAATCCTTTTCATAGAATAGAAGCAGGTGTGAATAAACTTACTTGGATACTGTCTAGAAATTGGATAAATTTAACTTTCATTTGTAACTCCTTCTAAATTGCACCTCCCTGCTCACAACAGCTTGACCTGTTACCACAAAACAGACAAGTTTGTAATTATGCAGTATTAACCTGCTAAGTTGAAATATTGACAACCAAATTTCAAGATTTTGTCTCTATCAGAATAAAATAGAGGCCAAAGTCCACAACAATGTATTTTAAACATTTCAGAATACCAGCAGTGAAGGGTTGAGGTTTTCATACAGTAAGGAACAGCCGTTTCAAAACGATGGAAAGGGTGCTAATTCATGTTTTTCAGTCATTTTGTTGTGCAAGCCATCAAAAACGTTAGTTTTTATAATGCAATGGTCGATAAACTGTTCTAAAAACCATACAATAACTCTTACACTTATTCAAAAGTTCTTTTTAAGTAATTTTCTTTAGGCTACATGGAAAGCAATTTTGCGTCATACAATGTAAAGGCTGTCAAAAGGCTGAAACACCACTGCTATACTTCGCTATTTGCTTGTAAAAACAACAATAATATTTCATTTTATTTGTTAGTGGCAATTTTTGGGTGTTCACTAATTTGTTGTCAGTGATACCATGTCGGCCATATCTAATATGGATCCTATGGTACATTTTATGAAATTTTGCAAACTGCTTCTCCTACATATTCATTACACATACATGTACAATGTTGGTGGTTTATCATATTGATGTGCTGTTTCCTTCATTTTGTGGTTGAGCCTCT
The DNA here is from genome assembly GCA_021234535.1 of Stichopus chloronotus. Lineage (NCBI taxonomy): Eukaryota > Metazoa > Echinodermata > Holothuroidea > Aspidochirotida > Stichopodidae > Stichopus > Stichopus chloronotus. The sequence goes on from CM037830.1 coordinate 39,519,778, forward strand.
GCATCATTGGTGCTCCTGTCATATCCCAGTGACTTTCTTGCACAGAACTACTGTAGACCAGATCTCAAATGTTTTTTTTTTTTTGCAGTGTACTTCTGAAAAGCAGAAAAGGTCAAAGAGAAACCTTAAAGAAATAAAGCGGAAAGCTAGAGAAGAAATGGCAAAAAGGAAACAAGAACAGCAAGGAAGTGACCAACTATCCATTGAAATAGAAGGAATGGTAATGCAAGGCACAGTAAATTACTAAATAATAAAATTTTTGTCATAGTGGTAAAATTTTCACTTCATGTGTACACCAAGAGCAGAGTCTCTTCTTCCTTGCTTTTATTTTTGCACCACAGAACTTTTATGTCATCTATTCATCTAAGTCTCAGTATTTTGTTTTTCAGTGGGGGGAATAGTATTGCTTTCATGTTTGCATTTCACTTCTGAATTGTTTGAGTATTTTAGTATTTTTTTTTTTTGTAACGAATGCAAGCAACATCTGCTGCACATGCTTGCAAATATCACTTTGACCTCTATCCATAGCAAAATTAATTGAGATAAATTGTACCCTGCAATGTCATGCAGTGCACATCATCATAACAGCAGAAGAGCAGTTCTGAAGCAAATGGTAATTTTCTTGATAATGGGGCAAAGTTTTGCGATTGGGTTGATTGTGGTATCAAGGGAAGAAGTTTGGTAAGAGATGTGAACAGTATAGCAAATAAAACCAGTCTTTTCAAGGATGACAGAGCAAATTTAAGTTAAGATCATGATCAAAGAGAATGTGTTCGCTCAGAATATTGTGGAAAAATGTTTTGAATTCTAGAATTGAAATTTTTCAATTCTCGTAAAATGTATGCCTCAAAATATTGCTTTTACGATAATTCACAACTTTGCTTGCAACCATTTTCTTCACAGAATGTTTATTAATTGATTGCTTCAAAGTCCATGTAAGACACAAAAATATTTACTGCCATGGAACAAAGCTTGTTAGATTATCAAAATGCAACACTGAGTTGAGAATGTGACAGAAACAATGACAAAGGTTTGGACATTTGATAATGGTTACAAATTGTTTTTTTTTTTAATTCTGTTTTACCTGTAGACAATTGAGGAAACTCCCACTCTTCCAGTTGTTAAGCCGTAAGTGATTATCAAAGATATTTTAATTCTTCATTCACTCTTGAACAGTCAATGTGATGATGCAACATGATTACAAAAAGAGTAGAGTTGGAGAGATTCTTGTCTCACTACTAAAGGAATATTATGTACCCATGATGTATACAAGCACACATGGTCAAGTACATGCTAAAACTTAATTATATCCTTCAAAAGGAGAAATACAAGCTCACAATGAAGAATAGACAAATATCAATCACTATCAAAGGTTGCTGTGGTATTATTTGCAAAAAGAGCAACAAACTTCAAAAAGATGTTATCAGCCCTAGTGTCATTGAGCTTTTTCCATTCCTGCAATATCTTTGATTGAGTCGGTTGCTGATGGTGATCTTTGTTTATTTTTATGTCAGGACTGGTATCATACTGGATGATATGTGCTTGAAACATCAATGCAACTTTGGAAGGTAAAGTATGATTACATTTCCGAGATTTGATTTATCTTATTACACTCGTCCAAGCTGAACTAAAGCCTATCACTACTTGATAGTGCTCTTAAAATCCTGTAAAATTTACCTACAGTTTCACAAATATCCCATATCAACCCACATCATTTGCAAGAAAACATGACCAAACCTCTAATTTTTCATCTACCTTTTTAAAAAGTGTTAAGCATGTAAATTTTTTGTCCGCAGCTTTTCAAAACTTCTCAGAAACCTTTCAATTATTTCCTAATCTGATGGGTAACCTGTGAGGAATGATCTTGTACGTGTTCATACTTAGTTATATCGTCAAAGTATCCTCACATAAAAATTTCTCAATTTTTTCTCAAGTCTCAAGTTTTTGCAAATGTCACTGAACCTCTCCCTGCTACATACTTGTAAATCTATAGCTTAAGTGCAGCTTCAGATGGTTATAAGAAAAAAATGCCTGCTGAAAAGTTGGAGGACAAGTCCTACATTCCCCCTTATGACACCACCAAATTTGCTTACTGGGAGTCTGTAATAAATTTCCTGAGATTATGGCAAAAATATTAACATAAAGAAAGATTTTTATGCAGGAACAATTATCTGTATTGATGGTAGTTTACTCTAATTATGAATATGGAAGAGGCTGTCTCAGGCGAATCAAATTCACCCTGTATTTAAATTTACATGAATAAAGATAAGTCAGCCCATGAGATTTCCAACTTACATATTTTCAGTTTTAACCCTATCTTTTTGTATTGTTACATTGTGAACTGTAAGTATCCATGGTGCTGCAGAGAACCCTGGCAGACTAAGAGCAATACAGACTAAGATCAAGGAAGAGGGACTCCTGGAAAGATGTGTTTGTGTGCCTGTGAGTTAAATACACAATTATGCTTTTTTTGTCTTGCATTGTACTGTTCTTCTTATTGTATGCAGAATGGATGACCAAGAACTATCACTGAACCTATTCTTGCGTTATGAAAGTCTAGCTTCATGGTTTGATGTATCAGTCAAGTGAAATAAGTAAAATTGTCACAGAAAGATGTAGTAGCTCTAATGGCCCACTATACTGCACCAACAAAATTGCCATGTATCAATGGTAACTGCTCACTGAAAACTGACAAAATTCATACTTTAGCAACATATTTTATCCTCTGCTGCTCTTGTCCTTTCTTGGTCAATCCTTGTGTTAACAAAGGAACTTATGCAGTCAAGCCTGCATGTGTGTGTATGTGTGCATATGTCTGTGTGTGGGTATGTGATGCATTGGAATGTGAGGTATGTTGCACAATAACTCATCCTAGTGCTCAATTTTCCCTGAATATGGCATGTGCATGTATCATGTGGGCTTTTGCTTTTGGTTGAGGTCAAAGGTCATCTGGGATAACCAGCAGGCAGACTCATATGTAATACCTGGTATGCCACCTTGAGTACAAGAAACTTACTGCTTTTAGTGGTGGTCAAAGCTCAGTTGGGTCAACACAGGTCAAATCGTGAAAACCATGTGAATGCAATTCATGAAGGAAAGCTTGGACATGTCTCATATTCACAAAGAAGGGTTACCATTTTGGATGCAAGAACCCTGTTGCTTCTATTGGAGATCAAAGGATATTTCCAGTCAACAGAGGTCAAATAGTGAAAAACTTGTAAATACAATACTCCAACAAGGGTAACTTTAACAAATCTCAAATTTACTGAGTAGTGTTGGAGTTACCACATTTAGTGCAAGAACTTTTTGTTTGTGGTGGAATTGAATAGTCAAATGGGATCAACAGAGGTCATCTTTAAAACCATGTAAACCAATATCTCAAGAAGAGAAGCCTTTGCAAGGATCATATTTGGTTTGTTTGTATCCTGATTATGAAATATAGACCCCAAATCCTGATTTTGTATATTTTCAAATGATCCACAAAACTGCTCTGCATCATCAAACCATAAGGCATTATCTAACTTTGGTTCTCAAATTTAGTTTGTAATGGTATGATAGTAAGTAGATGTGCCATAGTTTTTGGTGAAAGGTCATCTTGGGTCATGTCAGGACAGATATTGAATTTCTTTTTAACATAATATCTCAAGGCAGCAAACTTACATAAATTTCATACTTGGAATGTGGATGCATTATGGTGAGAAGATGAATAAATTTAGTTTTGGTGAAGGTCAAAGGTCGTCTGCCATCACTGGGGGTCAAACACCAAAGAGCACAATATCTCAAGGTTGGAAGCTTGGATATATGTCGTACTTAGTTTGTGGATGCATTGTGGTGAGACAATCAGTTCTGTAGTTGGAGCTCAAAAGGCATCTGGGTTCACCTTGTGTCAATACTGAACACAATTTCTCAAGGTGAAAGGCTGGAATAGCTTCCATGCTTGGTATGTTGTTGCCTATTAGTGGTCAAACACTGAAAACATTGTTAACATATTAACCTAAGATAGGAACTTTGGGTTGATTTCATATGTGGTGTATGTAATATTGTGAGATGATGAATTTTGTGGTTTTTAGTGGAGGTCAACAGTCATCAGGGATCACCAGAAGTCAAATACTTGAAAACTTTGTTAAGATGATATTGGACAGATAAAGTGCTTGGTATGTGGATGCATTATGGTGAGATGATTAATGTTATTATTCTTTTTGTGGTCAAAAGTCGTGTGGGTTGAACAGGTATCAAACAGTGGTGAATGTTGTTTAAAGGATATCTCACAGTAGGAAGCTTGGATAGATTTGATTGGTGAAAATCTGGAGGTTATAGATTAAAATCAACTGAGTTTGTAATTGATATGTGCAGATGTACATGGTAATTGGACAATGTTGGTCATGTGGAGGTCATCAAGGGTCATTGAAATTCAAATTGTGGATTACACATGATAACTACTATTGTGCTCAAACTCACATATGTTTACTCTACAGTAAAATCTGATGTTATTCGGAGGTAGTCAAGGGTGCTTTCAGGGCAAGTTGTGAAAGTACATGAACCTTAGCAAAGTTTCAACCATTCCATGCCAAAAATTTTGAATGTCATTTGAGGTCAAATTACAGATTTCACACCAAAACTTGAGTGGAAAAACTTCATTTGATCTCTGAGCACTGCTTCCCTAAACTCATCGATATGAGCTAAAAAATTCATAAAATTTTTAAAACATGGCCACCTCAGGTCAAATTATTGAACAAATAAACTTGATGGCCTAATGGCCTCCACCTACTTGGTGTAGGCCATTAGGAGGTTATCAGATGTCATTTGGAGGTCAGGTTGTGAACTTATGGCAAAGTTGGTAGATATAGTCAACATTCACCGTCAAAAACTTCGTAGGTCAGTGTGTGGCTGCCACCCCCTATGTGGCTACTGCCTCAAAGTTACTTTAATGCAGCAATAAGCTGGACAAAAAGCTTGTCCACGATGTGTGGTAACCTCATGGCTCTGTTCATTACATGTAGGGCGGGACCATAGAGCCCATGGCCTCTCGTTATTGACTTATTGGGATGCATTGTTATTGGGATGGCATTGCATTGGATGCATTGTTACAGATGAGGCTGCAGGCAAGATGTATAGTGGAATGGGATAGGAAGTTGGAGGGGGTGATGTGTTACACAGTAGATAGGAGTTTTAAAAACATAACCAGTTTATTTCTTCATTTTCAATTGTATGGAGTTGCTTATCAAACATATTTTTGTATACATACTGTGTGTAAGTGCTTGTAAAATTGTAAGTTAGGTAATGGTTGGTATTCACCTCATTCTCCCCACAGTTGAGAGCAGCTGGAGATGAAGAAATAAAATCAGTTCATAGGTAGGAGAGAACATTTCTTATCTCATAGATAATAATCTCATACATATACAGTATGTGGTATACAGGGAGGAGATATTGCACTCAGCTGAGTGGTTGCCAAAAATGACACTTCAAGGGTAGCTTACCTTACACCCCTTGTAATTTTTAACCTAAACGTGGTGGTTCATTAGTCCTTATGTGTGGGTACCTCATGGTATACAAATGACATGGATCAGGATTACCCACTGGTGTTATTGAGGTTAGAAGGGGTGTCTAAATGTGTGCGAGTTTGTGTACAAAAGAAAGTGTGTTATGATCTCCTCCTAGATGGTAAGTTGAATGACCCTCAAACTTGGTTAGTGGAGGCCCTGGTATGAATTGTGGTGTCAGCCCGACCATTGACATCGTAGTTCAAAGGTCACAGGTCATGGAAAGGAAAAACATTTTCAGCATTATCTCAATGTGTGAATATCCTAGAGTTGCAAAACTACCATTTATGGAACGTAGACGATATAAGAAAGTTTTTAAAAATAATGATAAAGTCACCAGGTCAAAGGTCATGTGATTGAAGATCAACTTGGCCAAAATACTCTGAAAAGTGTGTCATGATCTCCTAGATGGTAAATCAGATATACTTCAAACTTGGTGGGTAGGTGATAGGGATGAGATTTCCAACTCCATGGATTGCCCACTTATTTATTCATTGCTGTGAAGAGAAACTACTGTAATGTCCTTGCACCCTTTTCTACTCTACAAGTGCAATGTATAATGTCTTTTCTTGTCATTGTGTGGTGCATTATATTAATTGTGCTGCTAATATGTGTATGTCATACAAGACATACATATAAACAACACTACTGAGTGTTCATCAAAATTTAATCAGCAACTCAGAATTTTCATGCAAATTACCACACTCTGACCTCCAGCATTCTAGCTTGTACCTGCCCACAGGAAAATTGTTAATAATTGTGTGGAAATAGAATATTTATTTGATAGGAAACAATTGATTATTTTGGAGTAAATTGTACAAGTTATACACTGGATCCTGACACTGTCACTGTGGGAAACAAAATGAAGGGCAATATGTATTAGCATAAATTAATAGCAGTTTTTGGTTCCTTGTGTTAGCAAAAGGAACCTATGCATTCAACTTGGTGTGTGTGTGTGCACACGTGTGCGTGCCCTTGTTTTCGGATGGGATCGATGACCGAAACTATAGATTTTAGGTCCTCTGTAGAAAATTCAATAGATTTCTCCGGTTGTCTCAAGATTAACAATAGACAGTATTGTAAAGGTTAGTGTTGAGGAAGAAAAAACAAAAGAAAGCACAATGAGGTCCTCGGAATGAATGGAAAACAAAGTTGTGTGCATGTGTGCATGAGGGTGCATGTGTGTGCATCTGTGACACTTGTTCAGGTATGCTCTAACTCAATAGGGGAATGTCAGATGAAAGTCAAACTTGGTGTGTAGGTTTGCCATATTGAGAAGGTGTGCCCTATTGGGTTTTGGTAGAGGTCAAAGATCATCTGGGGGAACTGGGGCAAAAGTCTGAAAACCTTGTTATGCTATGGATGCTTATGTGTTCCATCAGTCTTCCATCTGTGAATCATGAAAGTACTGCTTGAGTTAGCAGTTTCATGATCAAATGAAGATGCAGCAGTGCTGTTTGAAGTACTGTAGGTGGTCATACCAGACAAGTTTGGCTGGATCAGTTTATGTTCTCGTGCTTTAGTGCTTATGTGTGCATTCATGTAAATGTCTTTCAATTAGTTAGGCGGGCAGGACACAATGAAAGAAAGTAAGTCAGTTGGTGCTTTTGCCTGTGGAAACTAGATCCCAGGGGTTCTCCCCATGGCATATGCTTTCAGAGTTGGGTGGACTTAAAAGGGACATAGATGTGATAAGCCTTATTGCAATTTGCACAACCCCTTCTTTAAGGCTTTAAATTAAAGATTCACAGCTGTTTGTGCTTTGTAAAATGAATGGGATATTGCTGTATATTGCAGGAATCAACATCTTCAATTCACTGCATCAATTGAAATGGCTTTTTGATATTTGTGGACTCAGGCATATCATTTTGAAGTAAGTATATTTCAAGTGCAAGGAACCATAGTGCCCTTGGGCTGTTGTGAAATCATGCAAAATACTTTGTCTCTTACAGATTATATGTAACACTGTTGACGGTTGGTCAATGTTAGTGCTATGGGAGTGGTTCCATGTGGGTGCATGTTTGTCATGTTTGGGGTCCAATTTCTGAAAGGGGACATTTTATAAAAGCATGAAATATGTTTCTTTCTCTACAGATTTTACATTACAAAAGTGAGTGTTCATTGTCAGAAATGGGCTGTATGGGTTATTGTACAAAATAATGCAGTATGCTCCCTTTTACTTCATAATTTACATTATGTACTCTCCAAGGAACCATAGTGCCCTTGGACTCTTGTTCTACATAGAACTAACTCATATACCCACAGCTAGTACAAACCAGGTTTCAAAATGACAGTTTCATAATTATTGGATGTCAAACTTTAATATTGATGCAATGTTAAGCATTGTAATTTAGTAGTGCCCATCAAACGTGTCTCAAATTTATGGACAAAAATCTTCTGCACTGCTGGTGCTCTAGTTTATGATATTATGCAAATTATGCAAATTATGCAGTCCTACAGATTCTCTTATACATGCAATGATGGTGATTCAATATAATGATACTTCTGGTGGTTCCTACATTTATGATATGATACACTGATGTATAAATGGTACCTTCAGTGTGTTCAGGTGTTCATGAGCCTCCGTACCATTGTTGCTCTACAAGGGATTCCCCTTACCATGTGCTGCTGTGTTTACAATCTGTGCCATCTTGAAAGTTTGGTTTAATGGTCATATAAAGCCTCAGTGTGAGGTCAAATTGTGTCATTTCTTTTTCATTGTGGGAAGGGGGGAAGGGGAGGTACTTATGTCCTTTCTGTTGCAGCTTTTCATCTTTTGAGCATGACAGTGACAGTCAAAACTCAGATTTTCCTCCTACAAGAAATTAATTGTTAGCAATGGTCTGTAGTGTTTGAAAGTAGAATATTTTAACTTAATCCCTAGACACCAACTATTTATCGGAAAACACTCATGTAGTCAGTTATTATAAAGCTCAAGCTTCTGCTGTGGTAATGGCCAATTTTCAGGTCACATCTGATAAGATGCAGTTACCTGAGTTGTTGATGACAGTCAGGTTTCTGATGGTGATATTTACAGATCAGTTTGTAATATAATTCACTTTTAACACTACTGCAGGTGCTGTAACAGTCACACTCACTTGGCAAGTAACCATTGCAGGGATTTTTCTCTGGTTGGCACATAGAGGTACCTCATTTAGTTCAGATAGCCTATTGTTTTGGATGGAGGTCAAAGGTCATTTGAGGTTGACAGGGGTCAAGGTGAGACAACTAGTAAACCCAGTATCTCAAGAAGGGAAGCTTGCACACATTTGGTGTTTGGTATGTAGTAAAGCTCTTGGATATATCTCTGTAGTATGCAGTTATGCGTGTTGAGATGGGTACCTACAGAATCAGTCATCAACTTAGGTCAGCTGAGGTCATTGTGCATTTCAATTGGTGATATGATACATTACGGTGATGTTACAGTAACTGAGCATATTACACTCGCTTGTCTTAAGCAATATGTCAGATTTATGAAAAAAATTCCCCTAAATGAATTCATCAAAACCACTATGCATTTGTGTGTTCTGGTTCACTATGCTTTTTATCTTCAAGTGATGAATACCTCGCTAAGCTGAAAAAAATTCCAACTTTGAGTGAGGATGAGCTCAGGTCCCTAGCAGAGAGCTATGATTCTGTCTTCATGTGCAAGGTAGGTGTGAATTGTCTCTTAACAATGCATGAGATTTGATAGTGGCATCAGAGCTGCACTCGCAGTTAAAGATGAATCCTCATGTTAGTAGGATGCCCCATCTCCTTATGATATTCTGTTTTGACCTTCAAATTTTGAAAAATTAGCAAAATATGTATTGATCCTATTTACCAACTGAGTTCATTCATATTTGGCACTCAAGTGTGAATATTAACCAATCTATATCTCCTCTTGCAACAATGGAAGTTGCTGTCAGAGTCATTGTCAGTGTTGTGTGATTAAAATCGCACTGATTAAAATCAGTGATAAAAATTGCAATGGAAATCGAATGATCTCTTGGTATTGATAATAATTGTAACCTTTGATATCATGCATATGTGGGTGTGTTTGTTTGTGTGTATGGGTGCCATTGTATTGTAGTACTTTTTGAGCATGTGAAAAAAAGTATTTCAGGTCCTCAGAGAGAATTTCTGTAGATTTCTCAAGTCTTTGGAAAAACTACAATAAGGAGTGTATTATGAAGGACAGGGTTTAGGAAGCAACAACAAAGCAAAATTCAATGGAGTCCTCACTCTGTGTGTAATGTTGACTAGTATGTGCATGCACGTGTGTGTGTGTATGTACAGTATGTATGTTTATTACTGCCTACCTTGTAAACACAATATAGAAGGGCAGCGTGGACAGATCTCATATTTGGCATGTAGGTGTTATACTTTTGAAGGTCAAAGGTCATTTGGGGTCAACAAGGGTCATATGTTGAAAACCTTTAAACACTATATTCCAAGAATAGAAACTTGAACTTATCTCGTATTTGGAATGTAGAGGAACCACATTGAGTAGAAGAACCCTATCGTTTTTAATGGAGGTCAAACATCATTTGAAGTCAACAGGGCTCAAACTGTGAAAACATCGAAAACGCAATATCTAAAGAAGAGAAGCTTGGACGGATCTTGTACATTGTAGGTGTACACCATTGAGAAGAAGAACCCTATTATCTTTGGAGGAGGTCAAAAGTTGTTTGGTATCAACGGGATCAAATTAAAAACTTTTTAAACACAATATCTCAAGAAGAGAAGCTTGAACAGTTCTCATATTTAGTATGTTGGTGTACCACATTGAATAGAAGAACCCTATAGTTTTTGGTGAAAGTCAAAGGTCATTGGAGTCAACAGTGGTCAAACTGAAAAACTTGTAAATACGATATTGCAAGAAAGGAAACTTTGACAGGTTTCATACTTTGTATGTTCGTGTACCACATTGAGAAGAAGCTATTCTGTTTGGTGGAGGTCATTTGGGGTCAGTGGGTCAAACTGTGAAAACCTCTGAAACACAATGTCTCAAGAAGGGAAACTTAGACAGTTCTCATATGTAGTATGTAGGTGTACCACATTGAGCAGAAGAGGCGTATTGTTTTTGGTGAAAGTCCAAACTCATTTGGGGTCAAACTGTGAGAACCTTGTCAACAGGGTATGTCAAAGAGGGAAGCTTTGACAGATCTCATACTATTGTGTAGGTGTATCACATTAAGGAGAAGAAACCTTTTGTTTTTGTTGAGGGCAAAAGTCATTTTGGGTCAAAAGGGATCAAATTGATACAACTCACAGTAGTAAACATGATATCTCAAGGAGGGAAGCTTGAAGCTTCGATTCCATATGTACCTGTAATGTGTAGGTGTTGCATCACTGTAGTTGTGGTTGTGCATTTTACGTACCAGGCATTGTATGTACCAGTCATCATATATCAGATTCATAAAAATTCTCATGATGAAATCACAATGCATGTGTGCATTCTGGTTTAAAAAATCACTGATTTAAATTACCCTTTTTGTTTTTATTAATTTTTGGAAAAGAAAAAATTGGATGAAATCAATGCATTTATTGGGATCAACTAATTGTAACATACTGCACACTGTCAGATGATTTTTACACATGCAACTCTGATGCAAAGCATTTGTTGACCTTAGTTACTTTGTCTGTTTTCTCAAAGTTTCTCTCAAAATTGTTAGAAATTTGTAAAGATTGAGTCACTAAAATTTCCACAAGCAGCATAGGTCTATGTAGCTTCTCCCTCACTTAAAAAGTCCAAATTTTTTTTATAAAATGTGAAAAAAATGTGCTTTCAAGTACAGAAACATGTATACAAACATACTTGTTTCAAACATTCACATGTAACACATCATTTCATGTTATAAGCTTTAAATAAGAAGACAAGTGTTGCATTTAGCTCTGCACCCTGTCACTGTTCTAGATGGTGGTTTTTGGAAACTGAGCCAAATAGCATCATGCCTACTGCCCGACATAATTATATACCTTGAAAATCTCTACATCTCTAGACAATCAAACTAACCTCTGTTGAAATGAGGGTTGAAAATATACTGGACCTGCTATGCACTATGAAGTATGTTGTACAGAACTGAAGTGTAACACTGATGTGTAAAATAACCTCCATAAAACATTGAAAGGAGGGTAACATTTTCAAATAAATCCACTGAGTCAAGGGTAAACAAACATTGCAAGAGATACAAGACCCTAGTCCCTACTTGACATCTGGGCATTGTGATGCACTTCCTGTGTATATCTACAGAGGTAGATTCTCTGGACTACAATGCTCTTTCTATACAAATAGGCCTCCACAGCTCTTAACAATAAAACAGATACACCCTGCATCTGAAGAAAAAACAACTATCAAAATATTTGGTTTGAGGTCCATTTATGGTTCAAGGGGACAATGGGAGAAGGGTAAATAATGCACTCATGATGATACCAGTCAGTATGAGTGCCAGTGGAGAGATTTTAATAATATTTGCAAAAACATTGCACTGAGGATCTATGGAATTTGAGATTTTAAAAAAATCCGATCTTAATTTAAAATAATCGGATTTCTCTTATTTAAAAAAAAAAATCAACAACCGTGGGCATTGTGAACTCATGTTTAGATTTGATGAGATTGCTGTGTTAGATCATGTTTCCATTTACATAGAAACAATGTTGAGAGATTTAGCTCTGCGATGACTAAGTGCAATTCTTTTCAGTTGACCACAGTGAGTAGTGACATCTTAATTGGTCATATAATGAGCTGTCAAACTAAGATTTTTTTTACTCTTCTGATGGTGTTACTTTGAAAAATAACTTGGATTCCAGTTGATGTTTCATTTCCATCATATGTTAATTATTTGAGTTTCAATTAATTTACTTATGCCTTGTTGTGACTATTTATGTCATAGATTTTGCTCTTGGAGAGTTCACATATACAAAAATTACAGACAGTTTTGCATCTTTACATTGACAGGAATCATTTGATGTGGCCTCACATGTTGTCGGAGGAGTCATTGATCTTGTGAAGCAGATTTATGTTGGGCAGGTAGGACATAAGGATGTTCACATTATGTTCCTTTCACCTTCACAAATTGTATGAGTCACACAAGATTTTGGTTGTATCAGCAGGGGAAAAAATAGGCACAACTGTTTTTTACAATTTTAAAATATATTCATTTGATTCCTCATGTGTGTCAAGACATGAACACACTGGAGTTTCCACACTTTTCATATAGAAGAGCAGTTTTGTAGTTGGAACAAGTGTGTGTAAAAATTGGAAGTGAATTATCATAAGCTTACTTCAGTGATACTTTAAAAAAACATTCTAAAGTGAGTAACCTTTTGATCCTCATTTAGCTGATAAATGATGCTCCACTTGGCATGAGAAGTGGGCATGATAATCACTCTCATCAGTGAAATAGTTATGACCTGAGAAGTGGGCATGGTAATCATCCTCATCAGTAAAATAGTGCAGATTACCTGAGAAACTGAATGCTTTCCCTCCATAAGTTTATCTGCTTAAGTAATGGGTTCAAGGACAGTGACATACAAACTGATCCTCTAATATCTACTGCAGGAATAGCTTATTTAAACCACGTTGTCAACTTAAAAAAAAAATGAAAATTATTTGCATTTCCTGGTAAATGTTAACTTATCCAAAGGTTCATTGTTTCAATCCATTGAACAGTTCATCGATTGTCATAACTCTTCTATGTAAAATATGTTACCGTAGAACAGTTTTACCATCAATTTTTGATGTTAGCGTTGTTGTATTTTAGTTGCTTCTACAACTTGACAAAGAAGCATATTCTGAATACATTCAAGATCATATCTTACCACCATTGCAAATTTCAAAAGGAAATGAAATCCATATTCAAAAGAAGTATTGGAAAAATGTTATCTGTGGACCTCTTATATTAGAAAGGTAACAATGCAACCATGAAGATTTTAAAAAGTTTGTAAAGCTATAAACACATTTATTTTAAACCACCTTTATTACTGTGATTAATTATTAATTATATCAGGAACTTCACTCCAAATAAAATCAAAGTGATTCTTTCAAGTAAATTTACAAAATTTGATGGAGGGGGGGGGGGTTGAATTTGGTGAAACCAGGAATAATTATACAAGTTAGGAAATTACAATGGACTTCACTATAACATTTTGATCAATAAGGGTCATGTCACTAAAGTGACCTCGAGGGTAGTCATGATTTTAGCTGAGACAATTTCAGAGTATCATTTCATATATTCTGTTCTTCATAGTATCTGATGATAATTGAGAGAAAGTAACAAGAGTATAAATAAAGTTTACATAAAACATCAAGATATTATGAAAGGAGGCACTCTTCTTGACGTCAGGAAGGTCATATCTGTTTAATTTTGGTGAAGAAAATACCCAAACAAACTAGAACTGCATTTGCCCACAAATACGCATAATTGTAGTGCGCGGTAGGCTAAGTCCTTGTTGTTGGGAATAAGCCAGTCTCTGTGGACCCACTCCTCATAGGAGTTAGCATTTTTTGCGTAAGGCAGTGCCGTTTCCTGTCGAACCCTTTCCCAATCCATTCTTTTTATTTGTATCACGCTGGACGAAACAAAAATTCCATTGGATCTCTCTCATAATGTGGTAAAGTTGCCGACGCTTATCGTTACTACGTACCGTACGTCGTACAAGCCTGTACTGCTCTGAGTTTTAACGAGTACTCTAGTACTAGCTGTATATATGTCAAAACTGTCTTTCTGTTTCACCACTGAAATAGAACATGAGAGCAGTAGGCCTACATGATTCTGTAGAATTACGCCATGTTGTAACCACTAAAAAGCATTGAAGCAGCACACGATTCTGCGACATCATATTTGAACACAATGGCGGTGTATTGCACACCAATTTTGAAACAACATTGACACTCCACGTTTATCACCTCATTGGGAAAAGGCCGAACCACATTCCATGACGTTTTCTGGAAATTTATCCGCAGGGCTCTCCCATCACTTTAACTCCTTAAATTGTTCTTGTAGTCGTGGCATTTGCTTTTCCTTAGTAGAGTTTGATTTGAAGACGGCCATAGCTCGCACTTACTGCTATTACTAAAAGATCGCACATGCATATCTGTGTGAACTAAGTTACATCACGCGTAGGTGAGGCGTTATGAGCCATACAAGGCTCAACAAAAGAAATTGCTGGTCGACCAGTAATGACAAGATTGTAGTGCAGCGCACTACAATAATGACAGGATCACTACCAACAATGATATTACCAAAATTCATTGATTGACAGTCTCTTTAGTACAATCTTCAACTCCATCATATTTTGTCAATTTTTTTTTTCTTGTCACTCTTCTTTGCAAAACAAATAATAGAAAAATCCAGTGATATTATTGTTGGCTTTTGTGAAATGTTTGGTGAATTGCTTGCAAAACTGAGAACATCTACGAATTTTTGAAGTTAAACACACTGGAGAATAATTTACATACTTCAATGACATGAACCTCAATGATTCTGAAAAGTGTAACAAATTTGTGACTTGTCACTTTGATTTCTGTCATCTCTTTTTTTTTACTTTTCTTTTCATGTTCTCTCACTTGTAAAGGAGCATGCAATTTAGATCCATCATGTAATAAATCTCCTCACTCTACTATCTAGAGACAAATTATTTCATTTATATTTTGTCTGATTTCATGCATTGATATTACTATGCTGGTAATTTGGTCTCTGATGTTACTTAAGAGATCTTATCTCAGAAGATGGCCCAACAATCTTGACATCAGTAAAAGCACCATGCAGACGTTACTACAAAGATGGTGATATGGACATATGACATTCTGTAAAAAGTCTTTAAAACAGGGATAAACTCGTTGTTATATCTCATGTTCCTCCTTCCCATGGTGTGTCTCAAGGAAAAGCTCTATTATATTACAATACTAGGAAATGTGTGCTTAGTGGTGAAGCATGAACCATGGGTAAATAATTTTTTTCTTTCATAGTAACACTTTATTAAAGTAAGTTGCTTTCATTGTTGACAATTCATTTTGGTTTCCTTGCTGATACATTTTTGTTTCTCCATGTATATTTCGTTCCAATTTCAGCTTCAAAATGGGTTTGCGCTTGTCAGGTAAACTGCTGGAATTTTCTTGTATATAAGTTTAAAATAGGTAATCCACTTAAAGAATTGACAATTTGCGAAAAAAACCTTCTGCAGGATGTGAAGTATTGATAGCAAATTCCAAGTTAATGAACTTTCTTGAAGTTCTACCCTGACATTCAGGTCTGTTTGCTTTCCTGTTAAAATACAGTCTCATTTAAGGACTGCATGGGATAAATTTATGTCATCTCTCACAGAGATACTTTTTATTAGAGTTGATGTATAATGAAAAACAGACTGAGGCTCCTTTTTTGTTAGTTTTTTTGCCCCAATCTCTGTCATTTCTGGCATCACCATATGGAGACCATTTAGATCAATGGCTGAACTTTGTATCGTGCTGTTTCGCTTCGACATCTGGGATCTAAATGATTTTTACACTGTAAGGTAGAGAGTATCATCTTCAATGTCAGACCAAAAGTTCTTGTAATTTGCTGACAATTGTTAGATTTCATTAAAGGAATTCAGTACTTAGTTCTTTTGAAACTGCGTAATGTAACTCATCGACGATTCACATCGAGTTTCAGATAGCTTTGCCGTGATACTATGGGACAATATAACACCAATCTTGAAGCGTAGTTCCTGGTAGCAAATTGCTAAAAATGTTTTTGTAAACAACAATCATGGCTGTGCCCATATTGACAGATGCAGAGTTTACTGTTTGGGATAATTGTCATTTTCATTAAGCACACGGCCATTGCAAAAATGACATGCAATAACACAGTTTCTTTGTTGTAAAATAGTTTCATGTTGAAGAGAGTGGTTGGATCTAACTTGTATAGAGAAGGAAATGGCTGTTTCCTTCCAGCACTTGTTGGACGTACACAATAACTTTATATACTGAATAACTTTGCATTCATTACTAGCTTTGCTGCTTAGCATAGGCTTTGTCATATGTGTCATTACATCCCAGAGTTAGGTTTTTAACCCATGGCCTGCCACCTATTACCGTGGTTAGTCTAGAGAAGAATATGTGCTGCACAGAAGCAGCATGAAAGAATAGTAAAATAGCAGAAGTACCCCCCTGCCATCTTGTTAATCTTGCCATTCAGCTGAGGAACCAGTCCATAACTACCCTGTTTTAGGCCCTATGCTCTAGTGAACTGCATTAGCCCACTAGTACTGCTGCCTAGCCTAGCCAAATGTGACTCTGGCAACCTCATCATGAGACACAAGAAACATGTGAGCAACAGGCTCCGTGGGCCAAGGTGTGTGGGTCTGAAAACATGAATTAGGAAATTGCAACATTCAAGCTTACTTTATTTCACTTGGAATGATACTGTATTTGAGAATGGAAAATTTCTGTGAATTTTGTCTAGTTTAAGTTCTTCTGATTTAATAAAGATGAGGACAGTCTCCTGTGCATTAAATGATGTTGTCTCAAGATGGCCCCAAACTCCAAAAGTTTTGAAAAGTTGAAGGAATTCCAATGTCAGTAAATTCTTTTGGGCATACATTCCAGTGTTTGAAATTTTCCATGTGTATAACTACTCTATTTGACTTCTAATTTAGTGAAGATGGGGTCATGTCAGTTGATTCAACTGGAGAAGTGTGTATTCCAACCTGGCTGTGGCTGCCTAAATTTACCAAAATGTGAAGAAGTTGCAAATTTTTCTCATGATATACTTCTAATAACGTGTATGTTGACTTTCAAAATTTCTTTTTGTGTTGTCAAGTCACTTTCCTGCTGAATTAGTAAGTTGAGGACAGAGTCTCATTTGAGGAAAGATAATGGTACTTAAGTATGATGTCATACTCCAAAACTTATCAGTTTATGAAAAAAATATAGAAGAAGTTGCAATATTCAAGCCCAGTTGATGTCATGCAGAATAATATTTGGGGATTCAACTTTTCTGTGAGGATTGTCATGTCCATGATGTACTGATTTTGATGACATACAGTCAGCTGTGCATTAAGTGGGTAGTATTTAAAGTTGGTCAAAGCAAGAAAATTATGAAAAATTGAAGAACTTCCATTATTTTAGTGTCACAACTTCTTACAGGAATACAACTGATGCTTTGAATTTTGATTGTATATAGCCACATTACCTGACTACTAACTTAAAAAAGATGGGGTCGTGGTATTTCATGCGGTTGGAGTAATGTGTACTCAAACATGGCCCCATACCATAAACCAGCTTGCAAAGTTTGAAAATATTGCACTTTTCCCCAATGATCTTAGTTGAATTAAAAATGCATGTGGACTTGTAGATTTTCAGTTTATGTTACTGCATCACTTTACTACTGATTTGGTAAAAACGAGGATATGAAATCCCACTGGAGGAAATGTATTTGTAACAGAATGTGGCTGCATGCCCCCAAACCAAACATTTTTGTCCAAAATGAAAATCTTTCAATGTTTCTGCTTTCCCTTTTATTTGTGAACTTTTATTTTTGGAATGTTCTGTGAGTACCAAGTGTAATGTTTTCCCATATTGCAAGGAGCAAGACGTGCAGTCACATGAGCTTAGAGATATGAGAACCCAAAGATGGCCCCAGAAGTTACTGTCAGAAAAGATAAAATTACAATATTTCGTTTAGGATTATTTCCCAGTGGCTGACATGTTGACCATTTTCATGTATTAACAGTTCACTTTCTACTTACATAAAGGAGAAGATGTGGACGTTAAGCCCCACATGGCAGTAGAAATTGGTAATCAAATTTAGTGTCAGATGCCAAAATTTGCATGTTTCTTGTTAAAGGCCACTTAAAACTTGCAATTGTGAAAACTTGACAGGACATTTTGAAGAGAACTTTTGATATGTGTTGTAGAAAACTTGTTAAGTTATAAATATATGCACTCAGGAAGTAGACCCCAAATGTCGGAATGAAATCCATTTTCTAGACACATTCTGAGTTTCAGTCATTGATCTAATTCTTGTGCCGGAGAACTTGCTACACACCATTTGTCTAACAAACATACGACAATGTTTTGTTTTAACTTTATAATTTTTTATCAGTGCTTTCACCATCCATCTATACTCTTTGATAATTGGCATTTTATTCGGTAATGTTGTAGACCTTGCAGTCACCACGCTGGGTACAGTGAAGCCAACGGGTACTGTCTCTTAAATACAATATCAATCGCTGCGAAACAAGCATTAGAAAAGTGGAATGTCAAACGGTGAGTTTGGTCACCTTTTTTAACCTTGAACAATTAATCCAGACTTCACCAGGATTCCCTCCCAGTTTTAGGTGATTTTACCCTATGTTTCATGTAGCAATTGTGTCTTTTTGAATGAAATGTGTTGTAATTTGATAGCCCATTTTTTCACCATTTAAGATCAGTAAAGTTGATGTATCTTTTTGCTTTATGACAGCTGTTTTGCTTACTGATGTGTTCACAGTGCTATTAACTGTTACATGAACAGTTAACATTGAGCTTTAGTGGGCGGTGTACATTCACAATGGAAAACTGTATTTGAAAAGTTGTTTTAATATACTGTGTACATTTTCAAGTGGGAAGACTCAAGAGCATTCCTTGCTTTTTACATTGCTGCTACATTCATTTTGAAAAAAAAGTAATTGGCTAAGGAGAAAACAAGTGGAGCCAGTCTTTACGATATTAGTGAAATTAGTAATCAGTGCCTTTATCTCTGGTAACATTGTTATAAGTTACTATTGCTATGACAACCTGCCAGTGATGTCCAAGTGTTACATTAGTTATCACTGGTGACCAGACTCTACCATTTAATTGTGGTGATTTCTTCATTGGTCTAACATTATATCTTGCTATATCTGAGGATATCTTTCTGCCATTATGTTATCAATCTAACTGTCTTATTAGTACCAGCACCTGCAGGACTGCACAGTCTGCTACCCTACACTACAGTATGCTGAGGACTGAATTCCCAGGCTATTCCATGACATTCCATGTATACTCCAGTATGACTAGAGATTTCAGTGTACAGTTCAATAGAAAATCTAGAAATTAAGTAGGAATTTGCAGTTAACCATATGATTAAAAGTAATACACAAAATGTACTCTGCACATTAATTTTTGGTTTTGATGATTGTTGTAACCTTTGAAATCGTGCAGGTGTGTGTGGGTGGGGGTGTATGCACTGTGTCTGCGGGTGCGTGGGAGGGTGTATGTGTGTGTATGTATGTCGGTGAACACAATATCTCAAGAAGGGAAGCTTGGACAGATCCTATATTTAGTATGTAGGTGTATCACATTGAGTAGAAGAACCCTATTGTTTTTGGTGGTGGTCAAAGGATATTTGGGGTCAACAGGGGTCAAATTGTGAAAACCTTGTAAACACGATATCTTTAGAAGGGAAGCTTGGACAAATGTCATATTTAGTATGTAGGTGTATGACATTAAGTAGAAGAACCCTATTGTTTTTGGTGGAGCTCAAAGGTCATTTTGGCTCAACAGGGGTCAAATTGTAAAAACCATGTACACACGATATCTCAAGAAGCAAAGCTTGAACAAATCTCATACTTGGTATGTAGGTAAACCACACTGAGTAGAAGAACCCTATTGTTTTTGGTGGAGGTCAAAGGTCATTGGGTCAACAGGGGTCAAATTGTGAAAACCTTGTAAACACTATATCTTAAGAAGGGAATCTTGGACAAATGTCATTTTTAGTGTGTTGGTGTACCACATTGAATACAACATCCTTATTGATTCTGGTGGAGGTCAAAGGTCATTTGAGGTCAACAGGGGTCAAGATGTGAAAATCTTGTACACACAGTATCTCATGAAGGGAAGCTTGGACATATGTCATATGAAGTATGTAGGTGTATCTTATAGAGTACAAGAAGGCTATTGTTTTTAATTGAGGTCAAAGGTCATTTGTAGTCAATAAGGGTCAAAGTGTGAAAACCTTAAAAATAAACTGTGTTGATTTACCTGGTATACGTGGGCATGGCATTGACACCTACACCTACGGTATCAAAATTAACAGCTAACAAGTATACCAAACATACCAGGTTTATCCTGAAAAATGGATAACACCTCGTAAAAAGTAAAGCCGTGTGAAGAAACCAATTGATACCCCCTCGCTTCTCAGGAAGTCGATCAGAGAGTATGTAACTGAACTGTACGTAATTGGAATAGTCCGTGATTGGGGGTACGGAAAATTTCAAGACACATTTTTGAAGTTGTGTAAGCAAAAGTTGTGCACCTTGTAGGTCACATCAAACACAAATTAGCATTTTAGTAAAAAGAAAAAAACTTGGCGACAATGGAACATCAAAATAAGTAACAATGTTTGTAAGACATAAAAACAAAAGCAAAGTGCAAGAAGGAGGAGTATTCCGAAATACCATACACTCACCTAGAAAAACAGTTGAAAGGCCAATATGGCCGTACTTGCCACCGTGTTAGATACATGAGATCAACAAAAAGAGGAGTGAATTGCATGCATGTTTCCATTTCGTTACTACAAATTGGAAAACATACTTGTTGTTGAAACATGGAGTAGCATTTTCCCGGCTGTAATTCCTGCCAAAAAGAAACCTCAGTGGTATAAGCTGGTAAAATAAAAGAAGCTAATAAGACTTTCACCCACAGTTTTGAGCCCATCTTACTATACCTACTGAGTCTGCGCAGTTGCACACCCGTCTGTTTCGTTAACGTTGCATAGATTCTTCGCAAGTACATAGTACACACTGCCCATGTAACTACAATCTTGGACAAAATTGTTGGGACACTTTGTAGTATGTTGCAAATATAATACTGACTTTTAGGTGAGAGGATAACATGAAACCCCACGCCCCTTTCCAATGTTGTGCTATAGAAGTGAATGTACCCTTTGAACAGCAGTCCTATAGCCAACATTGAACGGGGGCACGGGGTGTCCCAAGGTAGTTTGTCCAAGATTGTCTGAGTTTTTTGGAAGCAATTTTGGAGCGAAATTTCAAATGAAAATTGAACGTTTTTGGACAAGGTGCATCATAAAAATTAGTTATTGGGGCCTATGGGTCTGGGGATTTTTAAATGAAAGTATTCTAAATTTTGACTATGAACATAACAAGTTTAATTTGAATTTGGGGGTTTATTTGTATATTTTTTGTTGAAAAGGAGTGATCATGAATGAATAGATTGTTTCATGATATTGTAGGCGGACAGAAATAGTTGCGTTTAGTAATAACATTGATGGGCAGCTGTTGCATTGCGTTGCAATAGGAGTGTTACTGCAATTGTAGAATGCTGGTAGGAATCCCAGTTATAATGTATTCTGAAGTAGCTCCACGTTCTACCAAAATGCGTTAAAGTCAGAACTGTAGATTCAGCTTAATATTAAAATAATGGTAGAACGTTAGTAAAGACTGGTTTTTTACGTTTTTGGCCGCTTAATCAAGATTTGTGACAGCAATTTTTCCATTGCATGAAGCTGGTAACGTGAGTAATCTCCAGTCTTGTAATCTACGCAATTTTCCTACGGGTTGCTTAAATTTTCCTGTCAAAACATGTGGTAGAACGTGGGTTTCATTAACCTATACTGTCGGACGCTGTTGTTAGGTCTAAGTCAGCTTGGATGGGGAGGCCGGAGTTCGATTCACGGCATGACCATAGTATTTTTCACTGCCCAATTATCCATTTATAAACTCAAATGTCTGTCAACTTCTCATTTTTCATTCATTCATATTTAACATAAGGCAATATATGTGTATTAATATAATGATATAGCTCTAACAACAAATATGTACTCTGAAGTCCGTTGAAACTGCTTAAAATGACTGACATATTACAGTGCACCATGTACGGTACAATAGAATGGGTGCCACAATGTCACTGTTATGTGAATATGAGCAAACGTCACATTTATTAAATTTGCATTTTAGGGGTATATTTTGTATAGTGATAGTACACTTTTTTTACCCAGATTAACCTGCAGGTCAGTCGTAATAGTCATTAAGCGTAGTTACTTAATACCAGACACCACGTTATCACTGTGAACGATTTGAATAAATAACACATACAGCGATCTTCTTCAACGGACCACTAACATGTTAGTTTGTTTGGGAGGTTGGTTTTTTTTGTTTTTGTTTGTTTTTTTTTCTTCGGTACCTGTCTCAATATCAGAGTTTGAGTCGAAAGTACGTCATTTGTATCACACAAAATGTTTTAAAGTAGTTTCCTGGTCGACAAGATGCATTGGAGTTATGATGTTACCTCCCCAAAGACTGCATTTTATTTAGCACATTTAGTGCAAATACATGGATTTGACTGACTTATTCCTCCCTTTACTCTGTAATAACATTGACAACATTCACACAATAATATTATTACAGTAAACCAACTTCAATATAGGCCCCAAACATGCCGAACATGCACTGCTGATGTTTCTTGTTGCAAGAAATATCACCCCCCATTTTGCTGTTTAACTTGTTTCAAATTGACTATTTTTCCTGTGCCTTGCACATGCTTCTAAACCCTCGAAATTCTCAGACAATCTTGGACAAAATTGTTGGGACACTTTGTAGTATGTTGCAAGTATAATACTGACTTTTAGGTGAGAGGATAACATGAAACCCCGCCCCCCTTTCCAATGTTGCGCTATAGAAGTGAATGTACCCTTTGAACAGCAGTCCTATAGCCAACATTGAACGGGGGCGTGGGGTGTCCCAAGGTTTTTTGTCCAAGATTGTAGCCTACACACATACAGTGTACATCGCGTATGCATACTTTACTGAGCTTAAAGCCAAGCAGTATAGTTGGAACAAATGTTTCTAACCCTAACCAACGTTTATTTCAAAGACAATTTCCTGTTGATGCAAACTGCGATAATGTTATCAAGGTTTTAGACTCCCTAAAGTAAGAGATTTCAGTCACAAAAACCATGGTTGGATCTCAGACGCTTTTTACTACATCACACTACTACTGTATCACATGTTCAGGAAAACAGGATTGAATGTCAAAAGTATAAAAAAATATATCAATCAGTCAAAACTGCCAAAAAATTTGCATGACATGTGCAAAAGACCCCAAACTAGCAATCTGCATTATTTTCGCAAACTTTTACACAAATGTTTCCTTCTACGAGATATTTTCGTACGTGGTGACTTGGGACTTTTGCTGTAGCCTAACATATATACGTAATAGTGAGATAGAGTCTAGCCAATACATGTATTGCTGTTGTGCCCTACACTTACTGTAGAGGACTAGACTAAAAATTGCAAGAAAATTTTGACCCACACTGTTTGAAAATATGCTTTATGTTGTCTGATATATTGCTAAGCTTATATTGGGTCATCAGGAACAGGATGGCTTATTTTACTTTAAGACTTCTCACATTCAACTTGAAAAAAGTGTGGAGAAAAGTTCACCATACATAACAGTGTTACGACAAACCAACACAATTTCATAACTCCAACTCAATACATTTGAGAAATGTTCTGCTTAAAATGTTCCCAATATCTTCCATCCTCATCTCCCAGCCCTCTCAAATGTGTTTGGCACTTAATTTCTTCAAGTTAATGGTTGCATATTGTCACTTGTATCTGGATTCTTCACTATTTTGGTAAAAAGAATACAAATGCTTACTTTTTCAGGGTTGTTACAGAATGTATCAGGTCTTAATTGATGGCAGAGTTAAAGTGATAAAGTGGATATTTTCCTGCCATTTGTTGATAGTGACATGTAAGAATAATCATTATTAAAGATGCTGTGGTAAAAACTTACTTAAAGCTATTTAACTTCAGCATTGTTATTGCTGCAACAATGTTTGTTACTCGAGAGGGCTGTGTGTGGTTAACAACTTAACATAGACATTGCGTGTACAGGGAACATGTATGTACGACAACCAGATGTTATGTATAATTAATGAAGTAAGCAGTGATTTCATGAAATTTCAAGTTATTTCAGCCACAGGTGTACCAAGTATACAGTTCTGTAGGATGTAAGGAACATTGCAGTGAGTAGAGTCGGGGATGAACGTTAATGTAATGCTTACTCAACTAAGGCAGACTACACCCATGAAACTGAACACATTTTTTTCAAAACTTATTCTCATCGAAAGAAGATCTTGGAGAAATTGACACTGTTTACACAGACGTATGCATGCTCTGTACATTGCTACATGACAACACTGTGGTACGTACAAGTAACACAGTAAACAGTGATTCCACGAAAATGTCCGGTTTACCACGTATGGAGCAGCTATGTATAGCGATGTATATGTTTGTTCCTACCGACACAGCTAAATTTTAAACACTGTATCTCAAGGAAAGAAGCTTGGACAAATGTCATATTTGGTATGTGAGTGTGTCACATTGATTTATACAAGATTCCCGTTAATTTTGGTGGAGGTCGCAGGTCATTTGAGGTCAACAGGGGTCAAATTGTGAAAATATTGTAAGCACAATATTTCAAGAAGGAAAAATTGGGCAGATCTCCCAATCAGATTGTACTTTTATCTCATTGAATATACAAAAATTTCCATTTTCTTAGAGAAGGTCAAAGGTGAATTTGCGGTCAACAGGATCACAGTGTGGAATTCTTGTAAACATATTATCTCAGGAAGAGAAGCTCTGAAAGATATCATATTCAATGTGTAGTTGTGTCTCATTTAACAGAAGAACCAGTTGGATGTAGATATGATCTCAAGAAAGGAAGCTTGTGCAGATCTCATATTTCATATAAAGCATATGTAGCTCAATGTTACACATACTAATGCTAGTACATCCGATTCCGAAAAAAATTCTCTTCATCACATCCTCAAAACCACAATGCATTTCTGCGTCCTGGTTTATTTCATTAATTAAAAACAAAGCAAATAAATTAATTACTCAACTTGGTCAGTCAAGTAAATAATTTTTTCCATATTGTGTCTATAGAAAGCATGAAATAGTAGGAGCAACACTCAGATTATAAATAGGTATGTCAAAATGGTACTTTGCGACTGGTTTGAGGCTAGAATACCCCCATGGTTCCTAGCCCTGTCTTAGTCATGTCGTTACAACCGTGCTAAAGTGTCCAGCAGACCCTCTTGCATGCCTGATTACACATGTATTACCTATGGACATGACACCTAATATCCCTTGCCAGGCAGCTCAAGAAAGCCTAAACATTGGATTGACACACACCTGAATTTCTTTATGAGAACGATGTTTAATGGACCATGTGGATTATCACAGCATGAGGTGATAAAACTGACCTAAAATTTGCAACAAGTTGAACCTCAGTGGAACAAAAGAAGAGTGAGGTTGAAGTGTATCCCATTTTAACGTATGAGTAATGGCATGGTTACTGTTCCATAATGTCAAATTAGGCCTACTGTAGCCTTCAAACAAAATCACAAGATAGAGTTTCTTTCAAGTTCTTAGTTTTTATCGCTAACTGTAGTAGGTTATTTAGTTTTTTTCACTATCCTAGTCCTCCTGGAGTGAACACTTTAAGGCCAAACAGCACCTCTTTATTGTTGTGATTTGTTAGGCATTTGCTGTATTGCTACATGTATGCAAGTGGTAAGTCTAGCCTCTGAACAGAAGGATTTGATACTATACCTGTCTTTCAAATTTATGGTTTCTACTACTTTTGGTAGTAGTTTTATTTGTTGTCTTTGCAGTCCTAACCCTTCTGGGATGAAAATGTACATTTTACAGTCAAATGAATGGTACCTTCCTGTTGACCGATATAGCCTATGCTTAGGCCTACGTTATGTAAGTGTTTCAATAGTGTAAAGCCTAGCCGTCGAATAAGGACACAAGATGCAATCCCTATCTTTAAATGTTAGTTTTTATCCCTACAGGTTGTGGGCATGTCATTTACTTGCTTCACAATTCTTGTCATCTCGGAGTGAAAGTGTTTAGTTTGCTCTAAAAATGCACAGGCTCTAATTTTTTTACACTGAATTATACAGTTACGTATTTACCTGTAAATGCATCCCCAGACCAAATGATCCTTGCTATTTTGGTCAAAACACCCTCCTGCAAAAATGTCCCAGTGCCAAATTGTCCCCAGGTTTAAAGAGTAAATAACATTACTCTCACTTATTACTCTTGTCAAATGCAATTTTCAAGAAATTTAGGCCTGTGCTTCTTTCTTCACAGTTCTTGTCATCTTGGAGTGAAAGCGCTTATTCTACTTTAAAATGCACCTCTATTGTTTTTAAGCTGAAGCATACAATTACCTGTTTACCCATAAATACATCCCCAGATCAAAACATCCTCGCTTTTTTGGTCAATACGTCCTTGTGGAAAAAAGTCCCAGTCCCAAATTTTCCTCAGGTTTAATGAGGTAATAACATTACTCCTAGTTATTACTCTTGTCAAATACAGTTCTCTTACAGCAGTGTTTTCTGTGCAGTAGGCCTAAGTGCAACTTCTAAATCTGTAATCAACAGATCAGTCAATTTAATGGATCTAATGTTAAGCAATCGTTGCACTTTAATAGACTCTTCTGTCGCCTTTCTAATTATTTTGCTCCATTTCCACATTCCCCATTGTTTTTAGTGGATTTCAAAGGTCATTGGAGGTCAACAATGGTCAAATTGTGGAACCCTTGTAAACATGATCTCTAGAGGGGAAGCATGTACAGATCTCATATTTTATGTAAAGCATAGGTAGCTTGTTACACATCCTGTTTAGAAAAAACCTGAAAAGATCAACCATATTGAGTATGAGAACCCTATCAATTTTAGAGGAGGTCAAAGGTTATTTGTCTTCAACAGGGGTCAAATTGGAAAAATCTTGTAAGCATGAAGAAGGTAATCTTGGATAGATGTCATATTTGATACGTAGATGTACCCTATTGAGCACAAAAAAAAAAAAAACCTATCCTTTTCGGTGAAGTCCAGGGTCAGTGGGGTTCAAATAGTGAAAACCTTGAAAATGCAGTATTTCAAGAAAAAGTTTGGACTTATCTTTCAGTAGTTAGGTGTACCAAATTATGTGCAAGAGCCATTTGCTTTTGGTGGAGGTCAAAGATTTCTTGGAGTCAACAGGGTTAAAATTGTGAAATTCAATTAAAAACAATATTCAAGAAGTGAAGCTTGGACAGATCTCATACGTAGTATGTGGGTGTGTCACATGAAGTGAAAGAAATGTGGAAACATATTGGTATGGAATCGCAAGGCAGGAATCTTATTCATGTCTCTT
Organism: Stichopus chloronotus; assembly: GCA_021234535.1. Lineage (NCBI taxonomy): Eukaryota > Metazoa > Echinodermata > Holothuroidea > Aspidochirotida > Stichopodidae > Stichopus > Stichopus chloronotus. Next base: position 39,547,476 of record CM037830.1, read on the forward strand.
TTTGAATATGTAGGCGCTAATGTTGAATCATGAATTTTCATGATGCTTCTGAGGTATCATCTTAGGTTATCAGCTGTCGTTCTGTATACAGCTTACTTCATCTCAATTAATATTGGTGACATGATAAACATTATAATATTACAAACCAAGTATGTTACACATCTTTGCCTCATGCAATATGCCGGATTCATATAAATGAAATCATTGAAACCAGTGCATTTGTGCGTTCTGGTTCACTTTAGTGTTACTCTTGTTGACATGCATTATACTCTTAAAAGACTTGTTGTCACAGTAAGGCTACAAGCAAACTAACTCCAGCAATTCTTGTTTTGCTTTCTTCAGAGTACTAATTGTCGACTGGGATGTCCACCATGGTCAAGGAGTCCAGCGGCTGTTTTATGATGACCCAAGGTCAGCACTTGCATAGAGCATAGATCTTTACATCTCTTTAGCTGTATCTAAACTTGTCAAATGTAGCTCCATCAATCGTGTACAGACATTTGGTCAACCTTTAATTTCCTTTTCATTTATGCCAAGTCTCAGTCACTGCATTCAACTTTACCTGATTTAAATAATATTTCTTGCAGTGTGCCCTCAGTGTTCTGTTCTTGGTTAGAAAAAAAAAAAAAAATCACAGTGTTGTATAGAAATGAAATAATTTTCCTGATTCAGTTATGTGGTTTACAATGGTTAATGCCTTTAACAATGCACTTGACAGGTATTTCTTGGAGTGGGAGCCTTCAATTTTTCCTTTGTCTCTGAATTTTTGTGGTATTTTTGTAAGGACATTGTTCTTTATACTGATCCTTAACCACTAAACTAGAACTTTACTTTTGTCTAACTCTATTTTCTCGATGTGATGATTCTAATATACTAAACCCTGTGATTGTTGTGGTCAGTGGTATAGATGTTTCCTTTGCAAACAATGGAATAATATTACTTTAACATATTCTGCTCTCAGAGAAGAGGTGAGAGAAGTTTCTCATAATATTTCAGTTTTCTCATTGCTAAGCTGCTTCAATCCTGTCTTCCAGGGTTTTGTACTTTTCCATACACCGCCACCAAAATGGAGAATTTTGGCCTCATTTACCGGAATCCAACTTTGATCACATTGGAGCAGGAGACGGCAAAGGGTTTAACATCAATATTCCGTGGAATGAGGTGAGCAGTCATGGAGCTACTTGCAGTGAAGTTTGGCGAGTGCTTCAGTCTCAGAAGGCAGTCACATGTAATTTTCAGGAGCTAGTCTGGTAGCTTCATAAATTATAATACAAACTTTCAATCAGTTTTGCAATTATTGTAAAAAACAGGTTCTCAAATGACTCCTACTCTTCCTACTTTCTCCTATTGTTTAAACCTTCTCACTACTTCTTTTTTTTAAAAAAGAGCATACATAATCCCACTTTATTGTACTTTTTTAACTGGCCACATCTCAAAAAAAAGGAAAAGGAGAACATTTTCAAATAGTATATTATTGACAAGTTTGAGACATTTAAGTAGTATAACTCTCTCTCAATCTTATGAGTACTATTGATGCTAACAAGATCTTTTTAAGTATGAGAACTTAGACTACATATACTATAGTGCTTTAGTTGTTAAAGTTTATTTTCAAACTTTTAAGACTACTTATGTTTTAATGTTGATTTTATTACAAGAAGTGAAACATAGCTGAATTCTCAAAGTTCTGAAATCTCACAGGATATGGTATGTGCCACACAGATCATAATAAGGGGCAGGGTACTATGACTGTGTATTAGTAAAAATATTAACAGTTCTGTGACTGTAAAGTAATGATTAGGAGGATTGTCTGTATTAGCCATGAGAAATGTTGAAAATAGCCACAAATTCCATCAAAACCTATCACACACCTGTCTTTTACCTGCATCATGAGTAAACATTGGTTAAGTATGCAACTTTATGACATCAAAGAGGGACTCGCATGATATATCATATGTTATCATTTATTTACTTTATCTTTATTTCAAGGACAATTGAGAATTTTATAGTTTTTGGAGGGTTTCGTTTTGAAATCATGTATTTTCTTCTTTTCAAATATTGATATTCACTTTATAAGGGCTTCCATTAGGTTTTTCCTCCCAGTGGTCCTAGAAGCCATGCATCTTTTATGTAGGGGGGCCTGGCAAAAAAAATGGGTGTTCCCGGCCTTGAGATCAAAAGAGATGATCAGAGAAGAAATGTTTGGTAGCTTTGTTTATTGCTGTTTCAACACTTTGAAAAACAACCACTCAGTCTAGTTTACAAATTTGCCTTATTTCTTCGTTTTTCTTTGCTGATGTTGTATTCTCCCATGATGAAATAACAAAACAACAAGCATTATATTTTTGAAAGTGGTCACAGCCTCCTTCAAGAGAAGTGGTGTTCAAGAAATTGTATAACATAATAAGAATTTAACAATTTAGGCAATAGTATTATTTGAATATTCCCATTATTGGTAATGGCATTCATATCTGGCATTAGTGATTGAAAATCAAACTTGACATTACCTACTACCCCTGCCAAGGTCACTGAATGTGAACCATATGACCAATCAGCATCAGGGACACGCCCAATTGGGCTCAACTGTGCATTCAGTGTATACTCCTTGCATGTGGTAGCATGAGTTCCATATTACGTTTTACAGATCTCACATACAGTTGTGTAACACAGTCGTTACACCCACTCTTTTCTACAATTTCTTTACAATTTACAACTTCTACAATTGTGTTCTAAAAAATGAATCCTGTGCTGAAATTTACGAAGCCAGAGAAAATGGAAAGTGCCATTTCCTGCAATCTGAGAAGCGTTTTCTCTGTATTCTATGCACCAACTGATGGTGATGCTCTGCTTACATGCAGTCATTAGTACTTGCCTTCCTCCTCAACCTTTGGCCTCCCCCCCACCAGAGACATTTTAGGTGTAACATTTAGTTCGGATGGTTCCATTAATCATATCATAACACAGTCGTGTTAGAAAATTATTCCTTGACTTATTCAGAAGTTATGTGTAGTGAATTGTTCAGAGTGCTGTCTCATCCTGCTACACAAGTGCTGGAAGAACACTACTGCTAAGTACTGGTTCAACTACACTGGTGGTAGGCATTGAAAGAAACCCCTGTTTTATAAGTCTTACTAAGTCCTATTTTTGTCCTACTTTAATATCTATAATCCTAATTTTCTCCTATTTTATTGAGAATCATCATTCTACTAGAATCCTACTTTTTCCTCAGTCCACTTGAAAGCCTGAAAATATGCTAATGGTTCCAGTGAGCTGCTAGGCAGGAAAATGTAAGGAAACGCAAGTGATATCAGCTGCATTATAATTTTGTTGAGAAAAGTAAGTGAAATTTTTCATCATTGACTGAAGTAACATTCAGATGCGGTTGAATTTTATTTAAAAAATAATTCTTCTTTTCTCTTTATCTAGATCAAAATGGGTGATGCTGAGTATTTCTCTATCTTTCAGCTAGTACTCTTACCAGTGGCCCTAGAGGTAAGTATTTATTTGCTTCCTATACACACCAACACATTTTGAAAGTTTCCCGAATAAAATAGACAGATTTATATCAGCTATCTTAATCATCATGATCACCATTGTCTTGTTTAACATGATTTTCATAAGTAGGGTAATAATAATTATCTTTTCTCATCATTATCATTATTGTAGTCATCATGATTGACATCTTTGTAATCATTTTACATCATCATTGTCATCATCATCACTGTCATCATTATCATTGCCATCTTCTTTCATCATCGCACTCATAATAACTATCAACAATCTTCATCATTATCATCAACACAAGCTATCTGTTGTCTGTTCTACTAATATTATAGTGTTTTTTTTCAGTTTTTAGTTGGCTATTTGTTCTAATGTCACTGTCTAGATAAGAAAATGTGAGGCTTCTTGTTCTTGTTATGGAGGTAATGTATTTTCTAAAATTTGCTGTCTGCATTTGAATTTGTTTGTTTGTCTTACAGTTCAAGCCAGAGTTAATCCTGGTGTCTGCAGGATTTGACAGTGCACAAGATGATCCAAAGGTCAGTTACAACAATTCTTGTATGTACCAAGTGAAATGTCTTGATTCTGCCACTAAAATTATTTTATTTATAAATTATTTTGAATTACAGTGGACATAAGGGGACATGCTAGATGTTGAGTTACCGCCTTAGGCTAACTCAACATCTCAGAAAAATTTTGCAAATTGTCGAGATACCAAGTTAAAAATAACTTGTTATCTCGACAACATTTTGCAAATAGTCCAAGTCGACAATTTGCAAATTTTTTCAAGATGCCATGTGGGACTGCATCTCTTCCCTTTTATCGATTCCTTGCCGAAGGCAAAAAGAAACCCATGCGATGGTAATGTTGTGTGTGTGTGTGTGTGCATGCGAGTGTGTATGTGATGCTGTGCCTGTAAACACAAATATCTAAAGAAAGGTAACCTTGACTATTCTCATACTTGGTGTGTGGGTTGGTCATTTTGAGTAGATGATCCCTATTGTTTATGGTGGAAGTGAAATGTCGTATGAGGTCACCAGAGGTCTTATTGTGCAACCCTTGTAAACACTATAAACACTGTATCTCAAGAAGCATGCTCTTGACTAATGTCATATTTTGTGTGTGGGCTGGTCATATTAAATAGTATTTACTATTTTTTTGTAGAGGTCAATGGTCGCTTGAGGTCACCAGAGGTCAAAATGTGAAAACCTTGTAAACACAATATCTCAAGAAGGGTAATCGTGAATAATGTCATAGTGAGTAGGTGATCCCTATTGATTTTGGTGAAGGTCGAAGATCATTTGAGGTCAGCAGATGTGACACTGTGAAAACCTTGTAAACATGGTATCCTTAGAAGCGTAACCTGGATTAAGTTCATACTTAGCGTGTAGGTTGGTCATGGTGCGTAGATGATTCCCATTGAGTTTGGTGGAGGTCAAATTTCATTTGAGTTCATCAGATGTCAAATTGTGAAATGTATAAACTGTTTAGTGCATGCAGTGGCCAAAAGAGCTTAGTGTAGGCATGCTCTCTCTAGAAGGATAAGGTGTTTGAATTGCAAAATTGGTATGCACACACACACGTTGTCCTGTGTTTGTCTTGAATATTGGCAAGGAATCACAAAGTCCTTTGACTTCCATGTTTGACCTATTTCAAGACTAAGTGACCATGAGTGGACAACCCACATCCACTTGTTTCAAAGCCATACCCTTTACTAACGATCCTGGGTGCAGGCATCTTATGTTAGGAGCGTTACAGGATATTGCCAATGCTGCTTTCCTTTGTGCTTGTGCAACAGCTTTGTAAGGTAATTATAAAAGGGAGGAGTTGGAGTCCTTCCTCAAGAGTTTAATTCTCAGATATTAACATCATCTGATAATACATCTTAATCAGTATCAGTTGGTTCTCCAACAGACAATTAACCTTGAAAATGTGGGTGCTCATTCAAAAGATATTTGTCTTACCAAATGTGTGTTGAAAAACAGAACAGTGATTATTGATTCCTTGTTTTTGGTGGAGGTCAAAGGTCATCTGGGGTCACCGGGGGTCAAAACCTGAAAACCTTGTTTACACGATATCTCAAGTTAGGAAGCTTGGATAGATTTCATACTTAGTATGTAGATGTGTTGTGGTGAGAGGAGTAACCCTATTTCTTTTGTTGGAGGTCAAAGGTCATCTGGGGTCACCAGGGGTCAACACTTGAAAACCTTGTTTACATGATATCTTCAAGAAGGGAAAGTTGAAAAGTTCTCAAACTTGGGACGTAGATGCCCCACATTGAGAGGAAGACCTCTATCGTTTTTGGTGTAGGTCAAAGGTCCTCCCTGGCCACGGGGGGTCAAAACCTGAAAACCTTGTTTACACGATATCTCAAGAAGGGAAAGTTGGATAGGAAGCTTGGATAGATTTCATACTTGGCATGTAGATGTATTGTGGTAAGAGGAATAAACCTATTGTTTTTGGTGGAGGTCAAAGGTCATCTGGGGTCACCGGGGGTCAAAACCTGAAAACCTTGTTTACTTGATATCTCAAGTTAGGAAGCTTGGATAGATTTTATACATGGTATGAAGATGTGTTGTGGTGAGAGGAGTAACCCTGTTGCTTTTGGTGGAGGTCAAAGGTCATCTGGGGTCACCGGGGGTCAAAACCTGAAAACCTTGTTTACAGGATATCTCAAGAAGGGAAAGTTGGACAGTACTCAAACTTGGTACATAGATGCCCCATATTGAGAAAAAGAATCCTATTGCTTTTGGTGGAGGTCAAAGGTCATCCGGGGTCACGGGGGTTAAAAACCTGAAAACCTTGTTTACACGATATTACCCTAAAATTTGTTTTCAAAAAGCAGCAAAGTCTTGCTAATTTTCTTCTGTTACAAGCTCCTCTAAAGACACTTTGAGCATAGCTATTACAAACAATAGGGAAAGCAAGTCGAAATTCTCCTTGGATTTCACAATCCACAAGAATATTACCACATAATCGAAATGGACCAATCATGAGCTAGAGTAACAGGGCATACTAACTCTGATTGGGGTGACTGCACTTTCCCTTGATTGGAAAGACAAACAACAATAAGTATCAACATGGTACCTGGGAGTTGATTGATGTTACCATTTCCCTGGCACTAATTTATCATATGGCACTTCACTGTCAAGAAAAATCATATCATTTCATCACAAAGGAATGAGACAATTTATCAGAACAAAAAGGGGTTCATATTTTGGGTTTAAGAAACTAAACAAAAGTGCACTTGTGAGCCCTTCTTCTTACAAGTGTGAATCAAACAGATGTCAGTTTTCAAACTGCTGTGTTCAAAATGTATTTTATCAAGGCAAGGAATCACAAAGCCTTTTGGCTTTCTAGTTAATTTCTAGAAGCTTAGCAATGAACATACATTATAAATGTTATTTGCATTACAGAATCATAGCTGCATTCAGTTTACTTTTTCAGTTACTTTGATTTTGTCCAGAGTCCAAGCTAGCTTTTGTCATGTGATTGACATCAAAATCAGTGAAATAAGTTGTCCAATAGAGATTTTAAGGATCTGAGAAGCTGGGATACAGCTGAAAGTAATCACTGAATATCTATTCTGTCCAGCCAAGAAAAAGAGATTGTTTCTTATTGAGCTAGTTGAAGAATCAAAACAAAAGAAATGATTGTTCCCCAAAAGTATTATCTGTTTACTTTTACTTGTTTGGAGAATGTATTGTCAGATTATGGAAGAAAAGATAGATAATTAGGGTAGTTGAGATTTTTCAGCGCACTTGTTATGCTCTAAACTTTATTGCTTTGTCATACTATTCCTGAAATTGAAGAAATTACTGGGAAGTTCAATTTGGATTGTATGCTCCTGTGCATACGTAAAAGTGGTTTCACGAGGACTCTGGTGAATAAAATGTGGGTTAGGGTTTTATAAGGATACTCATTGGAGAACCATTGGAGCTATTGCATAGTACTCCTTGTAGAACAAATAACAATGAGGAATACTCAGCTGCATGCTCTTACTTAATCCATCGAATGCAATGCACATTGATGAAGTACAATATCAACTACTGAGCATCTCCTGTCTAGCAGTGAAAAACCCTTCTGCAATTATCATGCTGGTAATAGTTATGACACATTAATGGGCTGTGGGTTCTTTGTCAATGAAGAGGGGGGGCACTTTTAATTTGAAATATTTTCAAAAGAAAGAGCAAAAAAGATGATCAACCAATTAAAATAATATTGCATGTGTTACAATGTGTTCATTCATATTTGGGAACAGTCCTCAACTTGTTTAGCATACATGGTGTTCAATGCTTTTAACAATAACAGGACATAACATTACATTGTTTCTATATGTAAAATAATAGGAACATTCCAATGATGCATATTTTTGTGTATGTGCAAGGAAAAGGAACTCTTTGCCAAAAGTTAGTTTGTTCATTGATAGAATTTTTCTTGAAGGGACATAGTATTGTCTCTTGATATCAGTTTTTGGTTTTGATGTTAATCGTAACCCTTGTAATCATACAGTAGTGTATGTGGGTGTGCGGGTGCATGGATGTATGTGTGTTTATGTTTGTGACCCCTACTTTGCAAACAAGATATCTCAAGAAGGGAAGCTTGGACAAATTTTATACTTGGTTTGTTGGTGCACTACATTGAAAACCAGAACCCTATTGTTTTTGGTGGAGGTCAAAGATCATTTGGGGTCAACAGGCATCAAATTGTAAAATCATTGTCAACATGATATCTCAACATGGGAAGCTTGGACATATTTTATATTGGTGAGTAGGTGTACCACATTAAGTAAAAGAATTGCAGTGGTTTTTTTGTGGAGGTCAATTGGTCATTTGGGGTCGAAAGGGGTCAAATTAAGGAGACTTTGTACTCATTCTCTCAAGAAAAGAAGCTCAGACAAATTTCATATACTGTATATGTGTAGGGTGTCGGTGTACCACATTAAGTAAAAGAATTGTATAGTTTTTGGCAGAGAGGAAAGGTTGGTTGGGGTCAAGAGGGGTCACATCATGAAAACCTTATAAAAATAATATCTCAAGAAGGAATGTAAGTGTAGTATGTTGAGTACAAGAACCCTATTTGCTTGGAGGTCAATGAGCATTTGGGGTCAACTGGAATCAAACTGTGAAAACTTTGTAAACATGATATCTCAAGAAGGCAAGCTTGTACAGGTGTTGTATTTAATATGTAGGTGAACCCATTAAAGACAAGACCCCTCTTGCTTTAAGTAGACTTCAGATGTCATTTTGGGTCAGCAGCAGTCAAATAGTGAAAGCCTTGTAAACATGATGTATCAAAAAGAAAAGCTTGCACTGATTTCATATTGCTATGTACAGTAGATGCAGTGTCTGTATCATATTGACAACAAAAATCTATTAAACTAAGTAGAGGCCATTATTGGCAACAAAGGTCAAGTTTTGATATCTAAGGACAGGAAACTCTTAGACTATATCTGTAGTGTGCTGTTGTGCATTTTGAGACATGTATACTTTGCAGTCATCACATGTCAGATTCATAATAAAATCCTCAAAATGATATCGAAACCAAATGCATTTGTGCGTTCTGGTGGTGAAGGTTAGTTCCTCCATTTACACCAATTTAGGTCATATAAATTCATACTGAATGAATCTTTGCAAATCTTTATTATTATTGTGCTGAGTTGACCTATAGCCATGTCTCTTGTTCCTTTGCTTCACTATTTTCTTTTTCTCTACATTTCTTACTTGCTCTAGTGCTGGGGCATTCTCCAGTTTGCATGGTTACTTCTTTTCTTGTATCTGGTCTCTCACATCATGAGTATACTTCAAGTCACTCCTGGTTTTATATTCTCAACATTTGAAGATTCTTTGTTCATTATATATTGTAACTTTAATAGCAACTTATCTTTCTGCTTAAAGGGAAATAGGGCGTTTAAAATACCCCAACATGACATACTAAAGAAAATAGTGGTAATCATTGTTAACCATTCAGTGTCATCAATAAACATATACCAAAGTTTCATCTCCTCAAAACATTATGCATGTGATGAGTAACGGAAGATACATCATTTGAATTGTGAAAAGTTTGGGTGAACAAATTAGTGTTGAGCAACAAATAACTGAATTTCTGTCTGTGAGGAGCTTATTTCTTGAAGAGAAGGCTACTGTCCTTCCTTATTTTGAATAATCTATCATTCTGCATCCACAAACATTGGTTTCAAAAATATGGATGTCTTCTAGAAAAGGAACGCCCTATTTCCCTTTAAAAGCTGCTATGAAGTCATCTATTCATTTATTCAACTGTCTCCATAGGGTCAGATGGCACTGTCACCCTCATTCTACAGTCACATGACACAAATGTTGATGGGATTAGTTAATGGAAAGCTGTGCCTTACGCTAGAGGTAAGTCAGATCAATTACTATGAAAGGTAATATGATTGTCCCTCTCAGGATGTGTCTGCAGATTTCTTTGTATTTAGTTGAAAGAAAATATGGTAAAGAAAACAGAGTTTTCCTTTCTTCTTTTAACTGTGTTGTTGTAGAACAGGTTTATGATGCTTTTAATCTAACTGTTCATGTTTACATTACAAATTGCTAGTTTGCGGCGTTTGCTAGAGATAGAGTCGATGTTGTTGTTACAACAAGACTCAAGAGGATAGTAAGTGGTCAAAACGAACAGATAAATAGTTATTTTTAGCTCATATCAGCCAGCTGGTGTGATCGATGGTAATGGTGCAGCATCACTATCTGTCTATCCATCCATCCATCCATCCATCCATCCATCCATCCATCCATCCATCCATCCATCCATCCATCCATCCATCCATCCATCCATCCATCCATCCATCTGTTCAAATTAATTCAAATTGCTTCATCTCATTAAGGTCTCTGCACAATTGGTGCTCTAGTTAATTTTCCTTTTGAAAATTACCTGTCAGTGGGATTCCTGTATATGTCATGTCCACAATAAAAACTTGCTGACTCATTGAAATTTTCACCAAAATTACCCACATTTCTAAAGATATCAGACTTTGTTTTTGGTTCTTTTAAACGTAGTAAGATGTCAGAGTAGGAATGAGCTATGGTTGTGAAATTTGTCATCCAAACACTCTTTTCTAGAGAATGTCAGTCTTGATAAGGAAAATGTATTGTACCAATGCCAAAAATGGTAGATTTCTATATTCTCTATTCTAGATTCCAATTCTCTATTCTAGATTTCTTTATTCTACATTCCATTCAATGGTGCTGAAGATCAAGTGTGGTGGGGAGTGCAGGAAGAGGTGTAGGGGGTGATGAAATGGTTGACAAACTTGCAGTTATTCTTACTTCAAGTGAGTTGAATTCAGAGAGTGCTTTAGTATGGAATGCCAAAACGGACATTAATTTGGCTGAAACTAATGTGTCAATAACTTATTATGTGGCACAAAAATGATTGCCACATGATGGCATAATTCAGTATAGGTGATTATTAGACAACTTTGTCAGTGCCAAATAAGAACCAACACATCAGTCAAAATGGCAGTGGTTATTTAACAATATTGTAATTGCATAACAAAAGTCACTTGTTAGTCCTTACTGGCACTGACAGTCATTAAAAAGCGACCTATGTAAGGCCTATTTTAGGTTCGGCCTGGTTTAGTTAGGTCCATGAGTAGTGTACGAAGTTTGTAAAGTCCTGAATATGAAGAATTTTGGAGACATGAGTTCGCAAAGATGAAGAGAGAAGTTTCTTTAAGGTTCACAATGTTTTATTAACTCTCCAAAATAATAACACCGTCCAAAATATGGGTGAAATACAATTCAAAAAGATAATTACTCCTATAGATATGGTCAGTACGTTCTAACGCAAGTGCTGTCGCTGCTAAACTGAATTCAAAATATACTTCAGGCGAAGAACACCCAAATCACCAAAGCCCGCGCAAGTGCGAGGCATATGCTGGTTGGACCATGCTGTAACGGCATTCTCACAGCCTCTAGTGCTACTCTGTGATTGGCAGTAATTGGATATGAGTTCACGCAGTGTTTGCACTCGGCCCGCACGCAGCACTTGTTTCTATGCGCAGAGCTAAAGAAAACTCAGCTACGTCATAGTACAGAAGTTCAGTGACGTTCAATATAAAGTGCAACTAGCATCAAATACAATACCATTTGTAAGTACAATAACTGATCACACACGGAAAACATTCTAAGTCTTAGCATTGTCAAATGTAACTCTCAATATGTCTTACAACCTATATTGAATTATGTCATAATGTGGCAATCATTTTTGCGCCACATAATGATTTATTGCCTCATCAGTTTTAGTCAAATAAATGTGCCACAGGCTGGACTTGAGTTCAACATATAGAACAAAACACGATGTCAATAATCAAACAATGCTTTTAATTAGTATTACCTGAATTTGCAAACATAAAATAAACACATAGAAATGAAATCGTCAACTAATATCAGTAAAGGTGAAATAAAAATGGTGCATATAAAAAGTGTCTTCTGTTTTAATTGTTTAAAAAATAAATGATGCTTTGCAATGAATGCTCTGTTCTTTATAAACTTTGGCTTGAAATGAAACTGAAAATAATTTTTCCAAATGTTCTTTACCAAAATAGAAGGCTCTGGCTCTCTTGAAAAACGCTTTACAGTCAGGCACGAGTCTCAGTGGCCCTCTTTTGAAACGGTGTAATTTCCTTGACAATACATAGGCTACCGCTCACTTCTTCTCCAATATATGTACACTGCAGTAAGAGCTTGTCACTAAGTGTCTCACTCACATGAGCCATCTAAAACAAAGATGTACAATTATGTTTCACTTTCAACATCGATAATTGCTGCAAATACTCAAAATCGCTTTAATTAAACACATCCCCGGGACTTAAATTAACCATTACATTATTCTGCCCTGTACATCAACCTGCCTGAAAAAGTGACAAATACACAATATACTTGCTCCCACGCCATGACCTAACTTACGGATTGCTCTGCATTACAGTGCCACCCATTAGTCCTGCTATCATTCCAGCATATAAAACGGACCCACTTAAGGAAGAATCTTAAATTTATCCCCAAATATAACAAAATAACTCACACTTATATTTATGCATTCACAGAACCAATTCTGCCTCAGTTCATCCTGGTGGCTTGTACAGGGTTTGTTGTTAGCTGTATATTGCCACACCTAGCCCCAATTTCTACCTAACGGTACCTGTACAGGTTACAGATGCCCTGACCTTCACAGTGTCTTTAGCAGAAGTGACTCTCTGCTGTTCACAAAACCCATCAGTGAACAACAACCATCTGCTACGGCATCGCACAATACTCCAAACAAACAACCAAACGTGATTGCATGGTGTGCATTATGTCCACTATGTGATTGCCTTGTTCACAACATACCATTTAAATTATATGCAAAATACCATGCATCCCTTGCATCTCATGCACATTGCTTAAAACCATCTCATGCACATCGCTTAAAACCACCAATACCAAGATGAATGGTCCACGTACTCCATAGGTAGGTAATTAAATAGCAAATATAAAAACAGTTAAGACACCATTGTGGTGACATAATGTCCTTTTGGCATTCCATATGACAGTGGCCATTGTTGTTAAACTTGGAGAGTTGGCAATTGGGGGAAAGGAGGCTCGGGTTAGAGCTTCCTGTTCTATCCTGGGCCACATGCCAATACTGACTTTAGAAGGTGTTTTTTTTTGTGCTCATTTCAGGGTGGTTACAATCTCACATCTTTAGCACAGGGAGCTGCAGCTTGCCTCAAAACGTTATTAGGTGACCCTTGTGCTCCATCCAAGCCATTGACTGCACCCTGTGAAAGGTAATTAAGTCAGAGAATTGTTAGTTTTCCATTTGTAGATTTGACTTTTAGTAAGAGGAGAACTTTAAGAGTCAAATGGTTTCTTTTCTTCAAAAGAATTCTTTTAATTTGATCAAACAGACATTTCTTCTAGGCAGTGCCATTTTCTGTTGTTGTGCCATTTTAGTTTGTTCACACCATAGTATAAGTTGCGCTAGAACCATTAGTTATGTTCTTTTTTGAATTGTTGCTATTGATGGAGTGAATTGTTTTTCGTTATTACACCTATGTCAGGCTTTGTAAGACTATGCAGCCTGCACAGTGGAACATGTACTGTAATGCAATTAATTGGTCTGTTATTGTCAGCCCTGTGTAAAGCTACGCAGACTATGCTATGGGACATGTATTGCAATGCAGTTGGTCAGTCACTGCCGGGACAATGTTAGGCCACAAAAGCTGTAGCTTCAGTTGGTTGGGTAGACCTGTCATCATTATATTGATTCCACCAAACCATCTCATTGACAGAGGAGTAATGTGGGGTGTAAAAGTGCCTTAAAGAGGGCAAAAATGTGTCTTCAATGTTGCATAGATCTTCCCCCAGAATCTTGTCACTGCTTGCAGTTATGTACTACACATACAAAAGGTTGTCCCTCAGATACAGTTGATTTAACACAGATACAGGTGTTACATAAGATATTGTGTGCCGAAAGTATTGTTTCCGTCAAATATAACATTATTTTGCCAAGACAAAGAGAGAGCCTCTCTTGAATTGATGCAGGGAGTGCATCTGTAATTAGTACAGGACACAATAGTATCTGTGGTTCATTCAAAGGAAAGAATAGTTGTAGGTTAACTAAAAGTTGCTAGGATCAAACTGAAGTGCTTTAGTATCACTCCAATCCTCAACATGAATGGCCTCCTCCTTGTAAATGGTCTCCCATACACAGCCCATCTGATGTCAGGTTTAGGTATAGCATCATGTTTCTTCATTTTTTATCTGCAGTGCTCAAGAAACTATATTTAACGTGATCGAACAACTCCAGTCTTTCTGGAAATGCTTCCAGACCTCCTGTACGTATCTGTTGATTAAATTTATACATTTCTTCCTGGAACTGGCATTTCATTTATGCAACCTCTTCGATTCAGACATGACAATTTTACAGTTAAAACAATTTCAAATGGTTTTAATATTCTCCACTACTCCTTTTTGCATTAGTGGCTAACTTGAATATGTTTGATTCTTTGATTAGTGGCTAACTTGAATATGTTTGATTGTTCATCCTTAACTTACTGATCAACTAAAAACTTTTTCTAATACTGGGAGTCAATAACAGCTTGCTATTGAAGCAAAAATCCACTTCCAACAAGATTCTTTTCCAATGTTACTGAGATGCTGAGGGCAAATTCCCCCAACCCCTAAAGTAGTTACTGTAAGTAGGGTGAAATGAATTACTTACATTTATGTCATTTCCTGAGTCTTTTGTATTATGAAGAAGTTGGAGGAAATTAGTACAAGAAATAAACAAGATGGTGGGGTGAGTGCCAAACTTTATTCCAATGATGTCCATCATCAGGAATCTTCAATATTAATCACTTAATTGCATGATGGATATGTCTGTCTTCTTCTTGTGGCTACATATGATTTATTTGTGTGTCTTGTTAAGTTGTTGTATATTTACAGACTTGTGTCACATAATGCAAAGCCAATCACTGAACACCTTCAAACAATCATTCGCTGTGCACAACATATGTTCTGGCCCTATTGTCAGTTTACTCATTCCCAGGATGGATATATTTCTTTTTATTTTGAAATGTTGCTCAAGTATGTGGAATTAACAATGAATTGTTCCTGTTCGTGCTGCACTAATTCTCACAAGTTACCACTACAAGTGCAGGACCTTGATGGTGGATTTTCTTTCAGTTCCACTATGAAAATGGTTCACACGATCTAACAACAAGCAATTGGTTATTGCATTGGTTATTTTGCACTGGTATCTATTTGAACATCAAGTCAGATGGTTTTTCAGGAAATGAGTGAGAGGAAAGGTATTTGCATGGGGCAAGTGGCTAAGAAGAAAGCCTACAAATAAGTTATGAACGCTGTCATTTGCTTGTATTTGCTTCTGAAAATGAAGAAAAAGAAGGTAGCGATACATTTTTATCTCAATACATTACAGGTATAGAGATATTGTCATGCTAGCTAGACATTATGATATTCTTTTTAAATGTTTTCACTGTCTCACTATGTTGAAAATGTGTATCAGACTTCTCCATCATGCTGCATTGCATTTGAGAAAACAATGTTATTTAAGGTGTGAAGAAAATACCTATAATAAGTCTGTTTTGGTAAATTATTGACAGAATTTTTGACCAAAAGAAGTGCCTGAAACCTGGAAATGGTAGATCTTCTCCCATAGGTTTGCACACAGTACTTGCATCAATTACAGATGTTTCATTCCTTTGTTTGGATTGGTGAGCCCTGGGCAGTAGTTTTGGTTTTGATGAAATCTCAGCCTTTATAATCAGGCAGTGGTGTGAGTGTGTGTGTGTTTTTGTGATGCCTAACTTCAAACATGGTATCTCAAGAAGGGAAACTTCAGCAAATCTCATATTTAGTACATATGTATACCACATTAAGTACAACATCCCTATTGTTTTTTAAAGAGGTGAAAGGTCATTTGGGGTCAACAGGGATCAAATTGCAAAAACATTGTATCTCAAGAAGGAAAGCTCTGACAAATCTCAATGCATCATGTAGGTGTACTATCGATTTTGGTGTAAGTCAAATGTCAACAGGGTCAAATTGTCAAATGTAAGTCAAATGTCAACAGGGTTCAAATTGTGAAAATCTTGTAAATGATATCTCAAGAAGGGAAGCATGGACAGATCTCATGTAAAGTATATAGGTTTATCTTAGGAAGTACAAAAGCTCTGTTGTTTTTGGAGAAGGTCAAAGGTCATTTGGGGTCAACAGGGGTCAAATTGCGAAAACATTGTAAACACGATATTTCAAGAAGGTGAAGCTTGAAAAATCTCTTATTTGGTACAGTAAGTAGGTGTGCCGTATTTAGTGCAAGGTTCCAAATTATTTTGGTGGAGGTCAAAGGTCATTTGAGGTCAACAAGGGTCAAATTGTGAAAATCTTGTAAACACAATATGGTAAGAAGGGAATCAGTGTGGACTTATTTCATATTCATTGTGTAGATGTATCTCATGGGGTACAAGATCCCTATTGATATTGGTGGAATTCAAATGTTGTTTGAGGTCAACAGGGGTCAAATCATGAAAAACTTGTAAACACAATATCACAAGCAGAGACGCAAGGCCAATTGTTGTATTCAGTGGCTAGGTGTATCTCTTGGAGTGCAAGATCTTTATTGATATTGGTGCAAGTCAAAAGTTGTTTGATGTCAACCTGGGTCAAGTTCTTAAAATCTTGTTCACACAATATCTCAATAAGGAAAGCTTGGACAGATCTCATATTTAGT
The DNA here is from genome assembly GCA_021234535.1 of Stichopus chloronotus. Lineage (NCBI taxonomy): Eukaryota > Metazoa > Echinodermata > Holothuroidea > Aspidochirotida > Stichopodidae > Stichopus > Stichopus chloronotus. The sequence continues at coordinate 39,564,246 of CM037830.1, forward strand.
GTGTATCTGTATCTCATGCAGCAGAAGAATCCTGATGTTTGTGGTGGTATTTGAAAATTTGTGACCAGACATTTTTCATTTTGGTGCTACATTCACATGCACACAACCAGTGCAAGTAATGGTCAAAGTTTTGAAAATATTGACAATTTTTAGCTATTGGATGTGAAACTTAAATTATTATGCTAATTGTAAGTATTGTCATGTGTTTATACCCTTCAAAATCACCACAATCTGTATTGATATCAACTCAATGAGCCCCCTTCAAGAAGGGACAAGTCTCCTGTTTGGTATGTAGGTGCACATCATTGAGTACAAGGACCTTTTGGGTTTTACTGGAGGTCACAGGTCATTTGAGGTCAACAGGGGTCAAATTATGAAAACCTGATAGACATGATCTCAAGAAAGGAAGCCTTTACAGATTTCATATGAAGCATAGGTAGCTTGTGACACATCCTTATGCGATTATGTCAGATTAAAAAAAGAAATGCTCATAAGTGGATCATCAAAACCACAATGCATTTGTGCTTTATGGTTTAAGCTCCTCCTTTGATTTGCTGTGACTGAAGTGTGTAATAGTAAAGTACAGAGTACTGATGAGGTTTTTAAATCAATTGTGTGTATTCTCAACTTCAACATAAAGTACAAAAGAAGAGTGTCAGATGCCAGGTGTGCATTTAATTTAATTACTGTCAATACTTTAAGACCCACCAAATTGAGTGAAGATGACCTGCTCAATTAGCTAGATAACCTGCTCAATTAGCTCTAAGGTATTTTATTCCTTCATTTGGTGATTATAGGTCAGTATCATTCACCAAGCAACATCATTTCAGTCAACTAATCCTACACAACTAGCTTGCTCAGAGCAATGCTTTGATCCCAGGTGTTTAGCTCCCACATTTCCAGAGAAGGTAGAGCAAAGCTGGAAACATCTGTTTCATTGACATAATCAGGGATGAAATTTAGCAGTCGTCTGAGACGACCAAAATTTCTGTAGGACGACCAACGTTACTACCTCAGGTTGTCCTTTGGACGACCAAATTTTACCCCTGGTCATTTACATTGTGACACAATGCGCACAACCCAACACTGAGATGCAACCAAAATATTTAACACGCATGAACTCCATTCCAAAACACATCTGTTGTCATTCACAAAAAACCGCCAAAACAACCTGAAATCCACAGTACGTACAACGCCAAACAAACAGCCTCAGTGTACGATCATGTTATAACTGATTTTACTGTACTGTTCATGCACACACTGTACACAGCAAGTACCAGATCGATGACTCGCAGTTGAAGAATTCGGCCATTTTTCTTGCTTAAATACTACGCAATCTGTGCCACGTGCAAGGTGATTTGGGCTAATTTGGGCTAATTTGGGCTAGTCCAAGTAGTATGTAATTCAACCAATCACAGTGCAGAATTTTCCTAGTGGCCTACAGTGTATTTGAGATTAACAAAATGGATTGCCCCAACAGAGGGGGGGGGGAAATATTTTAGAACTGTTTGATTCTCTGGGATATGTTCTCGCGCCAGCCCGGGGAAAAAATTCCTTGGAGAGTGGACTGGTGGAATGAGTTGACAGTTGAAGCAAATAGGATTCAGATAAGTCACTCAGATGATGAGTGTCGTCTGTTTATAGCATTGGTGTGTGTTCAATAAACACTTCATGCGTATGACTGTCAGATTTGATTCAAAAGGAATGAATTTTCTAAATAGTAACAGTATCATTCAAGATTAGAAATGCATCATATTTCGATTTGAAACAAACAATATATTATACAGAGATTTTCTTCTATATGATATATACTTAACAGCATCAGTGATCCTAGATATTGACATTTTTTTATTATCAAAGTGAAAAGGTGGAATTTTACCGGCCTCCTTCTGGAAATCCCCCCTTCCCTTTGGAAAAACCCTGAGCATTACTTTTAAGCTACAAGTCAGTAGTATAATTTAGCTGTGGAAAGTTTCAACCTGTATAAGAAAGACAAATAAAAACATCGTCTTGAATGTGCAAAATACACATTTTGCACATTTCTTATTTTTATATGTCCTTTGTGGAGGACGACCAAATTTTTGGGATTACAACCAACTTTTTGCAGCTGGTTGTCCTTGGGACAACCATTTTCGGTTGCTTAAGGATCATCCCTGCATAATTGAATACAAAATACATACAAAATGAAAATGTTTGCATGCTATCCCTTGTTAACAAGGGATGGGATGTAAGGGTTAGGGTTAGAGAGGCAGAAGTTTAATAGTTTGTCTGTATTTTTCATTGTTTATCTCTTCAATCACAATTGAACTGTTTCTAATATATCCAGAACATCCATACAAAGGAACATTAAATAATCAGAAGTATTGAGATTCAGTGGCATTGCTGCTCTACAATCTTGGACAAAATACCTTCGGACACCCCGCACCCTCGTTCAGTGTTGGCTATAGGATTGCTGTTCAAAGGGTACATTCACTTCCAAAGCGCAACATTGGAAAAGGGCGCGCGGTTTCATGTTATCTTCTCACCTAAAATTCAGTATTATATTTGCAATGTACAACAAAGTGTCCCAACAATTTTGTCCAAGATTGTCTGAGAATTTTGACGGGTTAGAAGCATGCGCGGGGCACAGGAAAAATCGTCAATTTTGAAATAAGTTAAAGGCAAAATGGGGAGTGATATTCTTTGCAACAAGAAACATCAGCAGTGCGTGTTCGGCATGTTTGGGGCCTATATTACAGTTGGTTTACTGTAATAATATTATTGTGTGAATGTTGTCAATGTTATTACAGAGTAAAGGGAGGAATAAGTCAGCCAAATCCATGTATTTGCACTAAATATGCTGAATAAAATGCAGTCATTGGGGAGGTAACATCATAACTGCAATGCATCTTGTTGACCAGGAAACTACTTTAAAACATTTTGTATGATACAAATGACGTACTTTTGGCTCAAACTCTGATATTGAGACATGTACCGAAGGAAAAAAACAAAAACAACCCCTCCAAAAAAGTAACATGTTAGTGGTCCGTTGAAGAAGATCGATGTATATGTGTTATTTATTCAAATTGTTCACAGTGATGACGTGGTGTCTGGTATTAAAGTAACAACGCTTAATGACTATTATGACTGACTTGCAGGTTAATCTGGGTAAAAAAGTGTACTATCATTTTTCAAAATAAACCCCAAAAATGCAAATTAAATAAATGTGACATTTGCTCATATTCACATAACAGTGACATTGTGGCACCCATTCTATTGTACCGTACATGGTGCACTGTAATATGTCAGTCATTTTACGCAGTTTCAAGGGACTTCAGAGTACATATTTGTTGTTAGAGCTATATCATTATATTAATATACATATATATATATTACCTTATGTTATATATGAATGAATGAAAAATGAGAAGTTGACAGACATTTGAGTTTATAAATGGATAATTGAGTAGTGAAAAACAATATGGTCATGCCGTGAATCGAACCCCGGCCTCCCCATCCAAGCTGACTTAGACCTAATAACATCGTCCGGCAGTATAGGTTAATGAAACCCATGTTCTACCAAATGTTTTGACAGGAAAATTTAAGCAACCAGAGGGAAAATTGCGTAGATCACAAGACTGAAGATTACATATGTTGCCAGCTTCATGCAATGTAAAAATTGCAGTCACAAATCTTGATTTAGCAGCCAAAAATGTAAAAAACCAGCCTTTACTAACGTTCTACCATTATTTTAATATCAAGCTGAATCTACAGTTCTGACTTTAATGCATTTTGGTAGAGCGTGGAGCTACTTCAGAATATATTATAACCTGGATTCCTACCAGCATTCTACTATTGCAGTAACACTCCTGTTGCAACGCAATGCAACAGCTGCCCATCAATGTTATTTCTAAACGCAACTATTTCTGTCCGCATACAAAACCATGAAACAATCTATTCATTCATGATCACTCCTTTCCAACAAAACATATACAAATAAACCCTCAGAATTAAAATTAAACTTGTTATGTTCATAGTCACAATTCAGAATACTTTCATTTGAAAATCCCCAGACCCATAGGCCCCGATAACTAATTTTTATGATGCACCTTGTCCACAAATGTTCAATTTTCTTTCAAAATTTCGCTCCCAAATTGCTCCCAAAAAACTCAGACAATCTTGGACAAAATACCTTCGGACACCCCGCACCCCCGTTCAATGTTGGCTATAGGATTGCTGTTCAAAGGGTACATTCACTTCCAAAGCGCAACTTTGGAAAGGGACGCGGGGTTTGATGTTATCTTCTCACCTAAAATGTAGTATTATATTTGCAATGTGCGACAAAGTGTCCCAACAATTTTGTCCAAGATTGTAGTTGTGGTAAATATTAACAATGCATTATTTATCCAGTTTTAAGTTGAAATTTGTCCCAAAAAAAGACTTTTGTGTGAAAATCAATTCCACAGTGAGATGGAAGTGCCAATATTCTAATTCCACACATAGCTGGTTAGATCTAATTCTTCTATTTCATCTAAAACTCTCTAATGTAATCAGACAAAAAGGAAACGATATCTGCAGCTACAGTAAATGTCACTCAGTGTGAATTTCATCTACATTTCAGTAAGTCCACATCACGAGTGGTTCCTTGAGATATCCTCAGAAGAGAAGAAAAAAGGAATAGCTCAGACAGAGACCTCATCAAGAGAGAATTCATCAGACTATGCATCAGCAACAAACAGGTGAATCATCTTCCAAGCATACTGTGACTCTGTGGTAATGTGATAATCCACTACCACATGTGATGCTTTAGTAAAGTGGCCCTTATTCCCTGCCATGTTAAGTTTTATTTTTCTCTGTAAGCTGAATGAAACTCAACTCCAGAAGTATTCTCCCTTTGAGATGAAAAAAACCCTTCGCATTTGATGGTCAGTCTCGGAGAGCACATGGTCTCTGTAAGATGTTGCTCCTTGACTACGGCGTTTTCTTCTGTGATTTGTCATCATCTCTAAATGCAACAATTTCCTATCTGAAGTGCTCCAACACCATTTTGAGAGGTCAACTTGACTTTCCCTGTGTTTTAGAAGTATGATGTGTTGTGAAATGCTGACATAATCCTTTGCAGATCAGTCAGGCAACATGGTGGTTCTGAACTGAGTGTACAGTACACCATCATTAATGTATATGTATACTTTACCTACAACTCACCATATATGTGACTGGAAGTGCAAAAGTCAGCTTGAGGAATGGTTCCAGTGTGGAGGTACTGTACTGGTGCTCCAGTTAGTGTGCAGCTTGCTGCTGGATGATTGCTGTACTGTGCAGAACCGTACGCGAATGATGAAGTAGCGTCTTCTCTACTGAGAAGCTAGAAGGGGTCACACTCGCAGTCAGGTGTACCTTTCCACGTTTGCGATGGATCCATAGGCTTAGATAATTAATGCTCATGAGTCATATGTAGAATGTTTTTAGAATCAGATGTTGTTTAAACTGTATTCATATGCCCATGAAAATGCTGTGTTAGCTTTTTTTCTACAAATAATGTGCACAACTTACGTAAAGTAATATGATGATGTGTTATTTAAGTTAGGCTCTATGGTGCGTGTTGTGTATGAGGCCTACAGTTAGGCTGACGATGTTTGGTTCTCCCTAGTTGTACTCTTTATTGTTGACTTTGTGTGATATGATCATTGATATGTTTGTCCTAGTGTGTGAGCCTGTGATGTTGTGAGTGCGACCTTAGTGGGTCAAGGATTAATGCCATTTTATTGCTAATTATGCTACTTGAAGTATTTTGAGATGTAACATGTTGTTGCTTTTGTTTTGTTCTCATGTGTAGACAGTCAGCCAATTTATGGCATGGGGTGAGAACAAAAGCGTTCATTGTTTAAGCCATGTGGATAATGGACGGAGGGTGCTGGGTTGTTTGTGTTCATTGGTCAATCATGCGCCATTACTGTGGTGGGTGGAGGTTTTGGTTGGGTGTTTGCAGTTAGTCTGATAATGGCTGTCCCTAGTTTTTGCCATGGGATGTTGTATTTGGTGGGGTTTAAAGCAATGTGGTGACATATGGTTGGTGTATATGTGGAGTTGTTTCAGCTGGAGTGGAAAGGAAAAGTTCTTACATGAATAGTGCGTTTATAGTGTTACAGCTTATTTTGGGGGTCATTCTTAGAATGTTCAAGTGAATTTGTTCAGTGGGTGGGCATAGTAAAAATTTGGGTTCTTTTGTCGAAAAGTAGTAATCAAACATATTGAGAATTAACCCAAAACAGGAGACACTTGGTGCTGTCATCTATTTCTCGATGAGTCCTGTTAAGGTGCCCCTTCTCAAAAGGCCTCTACCCTACAACAACTCAAACAAAATTAGAAATGACAGGATGTGGTTATTAAAGTTATATACTGTGTCTAGTTGTTTAGTTTTGTACATATATACAGGTGCAGCTGTGGGTAGTTGAGGTTACCTTTTCAACATATAATTTAGCAACATATTTAAAGTACTTTGAATTTTCCATAGTAAACATTTTGAAGATCATGCTTTACCAAGTGAACAACATTAACTATGTAAACAGGTTTGTGGTCTTACTGCTTTGTGTGGAAGCCAGTAGTGTTTATGTTAGGGCTCTGAAGTGGGGGAGGTTTTCCCCTGTCATTTTTTTTTTCAAATTCTATGGGGTCTCCAGAAATTTCAAATCAGCAAATTGAGCAAATCAATTATTTTAGAAGGTATGTAGTTGTAGTTTATAACCATGTGAATAAAGATTACATTGTACATTGAGTAGTGGTTAGTTAGGTAAAAACAAAGGAAATGATAAGAATTGCTCAGCTTGGTTAGTGAAGTGAATTTGTTCTATTTGCCCTCAAGAGAGGCATGAATACTAGAAGAAATATCCAATCTATAAAAGAGGGCACGTCAAAATGATAGTTTGACTCTAATGTATCCCCACAGTACCCAGGCTTTTTGGTTTCTGTTACATACTGTTATTGTTAGGACTAGCCTTGAAACAAAATCCTGAGATGCAATTTCTATCTTCAGAGTCCTTAGTTTTGATTATTATTGGTCGTAGATTTTTGGTTCCTTGCATCAGAAAAGGAACCTATGCAGTCAGGTTGCCTTGTGCATGCGTGTTTGTGTGTGTCTGTGACACTTGCTTAGGTACATTCTTTCTCAGTAGGGGAAAGTTGGATGAAAGTCAAACTTGGTATCTATGTTTGCCATATTGAGAAGATGTGTCCTACTGTTTTTGGTGAAGGTCAAAGGTCATCTTGGGCACTGGGGGAAAATCTCTGAAAGCTTTTTAAGAGGATATCTCAAGTTACAAAGCTTGGACAAAGGTTGTACTTGGTATATGGATGCACTGTTGTAGTGGTGTCTGTTGAGTGTTAAAGATTTTGAGGTCCAAAGTCCAAATGGGCCATATGGACCATTTTATGAAATCATGCTAAATGCCTCTTCTTCTACAGATTGTGTGGTATTAAGTTCAAATTGTGTCACATTACTTCTATGGTAGTGATTCTCTCAGATTGTTCAGGATTTGATCCCTTATGGACCATTTTTAACTCTTATGCAAAATGTTTCTTTTCTGCATATTTTGCTGTACTATGTGAAATGTTTGTCAAATCAGCATTGTGATAGTGGAACCCTGGGTGTTCAGGATTTTGTGGTCCAAGTTCCAAATGGGCCATATGGGCCCTTTTATGAAATCATGCAAGCTTTTCTCCCACAGATTGTATGGTATCCAGCTGAAATTGTGTCACGTAACTACTATGGTAGTGGCTCATAGAGGTTGTGAAGGATTATTGGTCCCATATTGGGCCACATGGACCGTTTCATTAAATCTTGCTTTTCTGCATATTTTGCTTTACAATCTGAAGTCTTTGTCAAATTCGCATTGTGATAGTGGAACTGGAGTGTTCAAGAATCTCAGGTCCAAGATCCAAGTGGGCCATATGGCCATTTTATGAAATCATGGCATAAGGACTATCTCATTAAATCATTCAAAATGTTTCTTTTTCTGTATATTGTGCCTTACAATGTGAATGGTTTAAGTTAGCATGGTGGCAGTGTTCACCATTTGTGGGTCCAACTTCAAAATGGGCTGTACAAGGCCATTTTGATTGATCAATTTCGATTGATTTGCCACTTTTTTAAACTCTCAGGTTAAATTTGCTTGGCTTTGCTTTGTAATTTGATGTCATTTACTGTGCTGGCAATAACATTTTGGTTGATGTTAAACACAGCTTGGGAAAAATTAATGGGATGTGTACATTGATTTAATTGAATTTTTAATAGTTAGTTGTGAAAGGAATGTTAAATCATATGAACATTCAAATCCTAATTTTTGACAGAAACACTGAAATCACACCATAATGAATGCTTTCTCCTAACCATTTGTATCTCAACAGGACCTGCTTGGTCTATGATGATCGAATGAAGAGACATCGTATAGGGTTTGGTCCACTTTACTATTTACTTGCTAAGAAAACTTCTGAAGCTGTTAGAACATGGATGGAAGAAAATATGTGAGTACACTGCAGACCCTCAAGGTGAAAAAACACTCTGCCATAATCCACAAAGATTGCTGCTCCCTAACCACCACAACAGCTCATCCAAAGCTGTAAATGGACACAAAGTTGTGTGCCAAGCTTTGCATGTTATGAATATTCAAAATGAACAACAATGGTGAAATATTCAACATTACAGAATCATTTCCATTTTGGCTTTTTCATCTTTCCCTCCGTGTCTGTAATGTTCTGCCCTCAGTTCACTGCTCTCCCTCCTATTCTGCTTCTCATTAGAGAGGACAGTCCAAGTCAAGCAGTTTCGCATATTTCTTCCATGCCATGGTTTTGACATTCTGGAGTAATTTATTTTCATTTTTTGGTATTTTTTAAAATATCATATCAAGCATTTGTGATTGTCAAAGTAACCAGAAGATGTGTGTAGTCTGAGGTATTGTAGCCAATTTTTAGACTTCCACAAGTGGGCTGCTCACAAGATGTTAATGAACCATGATGTTTTTTATTTTACTCGACATCAAGAGAGCTTACATGCACACAGTGACACACAATGTAATGGTGAATCTATACAGGACATTTTCTCTGAACTGGTGAATGTTTTGGGCCAAATTGTAAGGGGTTGCTCATCATGGACAAATAAAGTACAGTTTTATTAGTAATGGAATGTAAGTAATGGAGAGAAAACATCATTTAAAAGCAAAAACACTGTAGTTCATAAGAGTAACCGTCCAATTAAATGTTCTACAGCGAGGGAAATCTCATGAAATCAGTGAAGGACCTTTAAATTGGTCTACCCACATTGAAAGCAGGGCTGCCAAAACTCATGCATTGAGTGTGAAAATCACCCTTTTCACCCAGTACTCACTCACACTAATAATGAAATGTTTAATGAAATAATTATTAAATACATTATTCAACCAAATCAAGTTTTTTAAGGTAGTGCTAGAAAGGCTCTTAAACTGTTCCTGCAAAAAGCATTCCCTCTCTGATAATTTTTAACCATTGGTCACATCATTGACATCATATCACTTGGCGCTTATGTAGACAAGATTAAACCTACTACCTCTGCAGTCCTCAACTTGCATACCTGTGCATATGGCAAGCCAGCTACCTACTGTAAGCCTCAGCAAGGCTAAAGATAATATTATTGGAAGTTGAAGTGGGTATGCACTTGAACACTATCTTTATGAAGTGACACAGAGTGCTCTTGAACTTTTGTTTTTTTAAAGGGACACACCAGGTTTAAACATGAACTTGTCACATGCACCCATAATGAAGGAGATTCATCTTTATATAAGAAAATGTGGGACTATTTTAAGAAGTAAACTGTATACACTTTTAGGTAGTAATATGACAGGAGATTGGTTCTTATGACAAACTACATTGGTGGGTTTCTGCTCTCATACTCAATGAGAGGGAACCTCTTCAGTGGAAGGCTGTAAAGCAGTATATTACATTTGGTTACTATCGTTCCTGTGCTATTCTTTTTGCTGCATGTCTTCTTTCTGTTGTTTCTGATGTCAACGCTTTGGAAAAGTTTGTAATAGCCTTTGCTGTATAATCCTGGATATCTATTTGGCAGTGTTTAACATATGCCCTATGCATATGCTTGGTGTTTGGGAGTAATATGTTGTTATGTGATTATTGTTGCTTGAAAATGATTCTAATCTCAGAATGCAGTTATTTTCTCATTTTAGATCTTAGTGCTAGTCCTGAATGTCTATTGATTTTTCATCAGTTTGAAATCTTGATTTAACATTAAAGGCTGTATTGCATCACCCTAAGCTATATTTTTACCTCCCTGAAAGGAAAATTCTCAACTGGTTCTAAGTCACAGTACTCTTAGATTGCCAGCAAATTCGAAAGATGCAGAGCAGCGCGTATTACACAGCATACACAGGGATCCATTGTTTTGATTACACATGTGGAGGAATTTAAGACAGGCTGAGGGAGGGACTAGAGGTAGGTGGTTGGGAGAATTAAGACTGTCTGGGGTGATGTATTACAGCCTTTAACTGCCTTCTTAGATTTTGGGCCCTTTTTCACTGACAAGGATTTTTTCAGAAATAGCTTGGGTAATAGAAGATACTTTGACATTGAAGTGAAGTGTTTGAAAAATAGCCTTTTAAAATAAGGTGTTTGGTTTTAATAGAGGGTGTATATTTCAGTTTGGAAACTGAAGTGGTTTACTTTCTAGAGTTTGGTTGTAAGGTAATGTGCATAGTTTCAGGAAAAAAGGCTTCAGTGGCTGTGACAAAATCTTGTTCCTCATAGTTTCATTGTATAATGTTCTCTCTGAAATTATCGCTTTTCTCTTTGAAATTGGTCTCATTTTATCACAGAGGGAAGAGAAAGGCCAGATCAACAGAAACTGAGAACTTTCTCTTTGATAAAGGTGGCAACTAAAGTGTAGTTTCATTCAAGGCATTGATAAGTTTAGTGAACATTTTGATATCCAGTAAACCAGAGTGAAACTTGTCACCTCTGAAGATTCTTAGATCTATGTATGTAGCTTGAGAATGAGACTTCTGCTGTGAATTTGAGGAGAGGATAAAGTCCATTAGCCTATGTGAGCTATTGTCATAACAAGGCATCTGTCTGCCTGCCTGTCTGTCAACATTGGTCAATGAGCTGCTGTGCGCATTCTTTGAACATTCCTTGTGAAACTTGGTGAGATAATAACACACATCAGAGGCTTAGTGGTGATGGTAACAGGAAGTAGGTCAAAGGTCATTTAGGGTCATGAGTGGTCAACATTGAAATTACAGAAAAAGCTTTCAACTGCTTATGGTTGCATCTGAATCTTCACACTTGGCAAGAGTACTCAGTACGTAGGTGACTGTCATGAAAGTTGTACTTTTCACTAACATTCAATGTCCAGTGCAGGGGTAAAATGGTAAAAATGGTTGCACTTTGCTTCCTGTTGAGAGAATTTTGTTTCTATGGTGTGACATTAGTTGTACAACATATTCATTGATCGGCTTTTAAGTTTGGAGTGAAAATATAGTCATTTGGGTCATTGGAATTACTACAAACAGTAGGAAATGACCCAATAAGTCAACAAAAAATGCTGATTTGACCGTGGATTGTGACCAATGACATACACAAAAAGTCACTAGATCATGGTGTCCTTAAAGGGGCTCATTGAGTTGATATCAATAAGTTTGTGATGATTTTGAAGGGTATAAACACATGATGACAATACTAGCAAAATTATTCATGTTTAACATCCAATAGTTATGAAAACTTTTTGAATTTTTTACCTTTGCTGGCTGCGGGCATGTGAATAGGTCTAAGTACTGATATAAAAACTGTCTGGTCACAAATTTTCAAAATGAACCATTAATTACTCACTCCTCAATTTTCCTTTGTATGTGAAACATCATGATTTTCTTAGTTTGACCATTTGTCTTTAGTATGTTAAGGAAACTTGATAGGTTTAGAAAAAGTTAGTAAATTTCACAAAACAACTCAATGAGCCTCTTTAATGCACATCATAGAAAGTAAGCTTGTCTTGAATCTAACAACGGTATATCATATTTGACAGTGCAAAGTGCACTCATCACTCAGGTTTCCCTAACATTGGGCAGAACAGTGCTCAAAGTTACACAGTAGGTGTGTATGGACAATTGGCTTATCTACTGAAATCAAGTTACAGAATCACTCAAAACATATCAGGAATTTGCAGCACATGCTAACCCAGACGCATTGTGGACCACTTGGAGTAAGCTGAACAAAAAACAAAGCAGCGTCAATGCTTCCCACATTCCACACAGGTATGAAGAGTGGGCAAGATAGAAGTCCATAGTGCTTGCACAGTGCAGCCAGTTATCATTAGACTGCTTAAGCCTCTAAAGAGGCTGTAATGCTCTAGATAAGTAGATTACACCCTTGAAACAGGCCTATGCCTATGAAAGATGTCAGAATTTTACGAAGATACTTTTTACAAAGCAAATAGGTATAAACTGCTGCTAAACTTTTTTATTACAGTTTTTTTTCTAAATTTGTGACAATGTATGCAAAGTTTTGGACTTTAGCATACTTCCAACAGTAGCAGATTGCATTGCCCAAAACATTGTACAATCTCACAAGTTGTACTGCCCACTACACGTACCCTTTTGTGCTGTTAGAACACTTATTCAGCTGAGAGGCAAACTTTCAGTTGAATTATTTGTTATTTTTACCTTTTTTTTTTTTATCTTTTTGCATTTTGTCTTGTGCCTTTTTGATTTCTTGCCGTAGGCAGGGGAATCTATGCAGTCCTTATGTCGTGTGTGCGTTTGTATGTGTGGGTGTATGCGTGTGTGTGTGTGACGGTTGCTCGTAAACACTCTCAAGAAGGGTAACTCTGAGTAATTTCATTTTTGGCATGTGGGTTGCCCATATTGAGTAGGTGATCCCTATTGTTTTTGGTGTCCAAATCTTGCATATTAATGAGGTTATGGGGTAAAACATAAAAAATGTTAAAACTGCCATAGTTCCTTATCCATGGGTCAGATTTGTTTTAAACTTGATGAGGTTGTCTGTTATTAACAGGTTCACGACCCTGTGAAATTTAATGCTTATCAATAGAGAGGAAGGGATAATTTTTCTCTATAAAACAATAATAATAGCCTAAACATCAATATTTTGGTTATTATAAACTACCGTACAAATGCATATGGGGCTTCATTGTGCAACATTACTATTGGCAGTGTTTGATTCCTTCGGATACATTTAACTCAATGTCATTGCAAACTTATTCAGCCTATGGAAGCCAATCAGGGTCATGTCATGTTTGAAAAAGCATTTTCCATATACTGTACTGCATTTGTAAGTAGAGAATAACTTTTACTTTTCAAACACTCCCTCAAGAGGCCTCCATAGGTTGTCTCAGTAACTGGGAGGTCATGGGGTCAGATGGCTGTCACCTGCGCTTCATTTATCTCTTTGATAGAACAAAGACTCCTGCCCAGTTTACCACTGACTGTCTCCTGTGTATATTAAGGCATTCCATAAATATTTGATGTATTGGCCTTTATTAAGAGAATAATCTGCAGTTATATATCATCAGAAATACAAGTAGCAAGATGCATTGCTGAGTCTCCAGTGTGTTTTCTCAAAATCTTACAATGGGGATGAAGATGGGATCCTGGACTCTGAAAACCTTCAAGGAAGACCTTAATACTAGAAGAAAATCGATTAAATTCTGACAATTAAAATGGCCTATCCACATTTTCCTGAGTTCAGTCTCGGAAATAATTCGGATCATGCAAGTATTGGCATACGGTGGGAGAAATGGCTACTTCGATTGGAAAACTTCTTCATTGCATTTGATATCAAGGATGAAGCTCGTAAAAGGGCAATGTTACTTCATTTTGGAGGGGAAAGCGTTACTGAAATATTTCAAACACTTAATGAAACTGGAGACTCTACAGATTATGACACAGCAAAAAACAAGCTGACGGAGTATTTTCAACTTAAACAAAATACTGAATACGCGATTTTCAAGTTTCGTCAAGCGAAGCAAGGGGAAGGCGAAACGTTGGATGTGTTTACCACCAGGCTGAGGCAATTAGCAAATTATTGTCAGTTTATGGATATAGATAAAGAAATCAAATCACAGATAATTCAAAGTTGCAGTTCGTCACGATTGCGGCGAAGAGTGTTGAAGGAACCGAACCGCAACTTAACTGAAATACTTGCCTTAGGGAGAGCACTTATGATCTCGGATCAAAATGCTACAGAAATTGAAGGACCAAAAGTGGAAACAGTACAAAGTAAACTACCGAAAAACTGGGACAGCGCCAAAAAGAAATGGTACAAACAAAGCCCAGTGTTGGAAATGTGGTAATGACTTTCCAGAAGGGTAATGTTGACTGATATCATACTGTACTTGATGTGTTGGTTGGCCTTACTGGGTAGGTGATCCCTATTGCTTTTGTTGGACATCAAATGTCACGGTCATGTCAGGTTACCCAAAATAAAGATCATTTTGAGTTAAAGGCTTGTGGTGTATCAAGAAAAATAACTCCAGTTGATCTTATACTTGTCATGTGGATAATTCAACTTTGTTATAATATAGCCATGTGGCAAGGAATCACAAAGCCTTCTGGCTTTCTGGTTTATGTTTTGTGTTTTTACAGCGCCATAGAGCAATTATTCTGTTGGATATGGTGCTTTATAAGTTTTACATAATGATGATGATGATGATCTTGATGATGATGATGATCATGATCATCATGATCATGATGATGATCATGATGATGATCATGATGATGATCATGATGATGATCATGATGATGATCATGATGATGATGATCATGATCGTGATGATGATGGTGATCATGATTGTGATGATGATAATGATGATGATGATGATGATCATGATGATGATCATCATCATCAGGGTTCGCAAGGGTGCTTGAAAATCTGGAAAGTACTTGAATTTGATGAAGCACTTTTCAAGGCCTTGAAAGTGCTTGAAATTTTGCTTTTTGGCAGTCAGGTCCTTGAAAGAGTCCATTTCATTTCATCGTCTACAAAAAATGCAAAATATTTCTTTACAGATGCGAAAAATGTAAAAAAATGCAAAATAATCATAATTGTAAAATTAGCAATCGCCAAAGTTCTTCCGTGCATTTGTTGAATAGATTGTCAGTGCATACACAACACAAGCGCTGGAGGGAAGAAGATGACTCTCTTAGCTACGGTGCTGGAATACATCATTTTGCGCCGCATCTGTACAATTCGGGAAATTTTAATATTCACACCTGCCGCGTAGGCAATATCCACTGTGGCGACGTACCAAGTGCAAACGGTACATGTAGAGTGGAATTGGGTACATTAGTACATTGCAGTACATGCTTACACGTACACATATTACATACGTCTTGACTAGATGTAGCCTAAGTCAAGGTGTTGTTCATGCATCATCGAGTTTCGTCACAGTTTTTCACCGGTTGGATTGGATTTCTTGCCACGTAATCAAATTCTTTGCACATTTGGTTGTGAACATTGGTATCTTTTACGGTATTTAGTTCTGCTAGCCTAGCCCTAGGGTAGGGTCTACTGTTACACATGAAGTGTAACAATAGGCCTCCTTTTCTACCTTGACTTTGTGTGCAGCATACTGTGTAGCCTATCCTAAAACTAAGCTGTTTAAACAGTACTTAGTAGACATGAACCCACACCTGTTGCAGACATTTTACATTTCTTAGCATTTCTTAATTCTTAATATATCGAGGTACTTGCAAAAATATTTACAATGCAAGAAAATTGCCAGTTTAACAGACTTTGGCTTGAAAATCCTAACTATGCCAGCTGGCTGTTATCTTCTGCTGATAAAAATAAGGCAAGCTGTAAATTTTGTTTGAAAGACATTGTTATTTCCACTTAAGAAGAACATTATAAAGTACCTAAATAAGGTAGACAGTGCAGTTAAGTAATGGTTTCGGTTTGTTAGTTTTGGTTTAAACAAGTACTTAAATATTGAAATTTCAGTGCTTGAAAGTCCTTGAAAAGTCCTTGAATTTTGTAAAAAAAATGTGTACGAACCCTGATCATGATCATAATCATGATCATAATCATGATCATCATGATTATTATGATCATTATGATAATAATGATAAGAATGATAATAATGATAATAAGAATAATAATAAGAAGAATCAGAATAATAGTAAGAATAAGAATAATCATAAGAATAAGAGTAATAATAGTAATAATAATAATATTTTTCTCTCCTTGATATTTTTGTTTGACAATGGTTGGCCCTTTTGCTGTTTCCTAACTTACGTACACACAAAGAGTCTAGCCTACAAATGTTACTGACATGAAAGTAGTATAGTCTGCAACAGAGTCTAAGTTTTTATCCAAGGTGTTGATAAATCTTTTATATTTCATCTAATATATTGCTAAGCCTCATATGCTGCATTGTTAACAGAATGGCTTACTTTTATTAAAACTTTATACATTAAGATTATGAAATACTTGCAAAGTATTTTCCTACATAAAACAGGGTAACAAGAAGCCAACAAACTTGTGACTCTAATCCAATGGAGTTGGAACTAACCTATATCATTTGTTTGCCAAGGTGGACCTAGAGACAGGCGAAAAATTTCATTAGCACTCCCACAAAAGTTGTATTTAAGATTTCCTTCTGACCCTTCCCATCAAGAGACCCCTCCCCTTCGAACGATTTATTTTACGTTTCCCTTAATGTAGAAAGTGGATTGAACTTTTGAGATATATGAGTGAATAGATGTATTTACTTCTTACTGTCATAAGTTACAATTCAGAGAGCCATGTGTTTGTTCTCTATAGTGCAACACTACAGCCATTATTGTATACAGCCGGTAACAATGAGATAGACTTGAATTTACTCCTGCTGCTGTTTGTGCAGTATGCGTTCAACAAAGCAGAGGGCAATGGTGATTCCCCGTCTTTGGTGAGTGAGTACACTCTGTGAGCTGGGTTACCATAATTCTCTATAAAGTTGCAAGTGGGAGATAGCTGTTCAAGGCTCATCTGGGATAATCAGGATTTCCTAAGTTCCAAAACATTTTTTGGCAGGGACCTAACATTTGTGTAGAGTATACTGCTGAAGGCAAGTGCACAATACGTGATGGAGATGCTTTAATTATTGAGATGTTACTGCAAGGGCATGCAAGAAAAAACGAAACAACACTGATAAGTGGGGACAGATGGTAATACCATCTGTGGAATGAAACTTTATCCACACTTTGCTACAAATTTGGGGGTTAAAAAAATGCACTTTCCTGAGTAGTTCTGAGCTGTGCATTAGCAGTTGCATATCATATGCATGTTGCACACAGTTCAGTGGCCCAAAATGCTTGAATCTTTGTTCTGTCTGTTGGGCATGGAAGTCAGAGATAATTTCCTGGCAATATCAGTCAAAGATTAAAAGCCTTGTAAACATGATATCTCAAGAACAGAACAGATTTCATATTTGATCAATTCAGTGCATCACATGTTGAGAACAAGGTCACCAGACATCAATTGGTCAAAACCTTGTAAACACTATATCCGAAGAAAAATGATTGTGAATGATCTTACACTTCACATGCACATTGACCATATTGAGTAGTTGATTTCTATTATGTATATGTTAGGGGTCGAAGGTCATTTATATCACAAAAGATCAAAGCTGAGTAATATAAAGTATCTCTAGGAGTATTACTGTAAGGGATCTCATACTTACACATATAGGCTACATTGCTAATATTGGCTAGATGAGCCCTATCATTTGTGGAGGTTAAACATTGATTGGGATTGCCAACTGTCAAAACCATTTAAACATACTATTTTGGATACCTGTAAAGAATCTCATAGTTGGCCTATGGATCATTTTATAGACCCTGAGGGACATTTGTTGTGGCCTTTTATCACAACTGTATGTCAGATGACCAGTAAGTCAGCAACTGAACATCAAATTTAGTATTTTTTTACAAGGTTAGTTCAGAAGGGAAAACCTCACTTTTCTTGGATAAAAAACTCATCTTACAGTACTGTTTCCCAGCCAGGAATCAAATTCCATACATCCTTATTTTGCTAAACTTTTGTTTCAAATGCCATCACCGTTATCCATTCTTCCACAGCACCAATACATATAATGTTTGCAGATGGCCATATTGGTTAGTAGGTGGTCCCTATTGCTAGAGGAGGTGAAAGGTCACTATCAGCCAAAAGGTTTTGGATGTCAAAATACTAGAATGATGTCTCAACTATTAGCATATCTGTATACACTGGTCATGTGATGATACATTTGTTACAATTTATCTATATGCCAAGAAATTGCAATAACAAGCCTTTAGCTTCCTGCTTTGCTGATCTGACCCTCGACATAAATATGTACAGTATGCACCAAAGTTTCTAGATTATGACTATATGTTGTGTGCCATCATGTATATTACACAAGGTAAATGTTGTACTTTCATTTACAACTATTCAAGATGCATGTACCTGGCAATATTTTAAAAATATAAAAAAAAATTGTATTTATTCGTAAAGGTTTTCTTGTGCATTTTCAAAGACTTCCTGGCAGAGTCTTTTCACATCTTCATGATGTCTAGCCATTCTGTTTTGGTCAAGTTATATACACTTCAGGAACAAAGTAATAAGAAATACTTTTTCATTCAAATCCTGGACACAGATTCCTTGAAGATATCACTGTAATTGCTTATGGAACGATAATAGGTGATTTTTAGCTCACACACCAAGTTTGTGAGGTATTAGAATGAGGCTGATGTTGTCAGCTTTATTCAGAAGCCTTCTCTTTCTTCATTTTTTTAAGATATTTGTCTGAAATATTTTCAGTGTGTTTTTTGGGATAGACGTATTTTTCTCTACCTAATTTCATTTTGACTGGCTTAATTTATAGGTAAGTTGCAATGTAAGTTTTGGAGGAAAATCTGGTTTTTGGTTGCTTTTTTGCACACGGTACTGTAAGTGAATGGGGTTTAGCTGGAGAGCTATTCTGTGGTCACTCTAATAAACAATAATCAAATTTTACGGTTGGGCTGGCCAGCCTATCTGCCCTGTGGGTCAACAAGTCCAACTGAACTCTCACCTATCGATATCACATTCCGATACTAGTAAATTGACATGCAAATTAAGTTAGTGAAGCATGTGGCTTAGTGATCATTGTAAACTCTTAAGACAGGTTGATAAACGGAGTTGATTTGTTGCATCATCAACACTGCAGTGTTTTCACAATGTGTCCATTGACTTGCATTATCTTATTACTGCCCATAGTAAAGTTTGAACATGTACAGAGAACAGCAACAAAAAGAAAACAAAAAACTCAAAATGTGAAAACCTTGTAAACACTATATCTCAAGAAAGGAAGCTTGGACAAATCTCATATTTGGTATGTAAAGGGTCCCACATTGATTAAAAGATCCCTATTGATTTTGGTGGAGGTCATTTGAGGTCAACAGGGGTCAAATTTGGAAGATATTGTAAACACAATGTCTCAAGAAGGAAAACTTAGGCAGCAGATCTCCCATTTAGAAAGAAGGGTATCTCATTGAGTATGTGAATTTCCATTCTCTTTGGTGAAGGACAAAGGACATTTGAAGTCAACAGGGTCACATTATGGAATTCTTGTAAACAGCTCAGGAATGGAAGCTTAGGCAGATATCATATTCAGTATGTATTGTATCTCATTTAGTACAAGAACTATTTGGTCTATAATGGAGGTCAAAGGTCACTCAAGATCATCAAGAGTCAAATTGTGAAATCCGTGTAGGCATGATCTCAAGAGAGGAAACTTGTGCAGATCTCATATTTCATATAAAGCATATGTAGCTTGTGACACATACTAATGCTATAATGTCAGATTCAGAAAGAAAATGCTCGTAATCTGATCATGGAAACCACAATGTATTTGTGCATTCTCATTTTACTTAAAGTAATTGTGATGAGAATAAAAGAAGCTGCAGGATCTAAGTTCTCTTGCTTGAGAGTATGGCTTTTGTCTACTTATTTATTAACACTTGTTAGTACACTACTTCTAGCAATTTCTTCTGCGTGTGCCATGAGTTGTTTCATCATTGACACAATCTAGTCATTGTGCAGAAGTAAAAAGAAATGTTTTGTTTCACGAGTATTGAGTAGCTACATGGTGTTAATCTAGATCCAATGCTCTGCTTGTTCTTTCCATAATGTTTTTGTAGGATTCTATATTATTTTCTCTTCAACAGTATGAGTGTTTCATTTCATTTTTTTTACTATTTTGGTGATTGGTTCAATTCTCTGCTCATCAAACCTGTTTTATCATTTGTGTACCTAAACTTAAACCTGGCATCAATGTCCCACCCTGCATCCAGCTTTATTTCATTTTCTTTTGATCCTTCCTTGACAATGGTTTCTTCATTTGTTGTTTATGTTCTCACATTTACTTGGTCATGTGCAACTCCTAGTTTTGAATGGTAGACCTAAACCAGTACATATCTGTCATGTCCTAACTTCATGCTGCTGTTCATGACTGTTATATACTTATTGTACATGCACAAACCTATGTCACATAACGTCTAGCCAATACAAAATACTCCCTTGACTGATAGTTCGCCGTGCACAATGTCATTCTGTTCCTGTTGCCTGTTTGCTACATGCCCAGGATATATGTATCTGTCTTTATTTTTAGACGGTAATCAAGTTAGTGAGCCCAGGACGTGTTCTTTGATGTGCTGTGCTGTTTGTAATTTATCTCTTATTGGCTGCTGCTACAAGTGCAAGGACCACTTGGGTGTCATTTCTTGGTAATTTTGTTATCACACTCCCTCCTGCAAAAACACAAGTTTGTCAGTCAAAGACGCTTTGCAGTCTTTATTTAATTTCAATATGGAGTCAGTAACTCAAAAACTGAGGAAGGAAGATGGTATTTGCATGGGGCAAGTGATTTAGGAAGGGCCCCTTCAAATTAGTCACAATTACTGCCATTTTCTTGTATTTGCTTCAAAAACGAAAAAAAAAGGTGGTGATACATTTATGTGGTTAATATTACTGTAAATTATTGTCCAAGTGTTATGTTAAAAGTTGCAGAAAAGACATTTTTGAAAATGAATTCCCCAGGGGGAGAAAAGTTACAATGTAATGTATACTGTTTTACTTTTTTTTACTTTTGGATAATCAACAAAATATGTTTAATTGTCAATAGATCTCATCCAGAGAGGCCTGAAAGAATTTCTTCAATTTTCGAGAAGCATGAAGAGTATGGAATCATTGAGAGATGCCTGCGAATTGAGGTATGAAATGAAAGAGATGAAGGTTGCAAGATAAAGAGGGAATAACATAGTTACATGGGGAGGGATGCTCTTTCTCCATGTTTCACATAAGTTAGGGCTGACCTCATCAGATGGTTCACACATAGAAGGGATCCTCTTTCTCTATATTCACCTGATATAGGGCTGACCACATGGGATGATTTATAAAGTTAGTGAATGCTCTAGGAAGAGTTGCACATTTGAAGAACTAGATGAAAGAGCAAATTAACACAAAAATGTTAACGAAAGTCATAGTTTAATACAAACATTTTCGAAGATATCACATCTTCCTCCTCAGGTAAGTGAAATATACAAAAGTAGCAAGACAATATAACTTAAGACAAATAGTATCAGAATAGGACAAATAGTATCAATTGTTTTCTTAATAGAGTATATGTTGTATGTAGCAATTGGTCCTTATTCGATGTAGAAGTATCCAAATTAAAAGAAATCTTTTACCGTAATGGTTATTCTAGTCAGATTTTGGATAACTGTGTAAAGAAATTCCTTGGTAAAAAGATCAGTCCAGGAATGCATAATCAAGATAGGGAGGATCATGATATTGATTACATGGTCACCATTCCGTTTACAAGTCACCCATCACTAAACTTTAAAAGATCTTTAACTAATCGCCTTAGAAGTATCAATAAGAAATGCCATGTGGCTTTCAAAACTTTCAAAGTTGGTAACTACTTTTCCTTGAAAGGTAAGACTCCTAAAACCCTTTAAGCTAATGCCATCTATTCTTTTGAAGGTTCTTGTGATAAGAACCAAATTTACATTGGTAAGACAAAAAGTCATCTAGCAACCAGGATCAAGGAACATCTCTCAGGAAAATCAGCTATCCATGAACACATCACTCAGTGCATAGACTGCCGAAAAGCAAACAGCAATAATTTCACCATCATAGATACTGGAAATACAGATTTTGAACTCAAAATCAAAGATGCCTTGCATATCAAAAAACTCAAACCTGTTCTAAATAACCAACTGTTCCAACATGGATCATCCTATACACTCAGCGTTTTTCTAAAACCTGTTAGACCTTATATTTCTGATACTATTTGTCTTATGTTATATTGTCTTGCTACTTTTGTATATTTCACTTACCTGAGGAGGAAGATGTGATATCTTCGAAAACTTTTGTATTAAACTATGACTTTCGTTCACATTTTCGTGTTAATTTGCTCTTTCATCTGGTTCTTAATGAATAGTTTTTCTCCATCTTCCCATGAGTTAGGGCTGACCACATCAGATGGTTCTTGTAGAGAGGGGATCCTCTTTCTTTATGTTCACCTGATATAGGGATGGCCACATGAGAAGATACAGGGAGGGAATGCACTTTCTCCATGCTTACAGTACCATGCATATATCCAGCTAGTATTGATAGCATGGATGGCTGTAAAAGTCAGTATTGATTACATGAAATTGCTACTTCTTGATTCACTGTCACTGTGAATGAATGAAAGAATATTCTGCAAGGTAGCATTGTGGTGCCATGAAGTATTTCTGAAATTATTCTGTAATCATTGTAATAAATTTGATTTGGTTCCTAGAGGAATCCATTTGATAATGTCATGATTTCTAGTTTTTAGTTTCTATGATAGCTTTTTATTTGCTTCACTTCTCACTTACCTGTCTCAACACAACAAATACACTGCCATCTACCATGCTAAGAGCATGTTAACCTTAAACACTGCCTCTAATATAGTTCAGAACCATTCTAGACTTAGTGTCCTCCTTCCTATTCTGCCATCCTTATGTGCTAGGATCATTGGAGTTCTTGAGTTCTGAAATCAAGATTTATCCTAACTTTTCCACTACATCAAGTTTCTTTGGGCTTTCAGCTGCCTATCTTCACAGGTTTTCTTCTACAGGTTTCCGCTAAACTATGCTAAGTATTTTCTTTTTTAGGGGGTGGGGGGGGGGAATTAGTGGTGTGGAAATATCCCCCATGGTTTAATGCATGTTTTTGTGCCCTTATTTAGTTCAGGGCCTAGTTGTGCAAAAGTTTGCTGTTGTTGCCTCCCCCTTGATAGTTCTTTTCCGCTAATACTGTGAAATTCTTACTTCTCCTCCTTTACCTCCCTCGTTTCACTTCTTGCTTTCGTGCTTATACTGGGAAGCCTTTTGTTGTTCTCTTTGCTCACCTTGAAAGTGAGAGTGGGGGATGGGCACTGGTTTACTATCTAATGCGATGGTACAGTGAAGAACCTGATGGGACTTTTTAGGGAAAACCCTGAGGTATACATGGGCTTATTGCATGTTCCTCTAAGAGGCTTGTTCACCTTTTAGGTGAAAGTCACCTTTTTTTATTTAATAATGCAACAAGAATGGTTTTTATGACCAGACTAGACAGTTTTCTGCTCACAATTTCAAGGTAGGAGCATCATCAGTACTAAGCCTTTTAAAATCTTTTATGTTTATGGCTAAGGTGCCCTAACTCTTTAATTGCATGCATTATAGTGCTTACATGTGAGTTCAGGCTCATAATGCAGCTATTAATGCATTCAATGCATTCTTTTAAAGGCACGAATCGATTCATTCTAAAACAGCTTGGATAATTCTGGGTGCCCGAAATGAGATTTCTGTTGGATTGGAGGTGGGGAGTATTGGACACGATTTTAAAAATTAATGCCTAGAGTGGTTATGGCAATTTCCTCTTCCTTTTAATTCCTAAGTAGAAGTTTCTCTTTGAAATTGTCTCTTTTTTCCATGAAGTTGGTCTCATGATTACAGAGAGGAAAAAATGCTGGACCTCACCTTTAATGAGGTGTGCAGAATTTGTATCAAGATATCCGAAGGGTGGGTTTCAGTGTAGATTTAAGTATACAATATCCTGATTGAGTGAATGTGGGATCTTTAAATCTAGATATGTGACTTCAGTGTTGGAAATTTCTACTTTGAGTTTCAAGAATTGGTGAATTTTATTCATTTCATCAACCAGTCTTTCAAGATTTGCGGGGTGTTCCATCGTAGGGTAAGAGAATGTCATCTCTGTGGCTAAGCCATTTTTGATTCCTTGCCGTAGGCAGGGAAATCTATGCAGTTCTGATGTCGTGTGTGTGTATGTAGGCGTGGGTGTTTGTGTGTGTGTGTGCGCGTGGGTGTGTGTGTGTGTGACGGTTGCTCATAAACACTCTCAAGAAGGGTAACTCTGAGTAATTTCATTTTTGGCATGTTGGTTGCCCATATTGAGTAGATGATCCCTATTGTTTTTGGTGTCCAAATCTTGCATATTAATGAGGTTATGGGGTAAAACATAAAAAATGTTAAAACTGCCATAGTTCCTTATCCGTGGGTCAGATTTGTTTTAAACTTGATGAGGTTGTCTGTTATTAACAGGTTCACGACCCTGTGAAATTTAATGCTTATCAATAGAGAGGAAGGGATAATTTTTCTCTATAAAACAATAATAATAGCCTAAACATCAATATTTTGGTTATTATAAACTACCGTACAAATGCATATGGGGCTTCATTGTGCAACATTACTATTGGCAGTGTTTGATTCCTTCGGATACATTTAACTCAATGGGATTGCTCCCTACAGTACTGCGTTTGTAACTTAGTAAGTAACTTCTAGTGTGAGGGGCCTCGTAAGTTGTCCAGAGAGATAGTCTTGGTATGGGGGGTCATGGGGTCAGATAAACAAGGAGGCATTATATTTCATGCATTGGAATGTTAATGGGTTTATAAAAAAATGAAGAAAATAAAAAGACCATCTGTTCTGTCATTTATTGGGATAATATCAATATCCAGAGGAACAGCTGGTAGCAGAGCAAGGTTTCTTAACAATCAAATTGGAGTGCTTTCAATCATATTTCACAATGTCGGAAAGGATGGAGGAAGCAAAAATATTGAGGAGGAATCATAACTTAGGGTCAACTGACGAGGATTTTGAGTATGTTAAAAGCTACTTGTAACAAGGAAGAAATTATCGCAGAGTTGATAAAGGAAAATTTGCAAAAGGCAGAGCGCCAATTTGAGGCAATGGAAGAGGTTCATGCTGATCTGGCTGGGCTGTTGTCCGATGAAGCATTTGAGCAAGCAGAAAGCTGGATGTTGGAATGCCAAAAGCATTATACTGAGGAGAGCTAGGAAGCATTGAAAAAGTTAAAGGAGGAAATTGAGTTTCAAATTAGCATTGGAATTACCTAAGGCAGAAATTCCACCATACAATGGAGACCCAAGAACATTCTGGTCCTTTATGAAGAATTTTGAGGTAAATATGGCAGACAAGCTGAGTTCAGATGAGGTAAGGTTGAGTTATTTGATTCAACTAACAACAGGCAAGACTAGAAGCAGCATTGATTACTGTGTGTTTCTTGGAGCTCAGAGATAATGTTGACTGATATCATACTCATACTGTACTTGATGTGTGGGTTGTATGGCCTGGGTAGGTGATCCCTATTGCTTTTAGTGGACGTCAAATGTCACGTTTATTTTCGGTCACCACAATAAAGGTCATTTTGGGTTAAAGGCTTGTGGTGTATCAAGAAAAATAACTGCAGTTGATCTTATACTTGTCATGTGAATAATTCATGTTTGTTGTAATATAACCATGTAGCAAGGAATCACAAAGCCTTTTGGCTTTCTGGTATGATTTTAGCATCAGTCGGAATGATTTGTTTTCAAGTCTCTGCATTATTATGTCACAGATTTCTGGAGAGGGTTGGCCTCCCATGGCACAACCAATTCAGAAATAAAATTTGTTATTGAACTCAAAAGCAATTCCTTTTAAGGGTAAACTCCATCAATTTGTACAGAGACAGAGAAGAAATTTTATTTATTTCATAAATGTCTTTGTTTGCCTTTTCAAAGGCTACTAGCAACATTGTAGTACCTCCTCTTGATGGGTGTTGGTGTACATGGCAACACATCGAGAGTTGTGAGGAGTATTGTTTTTGGTAACAGGTTTGCTTCCAAAACTTTTTATATGTGATTGTCCTCCTTTACATAAGTGACTTGTTTTAGTACAATGGGAAGCAGAAAATAATCCACAAATTCTGAGATTTTTTCTCTTGGAGATCTGTTGCCACTGATTATAGTTCTGCCAGTGAATTTGGAGTTGATACGTGGGGGTGCTTTGTGATTTTGGTAGCATGTATATAGCTGGTTTTCAGATCTTGTGGCTGCAATGGGGTCTTATACTGTTGTATTTATGGCTACACTGTTAACGTGGGTCTCTTGTTATGTAATCACAGTGTTCCTTAACTTAATCAGTATTGTTCCTTGTGTAGTCAATCTATTTTCTGTGTTTGATTTTCTTGTCTGTATTGTATGTTTTGTTTGAAGCATGCATCAAGTTCCTTAATTTAGCATGGCTATGAGAACATTCTGTAATGCCATACTTGTGCTGTGTATCGACTCGGACTTGTCTGGGATGGACACCAGCAGTGTCCTAAAGTGTGTAAGCCTTGCTCCAGGTAAGATCCCTTCGAGATTTACGTTGACTTAACAGCTTTGCAATGGTCACGGTTAGAAGCTTGGCTCTCTGGAAAAGAAGTAAACTTCAGGCACAGTTAGAACAGCTACCCATGCTGGACCTGGAAGTTCTCATGAATGTAAATGGCAGATCCGAGTTTGAGTGTAAGAGTAAAGGAGGGAGAAGAGGAGAGACAGCCTGAGCGACCATTCAGTTCTCAATCAGTATCAGCGTCATCTGGATCCTAACTGAGCAAAGGGAAAAAGAGACGACAGATGAAGGGGAAGTCAATCTCTAAGAAGAAGAAAACAGTGGTAAAGTCCATTTCAGCCCTTGGACCTGAGCACTGGGCCCCAGGGGGAAGTCCAGGTAGCATTGGATCAGATTGGAGAGGGAAGGATGGTTTCTGTTGAGATAGGAAGAAGCCATACCTAAAACACCTCTGTATGGTGGTCCGGATTTTGGTCTATGTCATGATCACCAAGGAAACCAAGGAAGGGATCGAGAAGAATCTACAGATCTGACTTTGAACCGTAATGCCAAAGCAAGAGCAAGAAATCCTCTAGGTACATGAGGAGATCCTCCCTGGTTAGCAAAGCTTACAGGATTATTGGCATCGCTCCTCGAGAGGGAGAGACCAACTGCTCCCATCCAAACCCTCCATGTTGGCTTCAGCACTGGATTCGGCCACATCAATTGATCCACTGGCCTTGAGTGGCTACCAACCAACAAGTCACGGATCCAGACCAGATCCAGTCCCTGACCCTAGGGATTAAGAGAATTCTCACTGGCACAAGGAAGATGTACTCGACTGCCAAGCCTCAATGGCAATGTCCAGCCTTGATGATGGAGAGGATCTGGAGGAAGAGGAATTTCCTGACAGGGCCTCCGGTGTGGAAGCAGCTTCCAGAGACAGCCCAGGTTGGGCCTGCCAATTCAATGCTCACAACTCCTGGGGTACAAATGGACCAGCACCTACCATCTCTTCTGGTCAATGCCACCTGCTTTGCAGATTTGGCTCTCTGGCTACCGGTAAGAAATGGTGGGCATTCCCACTCTACAAAGACAGGGCTTTAAAGGTCTCAGACCAAGACCGGAAAGACTTGTGCTGTACTCCTACAATTCTGCAGTAAACCAGAGAGAGGTTGCAAGTGGAACAAGACACCACGTTTGGTCATTTTAAAGACCCCAATCAGAGGAAACTAGAGGATGTCATATGGGGCCTGGACCAGGCAGCCCACGCCAAGACAAAAGACTCCTCGATTTTCATGCTTATGACCAAATTGATGATGGGACACCATCAAAAACTCCCTGAGGACGAGACCCAAGTCTTGAGAAAGGAGATTGGCCAATTGTTGCTCCTGTTTGGATCCCTAGCCAGGCTCACCTAGAACCAATTCCCTAGGATTCCTAGTACAAATCCATCACCTCCAGACAAGAGAGAATTTGGTGTCGGCCGTTGATGGACATTCGTAGACCAGGATGGTCTCAACTGTTCTTTGGACTGAACCTTCTTGCTGTCCAGTTCCAGTCTAGACTCCAGGAGGAAATGTCGAGGAGGGAAACTATTGCCAAGTTGGACTTACTGTCTCCAACAACCTGTCATAGGTAAGAACAAGAACAGGGGTGGCAAATCCTTACAGGCAGGAGCAACCAAAGAGGCCAACAGAGGGTTGAAGCAAGAGGGTTGTCTGAGAGGCCACAGCTACAACAGTAGCGGAAAGTCATGGCAAGGATCTTCCGGTCGTGGTCGTTGGACAGCAGCCAACCCACAGCCCAACACTGGTTCGGTACTTGTCAGCCAGCCTTAGGGGTGCCCACCTCATCTTGGAGGTTCCAAAGGTGGGAGAGAAATTATTTTTGGACAAGTATTGAATGGATGCTTGAGTAGTTAAGACATTCACCCTGTGTCCACCTGTTGGAGGTGGAAGGGAGGGTCCAGGCCCCAAGGACTGCAGGCAAAGAGAGGCACAGAATCCAAAATTTTTGCTCTTCTGGCCAAAGGGCTGTAGTCCTGGTGACTGGAGAGGAATAACCCCCTCTTCTGCTCATCCTTTTTTCTAACTACCACAAAAGATGGGTCATGGCCTCCATTCCTCAACCTTATGTCTCTCAGGCAAAACTTTGTCTGCTCCAAACACTTTTGCATGGAGGCCCCAGCGATCATTCTACCTACTCTGAAGAAATGGGCCTGGGTGACAAGTATTGATCTCAACGATGCCATCCGACCCACGTAATATATCTGGCCTTCAGTTACAAGGATGTTAACTATGTCTTCAGGGCTCTTTCATTGGGCCTGTCAATGTCCCCAGGGTGTTTTCAAGGATAGTGGTGGCAACTGTATCCTTCAAACCAAAGGGGTATCTATTTTTGCCTATCATAATGATTGGTTCATACTTGGCAAGTCCGAGTCATATGTTCAAGAGAACATCCAACTTACGGTAGACTGGCTCACCCAGTTAGGATTGATAGTCAATCATGCCAAGTCCAATCTGACCCTGTCACAGATAACACTGCTTGTGGAGTCGACTTCGACGTAAAGGAGGGAATCTGTTTTCCATCACAGAGAAGAATAATGGCTAAGGTAGAGGTGACTTCAACTACTGACACACAAAGTCACTTTGTGACTCACACTTGGCTGAGGGCTCTAGAACTGATGGTCAGCCTTGTGGATGTAGTGGAGTTCTGTCCCTTAGGAATGCGTCCCCTACAGGTACAGGAACCATACAAGGTTCAACGGTGGGGCCAAACATAGTGATAACTCAACTCCTGACTGGTATAGCAAACTCATGCCCAGTAAAGAGGAGATTTACCACTGCTGGGGTTATCAGAAATCCTGCCTTCCTTGTCTCTTTTGCTTTTTGAGCCCCTTTGCAAGGCTAGCCTTCCCGATTTAACCAGGAAGAAATGCTTTCTCATCGCAGCTGCTTTGGCAAATTGCTGGAGTTGCCTGCAGGGGTAAACCATCTATTCCAACCACAGCAGATTTGAAAATCACATGGTGTGCATTATTCTGAACCTCAACTTAGTTCCAAAGAACCAGACCCTGGACTTCATCCCATGAGACAGTTTTATTGTGGAGT
Organism: Stichopus chloronotus; assembly: GCA_021234535.1. Lineage (NCBI taxonomy): Eukaryota > Metazoa > Echinodermata > Holothuroidea > Aspidochirotida > Stichopodidae > Stichopus > Stichopus chloronotus. The sequence continues at coordinate 39,594,019 of CM037830.1, forward strand.
TGAAAACTGTAATGGCAATTGCTGAAGACATTAAAAGTCTGGTGCCTGTTTCGAATCTTAAAATGGTATCTGAAAAGAGGGAAAACCTCAGGATGTCCCAAAGATTGTTTGTTCTGCCCAGGGAGCCCTAATCCCAGCTTTGAAAAACTCCATCTCAATGTGGCTGGTGGAAATCATCACTCTCAATGTCACCAGGGGGAGAGCAAGAGCTCACAAGGTGAGAGGATCACAATCTTGGACAAAATTGATGGGACACTTTGTCGTATGTTGCAAAGATAATTCCAAATTTTAGGTTAGAGGATAACATGAAATCCAGCACCCCTTCCTAATGTTGCGCTACAGGAGTAAATGTACACTTTGAACAGTAATCCTATAGCCAACATTGAAAGGGGGAGTGGGGTGTCCCAAGGTATTTTGTCAAAGAATGTCTGAGTTCCTTGAGAGCAATTTTGGAGCAAAATGTCGAAAGAAAATTGCTCATTTTTGGACAAGGTGCATCACAAAAATTATTTATCAAGGACAATGGGTGTGTGGGTTGTCAAATTTAAGTATTCTGAATTTTTACTATGAACATAAGAAGTTTAATTTTTATTTGGGAGTGTATTTCTATATGTTTTTTTTTTGAAAACCAGTGATCATGAATGAATAGACTGTTTCATGGTTTTGTATGCATACAGAAATGGTTGTGTTTAGAAATAATATTGTTGTGTTGTGTTGGGTTGCATTGCAAGAGGAGTGTCACTCCAATTGTAGAATGGTGGTTGGAAACCCAGTTATAAGATATCATGAAATAGCATCAAGTTCTACCAATTTGGGTAAAAGTCAGAACTGTTGATTCAGCTTGTTATTACAGTGATGATAGAATGTTAGTAGAAGCTGGTTTTTTACATTTTTTTCAGCTTGTTCAAAATGTGTGGCTACAATTTTTAAAGTACATGAAGTTGGGTAACATATCTAATCTTCACTCTTGTAATATATGCATTTTTCCCACAGTTTGCTTAAATTTTCCTGTCAAAACTTTTGGTAGAACATGGGTTTCATCAACCTATACTGTTGGACGCTGTTGTTAGGTCAAAGTCAAGGGTTTGTTTGTTTTATTTTTTTTTTGGTTCTTCGCTGCCTGTTTCAGTATCAGAGTTTGAGCTGAAAGTATGTCATTTGTATCATTCAAAATCTCTTAAAGTAGTTTCCCAGTCGACAGGATGCATTGGACTTACGATGTTACCACCTCAATGACTGGATTTTATTAACCAAATCTGGTGCAAAGCTCTACATGGATTTGACTGACTTAGTCCTCCCTGTACTCCCTAATAACATTGACAGCATTCACACATTAATATTATTACAGTATTCCAACTTCAATATAGGCCCCAAACATGCCAAATATGCACTGCTGATGTTTCCTGTTGCAAGGAATATCACCCCCATTTAGCCATTTAACATATATCAAATTGTTGCTTTTTCCTGGTCCCAGCACATGCTTCTGGCCTGTCAAAATTCTCAATCTTGGACAAAGTTGTTGGGACACTTTGTCATGTGTTGCAAATATAATAACAAATTTCAGGTTAGAGGATATACATGAACGCTGTGCCCCTTTCCTATATTGCGCTATAGGAGTGAATGCACACATTGAACAGTAATCCTATAGCCAACATTGAAGGGGGGGGGCAGGTGTCCCAAGGTATTTTGTCCAATATTGTGGCCACCTCTTTGGTGCTCTTTGTGATGATTCCCACTTGAGACAACATAAAGGCAAATTCTCACAACTTTTGTAAAGCACTACTCAACAGATACTGCAGCATCTTAGTCATCATTTATACATGCTATTCAGTGCATTTGTTGTGTTGAAGCAGGTAAGTCAGGAGTGAAGTTACTATCCCAAATCTCACCTGGTTTGGTTATTTACGAATGACTCATTTACCTACCTCATTTCCCTCCTCTCTCCTTGAGGGGACAGGACGTGACCTGAGTGTTGGTTGATTGCCAGACTTAAGTGACTCTTTGACTCATCCAATTCTCCATATGGCTGTCAGTGAATCTACAGTCTATTTATGGTTATGGTGGCCTAATGGCACTAAGTCTGAGGGGTCCAGACTGCATTAGAGGTCGTGTTAAAGATTAGCAGTACTCTTACCATAGTAGATGGGAGTGCATTTATTATTTTGAGACAGGTATGTTAGTTGTTTTTAAATATCCAAACCAGGTGAGCTGTAGGATAATCACACAGCTATGCGTGTGTGTGTGTGTGTGCATGTGTGTATATGTTTGTGAAGTCTACATTGTAAACATATAGAAAGAGAAGCATGTGCAAATCTGATGTGTGGTATGTAGGTGTACCACATCGCTTACAAGAACAGTACTGTTTTTTCTGTAGGTCAAAGGTCATTTGACGTCACCTTTTGAAAAGAAAAAAATGTGAAAAGCTGGTAAACATGAAGGAAGATGGGGCATTCCACATGTAATCAACATATTTTCAAGACATTTTTGCTGGTCACCCCTGGGTTTTGGCTAGTTTTGGCTCATTTGAAGCAGTATGTGAGTTTAATTGGAGGAAATCCAAAATTTGAGCATGATAATGAGTGCACTTTTTGAGTTACAACTATTTAAAGTTATGGTGCCACCCCTTCTTTTGAAGTTGTGTGAATGTCACAATTTTGGGGGCCAACTGTGAGGGCTGCTAACATTTTTGTGGATAGTCAGGATCTACAGTTGAACTTTTCACTGTGAATAGTTCACATGTAATTCCTAAATGTACCAAAGTATCAAATTTCAAATCGCCTGGTGATGCCAAAATTTTTGACCCAAATGTCATGGTCCCTTTCTTAAAAAACTGAAATAAAATGAAAATTTTCTGCTAATTATCTACCAAGTTAGAATATGTATGGCTTTCATATTTGTAATTCACAGTAACCTGCATATGACCATAAAACTTTGAAAATTTGACCCCTCTAGCTTGCTAATTTTTGACAGGATTCCACCCAAAATGGCCCAGCAAAAACATGCAGTAATCTAGAAAAACTTGATTTTTTTGCTTTATCAACTCCACAGCTGTATATTCCATCATCATGGCCGTATATAAATCTTCAGCTAGGTCTTGAGATTGATGTTTAGGGTTTTTTGCCAGCTTCCATTAAGCTGGCAAAAACCAGCTTGTCTTAAACTTTGTCTTAAACTTCTCCACATCTGTGATCCAAACACTGAACCCCTGGGTATCATGTCCCCTAAGCTACTTTGCATGTTGTGAATTTGCTGTCAGTATAAGAGCAGACCCAATTGAGAATTTTGCCTTTCTCCTGCAAAAGCTGTAGTTTGGGGTGATGAGTAACTGCTTTTTAAGATGACCCTCTGGAACGTTTATGTTCATATGACTTTAAAAGTGGGAATTCTTATTTTCCAAACTTTTAATGGCCATACTGTAACTTGAAAAGTACATTGCCAATAAGGTTCAACTTTTCCTCCTAATTCACATATTGTTGCCAAATCTAAGATGTGACCAGACAAGCCAACTTGTGAAAGCCTTGTAAGTTACAAGGTATCTCAAGATCAGAAGTGTGCACTGATGTGACATTTGTTCTGTAGCTGTAGTGGTGTACCATGTTGTGTGTACAACAAGGGTAAATTTGTGAAAACCATGTACATATGGAATTTAAAGACGAGTTTGGACACTTCGTTTTTAGTTCCTTGTGTTAACAAAGGAACCTATGCTGTCAAGTGGGCCTGTGTCTGTATGTGTGTATGTGACGCCATTGGAATGTGGGGTATGTGGTGCGATAAATCAATCATCAAGTGCTCAGTTTTTGGTTTCAATGAGAAGAGAAACCTCTGCAGTCATGATGGCGTGTTTATTTATGTGGGCGTGTGCGGGTGTATGTGTGTGTGTTTGTGACACTTCACTTGTGCACACGATATCTCCAGATAGGAATGAGGGATACTCTTCATACTTGGTATGTAGCTTTGTCATATTGAGAGGAAGAACCCTATAGTTTTTGGTGGAGGTCAAAAGTCATCTGGGGTCGCGAGAAGTCAAATATGGAAAACCTTTTACACGCGATATCTCCAGATAGGAATGATGGATACGCTTCATACTTAGTATATAGGTTTGTCATATTGAGAGGAAGAACCCTATAGCATTTGGTGGAGGTCAAAGGTCATCTGGGGGTCACCAGAGGTCAAATCGTGGAAACCTTGTGCATGCGATATCTCCAGATAGGAATGATGGATACTCTTCATACTTGGTACGGAGGTTTGACATGTTGAGAGGAAGACCCTATAGCATTTGGTGGAGGTTAAAGGTCATCCGGGGTCACCAGAGGTCAAATAGTGAAAACCTTGTGCATGCGATATCTCCGGATAGGAATTATGGATACTCTTCATACTTTGTATAAAGTTTTGTCATATTGAGAGGAAGAACCCTACAGCATTTGGTGAGGGTCAAAGGCCATCTGGGGTCACCAGAGGTCAAATAGTGAAAACTTTGTGCACGTGATATCTCAAGATAGGAATGATGGATACTCTTCATACTTGGTGTATAGGTTTGTCATATTGAGAGGAAGAACCCCATTGTTTTTTCTGGAGGTCAAAAGTCATCTGGAATCACTAGAGGTCAAATACTGAAAACCTTGTGCAGACAATATCTCAAGGTTTGAATGATGGACACTTTCATTCTTAATATGTATCTTTATCATTGTGAAAGGAAGACGCCTATTGTTTCAAAATTTATTCTTATTTACAGGTCTTGGAGGAATTGACACTGTTTACACAGACATTTGTGTGCACTGTACATTCCTAGATTGTTGGTGTATCTCATTGAGTATACAAAAATTCCATTGTCTTTGGTGAAGGTCAAAGTTCTTTTGCCACCAAGAGGGTCACAGTATGGGATTCTTGTAAAGATCATATCTCAAGAAGGGAACCTGTGACAGATGTCATACTCAATGTGTAGTTGTACCTCATGTCTTCAATGGAGGTAAAATGTCATTCAATGTCAACAAGGGTCAAATTGTGAACATACAAATATGATCTCAAGAAGGGAAGCTTGTACAGATCTCACATTTCATATAACGCATACGTAGCTTAATGTGACACATGCTAATGCTATTATATCAGATTCAGAAAAAAATTCTTAAACAAATCATCGAAACCACAATGCATTTCTGCATTCTGGTTCTCAAACTTGGTGTGTAGATGTGTCATATTGAGTAGATGTGCTCTATTATTTTTGGTGCTCATATCTTGCATGTTAATGAGTCACCAGGGCTTAATGTCTTGATTGGAATGAGAGGTATGTGGTACGATAACCAAATCAAGCGCTTAGGTTTTCTCAAACTTGGTGTGTACGTGTACCATATTGCGTAGATGTGCCCTTATGTTTTTGGTGCCTATATTTTATATTAATGAGTGGGCAGAACAATGTAAACTTTCTGATATGGTAATATCTTTGCAGTGCCTTGTCGGATATGCATCAAATGTGGTAGGAAGGTTTTGTTAGATATTATGACCATGGCATTTTTATTTTAAATGTCATTATCATTTTGACTGTAGTTTTTATAATAGTGTTCAGAAAATTTAGAATGTTTCTGCATGCTGTGGGCAATTGACTTTTGGTTACTGAAATCCCTTTGCTCCAATTTCATGCTATGGATGCTTACATGTTCCACCAGTCCTGCTCCAGCAGTTCATAGAAGCACTGCTTGAGGTAGTAGTTTCATGATCAATTGAAGAGGTAGTAGTGCTAAGGGAAGTACTGTAGGTGGTCCTCGTGTCCTCGTGCTTTAGTGGTGATGTGTGCATTGATGTAAATGGCTTTGTAATTGTCAAGGTGGGCAAGTGGAAACTAGACTCTAGCAGCCCCTACAGGGCATGCTGTCAGCATGTCAGAATGCGCCCTTTAGTTCCACTGCTGTGAGTTGGAAGCCAGTGGCTTCCAACTCACGTTTCAAGGACAAATACTTTCCCTGGTCAGTAACTTATTACGTAACCGCTACCTCCGCCATGAAGACAGACTTTTTCAGCCACACACCAAAAAGTGGCACGATTTTTACATGTTATTGGGTAAAGGATACCAAGACAGTGTTTGATGGATTGTTTGCTCCTGATTATGTGGTTCAAATTTTCATTTTGGTGCAGAATTTGTCAAAATACTTAATTTAGATGCCTAATCCTTCAAAAAACTGTTTAAGGTTTGCTGTGTCCTAAGTGTGAGTCCTCCCTACAAAATATCTCCTACCACACTTTTGTTTAGGTGCGAAGTGTTGCGGCAAAAGTGAAGTTGTACACAGTGCTAGTGCTTGTGCAGTGCAATGAGGACTAGACTGTAAGCTGTGTAACATTGTTGGAGTAGAGAAGTTTGTAACCCACTTACGTAACACAAACTGAAGGCATGATCGATGTGACTGTGGGTGTTAATTGTATAATTTTATGTTAAGGTTGAAATTAAGAAGTTTAATTTATAAAATATAAGTAATAAGGTATAAAAATATAAAATCAGTAGTTTGACAAGCTACATCTCATGTTTAATGGGGTGTAAGAACATATATTTATTTGAAAATTCACGATTACCATAATGGTACAGTCCAAATTGAGCTTATGGTTTTGACAATACTGCAGAGGGGAGGAAGTTTGTTTGCAAAGAGAACACATTTGAAAAGGAAAGTAGGCCGCAATATTTTGTTAAATTGCTTCTTACCCAACCAAATTTTTCGTTTCAAAGTGCACTTCATTGTTAAATCACCATTAGATTTCGTATCTGGACATATTTTACTGTAAATTTCACTTTTGTATGATATATTGTAAAAAAGAGGCCAGTCAGCCAGTGGAGAGAGGTATTAAATTTCTTTGGAATGATGTGATTGCCTTGATAAGTTCCTGGGGCAAAGAAAACTGGAATTTCAGTGCGATTAAAGGGCGCTTTTTCACATGAGTGTTGGGTTGACATGAAAGAGGCATAGATGTGGTAAGCCATATTGCAATTTGCAGAATCCTTCCATTAGGGCTTTGAATGAAAGGTTCACAGCTGTTCGTGCTTTGTAACATGAATGGGATATTGCTATTTATTGTCGCAATCAACATCTGCAATTCATTGCATTAATTTACATGGCTTCTTTGATGTTTATTAACTCCAACATATCATGTTACAGTATGTATATTCCTAGTACAAGAAACCATAATGCCATTGGGCTGCAATGAAATCATGCAAAATACTTCTGCTCTCACAGATTGTATGTAACACTGTGGATGGTTGGTCACATTAGTGCTATGGGAGTGGTTTCATCTGGGTGTTTGTCATGTTTGGGGTCCAGTGTCCGAAATGGGCAATACGGGCTATAGTACATAATATTGCAAAATTCTCCTTTTACTTCATAATTTACATCGCTGTATGTCTGCACCTTTCGGCTCTTGTTTATAGTATGCTGGTGTGCATGTCAAATACATGATGCTTGTCAGTTATGAACTTACGTCAACAGATGACATAGTGTATAATGTAGATCGCTGGCATGATAAATTTCTGATCTAATATCTGATAGACCAAACTTGTGGCACTTCCTGATGTTATAATGTCAGATTCAGAAAAAAAAAATAAGCCTTAAAATGTACATGATTGAAATGACAATTCATTTTTGCATTCTGATTCTCTTTCTTTGCAGGCAAGGCATGCCACAATGGAGGAATTGACTCTTTGTCATAGGTAAAGAATTGAATGAAATATAGCTCATCTGCAAACCATTCCATTTTACCCAAGATTTTCCAGTTTTCTATGCTCCCAAACAGTCAAAATTTGGATTCCGGTTGTAGAGATCATGGGAAAATGTTATTAAAGTACCATGCTACAATTTCCATGAACAGTGTTTGGTGATAGAAACATGAATGCAATGGTATTGCAATTCCATAGTGGGTAAGAAACATGTAGTTTACTGTTTAAGCATGATACAGTGCTGCCTAATCATAGTTTTTTTTTTCCCAACTAGGCAGTTCTCCAAGGATTTATAAGTTAGATGAATCACCATATTTGTTATAGCCCTGTGATTAGGATTCTGTAGTATATATAATACTGGTCATTGTGCAATGAAATTAAAATTTATCAATCTGGTATCATTGCACAATTATGTCTAATGTTGTTTCACATTCATGCTGTAGGCCTGCACTATGCTTGTGCTCACTTTTTGTGCTGTTTTGTTCTCATAATTTCATACTAGGTTTAAGATGTGGATTTTATGCGTCCCATTTGTAGTGATATGGTAAAATGAATGAAAAATTATCACAACAATACTATTGTCACCCTACTACTGATAGTTCCATTTTGCATGTTAGCCCCCTCTCGTGAGCATATTTTCCAAGGGTAGGGAGAACACCCCTCCTCAGGATGGCAATCCATCCTGTTTCTCAAAGTCATATGTAGGGGGGTATGGATTATCAAAGCAGATGAAGTGGCCTATCTTGGATTGATCTCAGTAATAGTTTTCTACTGTCTGTCTGTCTGTTTTTCAGATTGTTAAGAGTAGTTCAAGTGGAAACCTCTTCCCTCACTTGCCATTTTAAATATGCCCTAGTTTCTGAATTCATTGCAAACTGATCTCAAATGTGATCGAAACATTCCTCTCTTTTTTGTTTGGATGATAATTGTAACCTTTGTAATCATGCGGGTGTGAGTGCGGGTGTGTGTGGGTGTGTGTGTATGTCTGTTACGCCCTACCTTGTAAGCACGATATCTTAAGAAGGGAAGCTTGGACAGATTCCATATTTGGTATGCTGATGTACTACATTGAGGAGAAAAAGTCTTTTGTTTTTGGTGGAGGTCAAAGGTCATAAGGGGTCAACAGGGGTCAAATTGTGAAAACCTTGTAAACGCAATATCTCAAGAAGGGAAGCTTGGACAGATCTCATATCTAGTATGTAGGTGTACCACATCAAGTAAAAGAAGCATATTGTTTTTGGTGTAGGTCAAAGGTCATTTTGGGTCAACAGGGGTCAAATTGTGAAAACCTTGTAAACACAATATCTTGAGAAGCAAAGCTTAGACAAATCTAATACTTGTGATATATAGGTGAACCACATTGAGTTAAAGAACCCTATTGTTTTTGGTGGAGGTCAAGGGTCATTTGGGATCAACAGGGGTCAAAATTGTGGAAATGTTGTAAACACAATATCTTGAGAAGCGAAATCTCATAATTGGTGTGTAGGTGTACCACATTGCGTAGAAAAAGCCTGTCATTTTTGGTGGAGGTCAAAGGTCATTTGAGGTCAACAGGGGTCAAATTTTGAACACCTTGTAAACACAATATCTCAAGAAGGGAAGTTTGGACAGATGTCATATGAATTTTGTAGGTGTATCTTATAGAGTACAAGGATGCTATCGTTTTTAATGGAGGTCAACGGTTATTTGAGGTTAACAAGGGTCAAACTGTGAAAACCTTGGAAGTAAGCTGTGTCGCTATACCTGGTATACATGGGCATGACATTGACACCTACACCGATGGTATCAAAATTAACAGCTAACAATCATACGAAACATACCAGGTGCACCCGGAAAATGGGTAATACATAGTAAAAAGTAAAGACGTATCTAGAAACCAATTGACTCCCGCTCACCCCTCAGGTAGTTGATCAGAGAGTACGTAACTGAACTGCAAACATACTCTTACTTTCACACAATGACTTGTGCTTCATTGACCAATCACATGTTCACCACTTGCTGTAGTATATACACCCTATAGTCAAAAGTATGTAATTGGAATAGTCAGTGATTGGGGGTTACGGGAAATTCCAAGACACATGCTTCGAGATGTGTACACAAAAGTTGTGCACCTTGCAGGGCACATCAAACACAAATTAGCATTTTAGTAGAAAGACAAAAACTTGGCGACAATGAAACATCAAAATAAGTGACAATGTTTGTAAGACATAAAAACAAAAGCACAAGAATGAGATGTATTCCAAAATACCGTACACCTACCTAGAATAACAATTGAAAGGCTGATATGTTTGTACTTGCAACTACATAAGGCACATGAGAAAAACAAAAAGAGGAGTGAATTGCATGCATGTTTTCATTTTGTTACGACAAGTTGGAAAAAATTCGTGTTGATAAAAACATGATTTACCCTTTTTCCCCGTAATTCTTGCTAAAAAAAAAGAAACGTCATTCATGTAAGCAGGGAAAAAAATTAGCTAAATATGGCTTTCACCTACAGTTTTGAGCCCATCCACATACAGTGATTTTTGGCAGTGTTATGATCCTCTGCTGTGAGGGCAAACTTGCACTCTGTATCTGTCTGTTTGTTGTGTTAACGTTGCATAGATTGGTAAGTACATATTGCACATGTAACTACATTCGTATGCAGCTGCGCTCCGCACAGGTGCAACACTAAACTAAAGTATTATGGTTAGAACGAATGCCTAACCAACGTTTATTCCAAAGACAACTTTCTGTTGATGCAAACTGTGATAATATTGTTAAGGTTTTAGACTCGCCAAAGTAAGAGATTTCAGTCACAAAAGTCACTGTTGGATCTTGCAAGTTGTATTGTTGTCTGTGCACACTTGTGCTGTAGTCACTATCACCCGTTGAGGAAAGCAGGATTGAACGTTGAAAGTATTAAAAAAAAAAAATTCTCAATCAGTCAAAACTGCCAAAAACATTTACGTGACATTGCAAAAGACCCCAAACTAGCAATGCACATTATTTTCACAAACTTTAATTCAAAGGCTTTTTCTTACATTTTTTTTTTTTTCATTCAGAGTGACTGTAGCCTAACTGTAGCCTAACATATATATGTGCACACTGAGATACAGCCTAGCCAACGCATGTATTACTGTTGTGCCCTACACTTACAGCAGAGGAACAGACTGGACTAAGATTTTCATATTTTCACTAGAACTTTGTACATTCAACTTAAAAAAATGTGTGGAGAATATTTCGCCATATATAATAGTGTTACGACAAATCAAGACAATATCATAACTCCAACTCAATGCATTTGAGACTAAGCTCAATCGTATTGGCTCATAGCCACAGGGGATGGGTAAAAGAATTCACTGGCACTCCTTATTGTTCTACTTTAAATGTCCAATAATCTTCCATCCTCCCCCCATGTGTTTGGCACTGACCACTTAATTTCTTCAAGTTAATGGTTGCATATTGTCACTTGGATTGGGATTCTTCACTATTTTGTTTAAGAAGAAAACAAATGCATACTTCTCAGGGATGTTACAGAGCTCTGTATCAGGTCTTAATTGATGGCAGAGTTGAAGTGATAAAGTGGATATTTTCCAGGCTGCCATTTGATGATGGTCATTATTAGAGATGCCATTGCAAAATTTACTTTAGCCGGGGTAAAGCCATTTAACTTCAGCATTTTTATTGATGTAGCCATTTTTCTGATTTGAGAGGGCTGTGTGTGGTTAACAACTTAACATTGACATTGCGTGTACATTGCGTGTACATTGCGTGTGTGTGGTTAACAACTTACCATAGACATTGCATGTACACAGGGAACGAGGAACAGAAACCATATGGCATGTGTGTAATTTATGCAGTAAGCAGCGATTTCATGAAATTTCAAGTTACTGCTGCTACGCGTGTACCAAGTATGTAGTCCTATATGAAGTAAGGAACATTGTTGCGAGCAGAATCGGGGATGAACGTTAATGTAATGTTTGCTCAAAGGCAGAGTACTCACATGAAACTGACCAAATTTTTTTTCAAAACTTGTTCTCATTTGAAGTTCATGGAGAAATTGACACTGTTTACACAGGCATGTGCATGCACTGTACATTCCTACCTGACAACACTGTGGTATGTACAAGCAACACAGTAAACAATGATTCCATGAAAATGTCTGGTATACCAGGTATTGCGAAGTATGGAGCACCCAGTATACCGATATATACTTTTGCTTCTACCGATGCAGCTTGAAGTACATGTACACATTATATCTCAAATTTGGTATGTAAGTGTATCACATTGATTACAAGATTCCTGTTGATTTTGGTGAAGGTCAAAGGTCACTTGAGGTCAACCGGTCAATTGTGAAAATATTGTAAGCACAATATTTTAAGAAGGAAAACTTGGGCAGATCTGCCTATCATATTGAAGGTGCATCTCATTGAGTATACAAAAATTTCCATTGTCTTTAGTGAAAGTCAAACCTAGTCATTTGCGGTCAACAGGGTCACAGTATGGAATTCTTGTAAACATCATATCTCAAGAAGGGAAGCTTGGACAGATGTCTTTTCATTATGAAGTATCATTAAAAACATAACCTTTGTTTATGGTTTGTAATATTCTTCATTATACTGAATGTAAATTCAGCATTCAACAGTTTCATTCAGTATAGCATTCAATAGCCTTCATTATAACCTTTCATTCATGACTCATTTGCATAATTAAGCTGTGGGGAAGGTTATTGGAAGACTATATAGCATTCGAAGGCTTTTTTAAAGTTGTGGACTTGTTTAGTTTCAAGTTCTGACATTTTTGGCATGAAGTCATTTAATCAACATTCAAATGTTGATTTGAAAGCTATGTGAATTGTATTCCAAGGCTGTGTATTTAGGCAAGGGATATTTCATTGAGCACAAGAACCAGTTGGTCTTTAATGGAGGTAAAAGTTCATTCGATGTCAACAAGAGCCAAATTGTGAACATCTAGAGGGATGATCTCGAGAAAGGAAACTTGCGCAGATCTCATATTTCATATGAAGCATACGTAGATTCATGTGACACATACTAATGCTATTACAGCAGATTCAGAGAAAAATTCTCTTCATCGGATCATCGAAACCACAATGCATTTCTGCATTCTGGTTTTGATATTATTCACACCCAAAATGCATTATGGCTTTGCATACCAACAATGGTTACATAGTAGGCTGTGTGATGTGCTTGGTGGAACTGCACATATCAATAAGCAGTGACATGGTTGCAGAGCATAACTCTCTGATACAAGCATGGAGGAGTTGACAGATTTCATTCCTATCATTACACTTGAGACACTAAATGTCACCCTTGTGGGGTATAGGTCAGCAAGTTGGTGTAATGTATATCTAGGCCAAAGGTCAGTGATAGGATTACTTGGCAGTAATTGACTAACTGTGATAATTGGTCTGCTTTTTAGGCTAAGGTAGGTGTAATGATGGTCAGGGACTTTGTATGTAGGTAGGAGCTCTATAGGTTTAATGGCCCAAAGAAAATAGTCCATCTCTAGTGGGGGAACTAAAGTGATACCTTTAAACCAATCCTACAGTCTTGTGCTAACATTTACATATTGCAGGAATATTTGATTCACTTATGCCAGATCTGCATGGTTTCTTATACCTACAGCGAGGACTACATCAAAGATATTGCAGATACAAGGAAACTATCACCAGACGAACTTGAGAGAAAACAATGCGAATATAATTCCATTTATCTTTGTCCGGTGAGTTTGCATGTCGTCTTGTGGCATAGCCAGGGGGACAGGCTGAATATTCAATATTAGCACCATTCCCATTGGCTTGTTCAACTTGGGAACCACACTGTTGATTTGAGGGAAAACTGTCAACCACTACATTAGCGTATTTTGCACTTTGTGTGGTTGTGTGAGAAGAATTTGAAATCATATAGCAGAGTTAACTTCCTGAAAGCTATTTATTTTCCCAACTTGCCTGAATTATGAAATTAAAATCCTTACCAAACTTTTGGATGTGAAATTTCAATGTATTTACTTTTTGTCTACGCATGCAATCACTTTAATTATGTTAAAGATAATGTTCCTCTGTTTTTTCCAACCCAGAATGAAAAAAAAAAAAATTGAATCCCCAAAAAGTATTGGTTGTCAATGCCAACTAAAAGCTGTTGCCATTATGACCCAATATACTGTCATTACTAAGTAAGTCAATTCCACTACTCAAAGAATGTCACTTCTCTGTTTAAAAGTACATGATTTTCACTTCTAAACAAAAGATGGAAATGTTTTCCTGCAGCAAGCTCATGTTCTTCCCAGGTGTTCCCCCTATAAAATTTCCAGTCGGGTTTTGCGCCTCTTCGTTGCATTAGATAATGTTCAACTGCCTGCCCCAATTTTCATTACGCAGCCTCACAGGCTACGTCTCTGGAACCGTCCTTCGGGTTTACGCGCCGGTTGACACAAGATTCGTACCCTTGCAGAAAAAATAGATGCGTTAACCACACAGTCGGTGGACATGCTGATTAGTACACAATCTCAAGTACAGTTCCGGTCGCCACGCCCCCACGATTCATCGTAATAACCGTAAATGTTCGTGAGCGAAGGGAATAAAGCACCAATACAAGTATTATGTTTCAGCAATCAAGCCATAAATCAAGATTCTGGCTGTATAAAACTTCTCGAAATTTCACACAGGGGAAGATTGTTTATGAATTTTATACAAAGATTACAAATAAATTACCTTCACATTCTAGGTTGGTAGCTTCCTGAAAAGGATTCATGCGTGGAGTGATAGAACTCATATATAGATAAGACATGACTAGAACAAGGTCACTTTCACTATATTGATCACGTGGGCACACATTACGTCCTTTTGACTAGAGTCATTTGTAACCCTGTCTAGTCCGCATTATGTATCAAAGATTTTTATATGGTATCGTCCCGAAGAAGGTACATTATTTACTATTTTATCATTTTGGGGTTAAATATCGGTGTATGTTTATGGCAGCATTTAGATATAAAATTGGAAACCTAATACAATATCTAATCAATAGATTTTATTCCAAACGTTTAAAAACATGTTTCTTTATTTTCAATCAGTCAAGGCGTCGTACCCTTGTTTTCATAGTAAAAAATCCAATTTGGAGCACTAAGCCCCACCCCAATCCAATTACAGCAGATTTGCCTAAGCTTACTGAAGCTAGCCTGATAATGGCCAAGCTCGTGACCAAAGCAACTGCGAAAAGTTTCTCCGTACTTACACTGTGCGTTTTGTGCTAGAGCGCAACGTTAATACAGTACGTGTTGTGAATGTACGTACATGTATTAACATCAGTGTAAAATAGCTTTATCGATTGCCGCGCGGAGTAACTTTCCGTGGAGATGTCGTTGAAAGTTCACCTAGGGTTATCAAAACCACTGTTTATTGAGACCGCAAATATTTTTGGATGTATTCCAGTGAATTTTTCTTAGCGTAAACTGCTTTTGTTTGATTCATAGGCCTAATTCGTAAGGGAGGTAGATCCCACGCATCCTGCTAGTCCTAGACGTTATAGCTGAGTTTGTGTTTGAAGTACTGAACGTCAACCGCAAAGTGAGAGAAGAATTAAAAAAAAATACCTCATTTTCTATTTCTCCCTAAACCTGTACATGTGTGCTGGTATATCTGCTGTATCTATTATATGCTACTTCATTCTTGCAAATGCAATGCATGAGTAGGCGGCCTATGCAAAGTAGGCTTAGGCTAACTTTCAAAGAAAATAACACAAGACAACTTCACTAGCTCTGCAAGGGAAATTGAAATCTGTGGTAGAGCAGTAAGACATTTAAGCACAGATTAGGGCCAAAAAAGAGACAAACTTACACATAACAAGAAAAGTGAAAGTATAAGTTGACGAACCATCAACAGCAAAAATCAAAGCAAGTTCAAACGTAAAATATAAAAGTAAAGTACCCAATCATCTTAAAGAAGAGGACTTGTGAAATGGTTCTGCTCATGAAAGAGTAAGGCACCGAAGCGATTAGTATAGCTAAATACCCGTCAGTAGGCTCACAATTTTTCGCTCTGAAATTTTCATGAATTTTCAATCGTCATTCAAACAGGGAAAATAAAAAAAAGTCTTATATACCATATATATAAGTGCAGAGTGAGATCATGTCTGCGTATGGTTAGGGAGAAGGAGGTCAACCATCCGGCCACCACTTCCCTTTTCAGACTTTTTCTGTGAGACGCCTAAACATGCAGCGACCTTGAAAATCATACGACAAGAATGATGATACCTGGTCAACTGCTAGGCTTAACCTAGTACACGAAAAAATTCTAAGTCCAAGTCAGTAGACAAAAGTGGGTTATGTCATAAAGTTTTATTGTACTCTTGCCTGTCTTGGTGGAATGGACCATTTTTTCCCCCTTACGCTTACGCTTACATACTGGTAGTGTGCTTGAAATAGTTATGCAAGAATAGTTTCTGTTACCCATGGACGCTAGTTAAAAAACTCAATTTTGGTTATAAATGTCTAAATTGATATGAGAATCACTTAGTAATAACATTTTTATGCACGTTATCTTGTCTTCTGTTAATCAGAGGCTTGGTCTTGAACATCTGATTGTAAAGTTTGACTGTTCATGTGACTTTTAATTTGATTGGTTTGCGGTTATAATCATGGCGAAAGGTCGTTAATAGTCATAAGTAGGTCAAGTGCTTATTGATACCGCACAAACAAGCTTGACCTTAAGTCATATAACAATCATAACAATGAAGCATATGGCAATATCCTGAGCGGTTTAGGACTTTCAAATCACCACAAAATCATAACCGGGCAATTTTTTTTTCTCACAAAACGTTGGACGTGGGGTAACAAAAATGATTTCGTTCACATAATTTATCACTTGATTGCTTTTGGAAGTTATCAATGTCCTCTACGATGTTTGACATCTCTACCTGAAGTGGATAGTAGGCTGATTATAGCTGGTTCCTGGACTATACTAAGAATTATCGGCAAGCATCATTAGAGCGATTTACCCAACTTCAGTTTTTATTTCAAGCCTGTCTCTGGCCGATCGTGGCTACGTCGAATTTGCCATGCAAATTCAAATTTCTAGTTTTTATTGGTTCCTTGCATCAGCAATGGAACCTATGCAGCCAGGTTGGCATGTTTGCGTGTGTGTTCATCTGTGACACTTGCTTAGGTACACTGTAACTCAATAGGGGAAAGTCTGATGAAAGGCAAACTTGGTATGTAGGTTTGCCTTATTGAGAAGGTGTGCTCTATTGTTTTTGGTGGAGGTCAAAGGTCATCTGTGGACATTGGGTGCAAAACTCTTTGTTTCTGTGACACTTGCTTGGGTACGCTCTAACTCAATAGTGGAAAGTTGGATGAAAGTCAAGCTTGGTATGTAGGTTCGCCATATTGAGAAGGTGTGCCCTAATATTTTTAGGGGAGGTCAAAGGTCATCTAGGGACACTAGGGACAAAACCCTAAAACTCTGAAAATATTGTTATGCCATGGATGCTAAAATGTTTCATCAGTCCTCTTCCAGTGAATCGTGGAAGTACTACTTGAGGTAGCAGTTTCATGATCAACTGAAGAAGCTGCAGTGCTGTTGGAAGTACTGTACGTGGTCACACCAGACAAGTTTTGGCTGAATCAGTTTACGTCCTTGTGCTCCCATGTTGATGTGTGCATTCATGTAAATGACTTTTAATTAGTGAGGAGGACAAGACACAATGAAAGAAAATAAGTCAGTTGGTGTTCTTACCAATGGAAATTAGACTCCAGGAGTTCCCTCCAGGGTGTATGCTCTCAGTGTTGGGTGGACTTTAAAGGGGCATAGATGTGATAAGCCATATTGCAATTTGCAGAGATTCACAGCTGTTTGTGTTTGGTAAAATGAATGGGATATTGCTGTATATTGCAGAAATTAACATCTTCAATTCATTGCATTAATTGAAATGGCTTTTTTGATATTTATGAACTCCAACATATCATTTACAGTATGTATATTCCCAGTACAAGGAACCATATAGTGCCCTTGGGCTGTTGTGAAATGATGCAAAATACTTCTTCTCTTACAGATTGCATGTAACACTTTTGATGGTTGGTCACATTAGTGCTATGGAAGTGCTTCCATGTGGGTGCATGTTTGGGCTCCAATATCTGAAATGTGCCATTTTATAAAAGCATGAAATATCTTTCTTTCTTCACACATTTTTTATGTTACAAAAGTGAGGGTTCATGGTCAGAAATGGGTCATGTGGGTGTTGTACAAAATAATGCAAAATGCTCCTTTTACGTAATAATTTACATTATGTACCGTACATCTGTGCAAGGAACCACAGTGCCCTTAGGCTCTTGTTTTAAGCTTAAAGTAGGTCATTATTAACCAATGAAATAGTGGGGTCTAAAAGTATGTTCAGCACCCCCATTCCCCCTACTATTTGCCAACTTTTCCCAGAATAAAGGAAACAGGATGAATATTTCATTATGATTCTTGTATCATTTCAACCCATCTAATACGTATTGTGATTTCTCATACATTGATTTTTACCTCTTTAGGCCTATAATCGCAGACATGAGATCCTTATTTCAAGGCTTGGTACTTGCAGTTTGGAACACTCTGTAAGTGCCATTTCCAGCCATCTGGAAGGTTTGAAAAGCCAAACATTTTCTTATACACTCTGCACCAACTAATGGTGATGCCCCATGTAGATAGGCCTGATGGCTCTCAGCCCCTTCAGTACTTTTGAACTTTTTAGTACTTTTTATTTTAGGTTCATGGGTGCAGGTATCAAAGTAAGAAAATTTAGCTTCATGATTGTGCAGCTAAGAAGGCAAACATGATCCTATTTAAGCAAAGGGGAGTGGGTGCCCTATCCCCTTGGACCATCTCATCATCCTCATGCCTCCAAAAATCTGTGGAGCAACTGATTTGAAAATCCTGGCCTTAGTAGGGCAACACAGCTCCCCTTATACCTCTCCTCCAGGACAGCGGTCAAAAATAGGGATGATAAGACCATTTAATTCCTCACAAAAAAGCAATACTAGGAACACCCCTGATGTTGTCCATTTGATCCATGAACTGATTATTACGGGCTGATGGTTAGTACTGAGTGAGACTTAAGCTACTCATGCACTGAATTGGCCTCTCTGAATTTAAGCCATCCATAGATGCGCATCCTGCAAAGAAGTCATCCATAACTACACTGTCTGTAAAGAAACAACCCATAAAAAGACATCCTGCAAAGAAGCTGCCCATAAACAGATATCCTACCAAGAAGCCACCCTTAAACACACGTCCTGGAAAGAAGTGACCCATAAACACACATCCCCTGAATAAGTCACCCGCAAACAGCCATCCTGCAAATAAGTCACCCATAAACACACATCCTGCAAAAAAGCAACCCATAAATACACGTCTTGCAAAGAAGTCACCCAGAAACAGGCATCTTGTCAGGAAGCCACCCATAAGCAGATGTTTGCAAAGAAACTTCCCATATGTATGTCCTGCAAATAAGCCACTCATAAACACACATCCCAGAAAGAAGCAACCCATCAACACACATCCTGCAAATAGTTCACCATTAACATACATCCTGCAAAGGAGGCACCCATAAATACACCACCTGCAAAAACGCCACCCAAAAACAGGAATCCCGGAATGAAGCCACCCATAAACACATGTCTTGCAAATGAGCCGCACATAACACGTCTTGGAAATAAGCTGCCCATAAACTCACATTCTGCAAAGAAGCCACCCATAGAAATGTGTCCTGTAAAGAAGACACGTATAAACACGAATCCTACAAAGAAGCCACCCATATGCACATATTTTGCAAAGAAGCCACCCCTAAACATACGTCCTGGAAAGAACTGAGCTAAAAGTAACGAAAAAATGAGATGATCTTCAGAAAGCTGTTTTGAAGCTGAATTTTGTGATAGATTTTTAAGAAGAAGTCTCGAAAGACAATTAAGTAAAATGCCTTCCCACAACTACTAATCCTGTTATAGGGCTTATTTGAATGATGCCTACACAAGATACCTGTCTCTTAATTACATCATTCTCTCTGTTTTTGCTAAATAAGTCATTGAGTCTTAAATTAAACCAGGAATCAGCTCATCCACTCATTTTGACAACTCTTGTCTGTTTGTTGAAAATTTTCATGATTTCCTTAGGTGTAATGTGTTTGATTGTTCGCTCAACAGTGATTCTATATTACCAAGGCAACAAGTGGTCCTTAAGCATATATTTTCAAAGTTACTATTCAGACTTTTTCTTTTCAGTATTACCCTCTTGGATGCCAAATTTTGTTGCAATATTAAAATTTTTTATTACTTTTCTCCATTACCTGGTAAAAGCTTTTATCCCAATATCAATCATGCTTTCATGATATTCTTGTGTATTTGGTTAAATTTTGCAACACATCTTGTTGTACTGAAAACAAGTAGCATGGTTGTGGCTATTAAAGCAGGAGGTCTTTGAGTTCCTCAATGACATAGAAACTACATATTATTATTTACAGGTGACCTTCTATTCTGTAGTCAGTTACATGAAATGGAGAAATTGCAGCTCCCAAAGTATTCTTGTAGTTACATATGAGTTCTGGATTACAACTATCAATGCTACTGCATATCTCAAATTGAAATATTTGATATTTGAAATTGAAATGAAGCCATAAGGTTGCAGTACATCATATTATAGCAAAACTTGTAGAAATGGTATGGAAGAGAATTGTAACTTCTGTTTTGCGTTATTTGTTCTGAATTTTTACACCAATGCAATTTTGACAAAATCTGTGAGAATAATTTTTGTAACAATGGTCTGTTCATGAAGTCTGAAATATTTACCTTACATTTTTGTGAATCATTTTCAAAACTAGAAATGGAGTGATATATGAGTTGTAACCATTGGCCTCAAGTCAAATTATGGATTTGCTCTGTGGATACAGTGTTGAGTGTTTTCTCTCAGAACTATGTTTTGGCAGGTCCCTTATCAGTGATAAACTAATAAGCAGTATGCCTTTGCAAAACCTCTCGTGCATAGCACATGACAAGCTCAGCATTATTTCCAAAACTATAACATAAAAACAGATACTTTGAGAAAATCTGACTTCATAGATGACCCACACCCTGAGATTTTTTTCCACAGTACTCTTTTCTTACTCCTGCAAACAAGTTCATCATCATGGTAAAGGTACACAATACAACCTGAAGGTGGTGGTGGTCAACTCTGCATGTGGAATGTTAATACCTTGCACTCGTTCATCACATCAAATGATCATGTAGGCATGTCCATTTAATGCCGAAGCCCTTCCTTCTTTCCTCTTCACTGAAGGAGACATTACACCTTATGCCCTTCACTAATTGTCTTTTTACCTCAATTTGTACTCCTTTGCATATGTCTGTCAGCCCTTAGTCAGAGTGCTGTCTAGGAATCTTGTGTACATACTATGTGTAAAACTTCTCTCATATTGTTGTTATTTTGTTCACAGGATTCCTATGATTGTGCACTGCTTGCAACTGGTTCACTGCTGAATGTTGTGGATATGGTCCTCAGTGGAAAGGTAAGCCATAAATGAAAGTCACTTGACATTCATCTTATGCCAGGTTATAAAATGTTTGAATGAAGAGTCAGCTGTTGGTGGATTATTCTCTATAACTTCTTAAGGAATCCCTGCATTCTCGATCGGAGACCAACCCCGACCAAGTGATTACTAACCACTGTAGTAAGCATAGCAACCAGCAGTTAATGTTATATGCTCGAATGCACACACAATTTGGTGTAAATGCTGAAAATGGGCTAGTTATTTATTTGAGTCAGTCAGGCAGGGGGTTCCCCTCTGACAGCATTGAAGCTCTGCCACTGCCCTTAGCAAACCTTATTTCCAGCTCTATGAGGTAATTATTAAATCATGGAAATTAATAACAACAATTGCATGCAGTGCAACTATTTTATGTTTGTGCAATCAACTTAACATTCAACATCAAGAAACCAATAATTTAACTATGATCCCCTCCAATTATGTTGACGGGAATGCAGAATCATGGAGGGGGAGGATGAGGGGTGGGTTGGGAGCTTGAGGCGGTGAGGTTAAGTACTGATGGGGTTGAGTGGCAATAGTTGAAAGAAAACATTGTAGTGTAGACTACGCAGTTTCTGTTAACAGAAATCAACAGTGTTCTATTTTTAGTTGTAAAATTTAAGTTTTTGCCACCATAGTTCAACAGTGTTATCTATTATATCTATTTATACTTGCCATCAATTGTATTCCTCTTCCATTACTTATTACCCTTCACTATTTGACTGTCTTCATTGCGGTCATGTCGCTTTGAGAAAGTTTTTGTGCGTGTGTTTTACTTTTAGCAAGTTGTTTAATGTTGAAATGTTTAAGCATGCCATTCGTTATGATCACCTCAAAATTTTGTCTGTAGGAATGCGAGTAGACCCCACTACCCAAACTGTTTTTTTTTTTTTTTTACATGCCTCATCACTGATCAATGAGTGCATGCTATGTTGCAGAGATGCTAAAGACTTGGAGAGATCATTTTTGCGGTCAGAGCAAAACATTTTTTCAGTTAAAATTCTATTTTTGATTGTAAAAAAAGTTAATAAATAAAAATGAATTCATGAGGTAGACAAAATGCGTGTGGGCGGGTAACAGAAACTTGTTTTTTACTTTCCCTAGTAAGCATTTTTGAAATCGCAAATCATGCAAGGAATTGTGAGAGTATGTGAGATAAACAAACCATGCTTGCCACGTACATAGCACTCAAAAATGCACACTTTTACACAGATTATAGACAAAAAAGGCAGTTTACATGCAGTCCTAGAAACAGAAGTGTATCTGCGAGCCCTCTTGTATATTAGCAGTTGGTCGGGGAATTTGAATATATTCTAAAATAAAGTCAGTTTTTTGCACATGTTGTAGGGAGGAGAGTATGTCAGTTCTTTATCTTCTGATCATTTCTGAAAGCCTTATATTGTGACATACGTTAGCATATAGTTATCTCTGTTCATATGCAGTATATACCGGTGATGCATGACACTACACTGTACTTCATTACAATCCCCAATAACTTTTCAAATATTTCTAAAGTTTTGTATTGCTCTATAAAGTTTTTTCAGTGCCACTGTATTGATAATGTAAGGCCTATTTTAGGTTCGGCCTGATTCAGTTGAAGCGTTGTATCGTGCAAAGTTTATAAAGTGCCGAATACGGGGAATTCAGGAAGCAGGAGTTTGTAAAGATCGAGAGAGAAGTTTCTTCAAGGGCCACAGTGTTTTATTAACTCTCCAAAATCATAACACGGTCAAAATATGGGTGAGAAACAATGTAAAATGATAAATATTACTAGTCCTAAGGTCAATACATTCTAACGCGAGTGCGGTCCCAGCTAAACTGAGTTCAAAATATGCTTCATGCGAAGAACACCCAAATCACCAGAGCCCGCGCAAGTGCGTGGCAGACGCTGATTGGACGATGCAGTAAAGTCATCCGCACAGCCTCTAGTGCTGCTCTGCGATTGCCTATAATTTTATATGAGTTCACGCAGTGTTTGCACATGGCCGGCAAGCAGTGCTTGTATCTATGCACAGAGCTAAATAAAGCTCAGCTACATAGCCAATAGGAAGTCAATCTTGTTGTGACGTAGTCGATTATGTCCTGACGTAGCAGAGTGGTCATTGTACAGAAGTTCAGTGACGTTCAACAACAAGTGCAACTAGCATCAAATACAATGCCGTTTGTAAGTACAATAACTGATTACACACGGAGAACATTCTAAGTCTTAGCATTGTCAAGTGCAACTCTAACTGTGCCCTACAACAATGACTCTTGATAAGCAAATTCCTGTATTAGACAATATATAAAACATTTATGAACACTTTGGAATAAAAATTGTTTAAAAATCTTTGAACTTATAGCTCTCCATGAAGACATGTATAGGTTAGGCTCTTAATGTATATGTTTACATGTTAGGCAACAGCAAAAGCCTCAAGCGGCTATAGAAAAAATCTCTAAAAGGAAAAAACCTTCAAATAAAAGTTTGTGAACATACTACTGATTGTTAGTTTAGGGTCTTTTGCACATGCCAAGTGAATGTTTTGGCATTGCTGACAGACGAAGTATTTTCGATACTGTTGCGACAAGTGATCTTGTTCCTACATAACTAGACTGGGATACAGTTCAACATGTTTAATGCAGCTCTAGAGCAATGCAGTTTGTAAGATAAAAAGAAAAAATTGTAGGGACTGAAATGTCATACTTATCGGAGTCCAAAACATGGCATACATTATCACAGATTTTGAAAACTATGTCTAAAATAATTTTGTCATTTTAAAGTGGTACTGTCAACATTTGGATCAAGGTAATTTTGAGAGGCATTGAGAGTAATAACAATACAGGCCTGGTGGCTACTGAATAGTGTAGCTATATTGTCACACAGGAGTTTTAATCATGTGCAATCATTTGTGAAACTTAAAACATTTCGATTGCATTTGAATGTCATCTCTGTTTACAGAAGGCCAAAGAAAACATTTGCTGTGTTAAGTGTGTGCAATGTTCGGGAGAATTTTGGTGAGATTTGCTTGTTGTCGACTGATCGTTTTACGGACTGTGGTGCGTGAGGCTTCTTTTTATTTATTTATTTTTTTTTTTTTTTTTGGAAAGATGATTGTCAAAAATGGTTCGTGGTAATTGATGTTTCTATTCTGAGCTAACCTTGCTTACATATTCATTCAGCAGATACTACTAAGATCAACCAAATCTTCCTTTGACAAACTAACCTTTTGCTAACCTAAACCACACCTCCAATGTTTGCTTTTGTGATTGAACAATAGCAGTAGAGCTAAGCTGATAAGCACCAGTTGCCTTAACTCTACCAGCACTTTCATGCTTCAGTGCAGTCATACATAGGCATTATGCCGGGTGCAAAATAGGCAGTGATTGTGTGCTGTGTGGAACGGGATCGGTGGCCGATGGAGAATGCCAGGATAGAGCTTTGTTGAAATTTTCAGCAAGTTTGTTTAAGTTTATCTATAGTCTACAGTATTTAGTCTAGAAATCAGGTTCAATGTTTATCCTATTTTGGTTAAAATACTAATGGGTCAAATTGCAAAAACCTTGTCGACACAATTTTTCTGAGAGGGAATTTGAATTGACTTCAGAAATTATTAGGTATACGTTGCCCATTGAGTGAAACATGCCTTATGATGCTGCTCATTACATTAATTAAATCTCTGGTTACATCATTGAGACCTACATGAAATTTTGCTTGTTTGCTAAGATGATTAACTAACTCAGCTTATGAAAATGAAGTCTGTTTCATTTTTTGTCTGCTTTACTTAAACTGTGAATGCAGTGCTAAACCTGTTCTCTTTATTATATCTGTATGTTTTCTAATTTTTTAGTCTCGCTCAGGAGTTGCGATCGTAAGGTGAGCACATTCATTGGTCAGTATTGCTTTGTACCTGATGTGTTGAAAGAAAATTGTTTATGAATAGTACTTGTAGGTACAGCTGAATCACATACCACTTACTCGTTCCCTCATAACTCCTGTAGTCTAACTGTAACATGCATAGTGGTGACTCCAAGTAGAAATTAATTGACCATCCTCCATTGTCTGTTCTAAACAGCAGATGCTTCCATCACATAGCTTTAATGGGCCACAAATTTTTAAACCCGAATATTTGTCTCTATGGTTAAAAAATATATGTTGTATGCCTATGCCATAAACAGATTAGGTAGAATGAAATGGACAATTGCACATTCTTCTTCACACGATCCAAGCAAAAATGTGACAACGGTAGTTTATTTCATTTGATAATGAATATGAAGAAGTCCAGAATTTGGTTGTGTGCTTATGGATCAATGACAAACGTAGCCCTTAAAATTGTAAACAACTTTTATTCTACCATGTGGTTACAGTTTCTCTTTTTTCATTCTGGACAGGCCACCTGGTCACCATGCCCATACAGCCCAAGCCGCGGGATTCTGCTTTTTCAACTCTGCTCCCATAGCAACAAAATATGCACAGAAAAAGTACAGTACCCAGAGGTTAGGTCATGCACATTTATTTCAGTTTCTGTCCTTGCAATTGTGGTGATAGTTTTTTATGTTTCCTCTCCAATGCAGACAGTCGAGCAAATTGATAAATGTATGAGTTTTGGTTCCTTGTGTTAACAAAGGAACCTATGCAGTTAAATCAGCGCGTGTAGAGAGGGGTGGGTGTGTGTGTATGTATGTGATGCCATTGGAATGTAAGGTATGTGACTTTATAACTCAATAATTGAGTGCTCAATTTTTCTCAAACTTGGTGTGTACATGTATCCTATTGAGTAGATGTGCCCTATCATTTTTGGTGCTCATATCTTGCATATTAATGAGTGAGCAGGGCTTAAAGTCATGATTGGAATGTGAGGTATGTGGCACGATAACTCAGTTTTTCTCAATTTTGGTGTGTATGTGTATCATATTGAGTAGATGTGCCCTATTGTTTTTGGTGCCTATATCTTTTATATTAATGAGTGGGCAGGACTTAATGTAAAATTCCTGATATAGCAATATCTTTGCAGTGCCTAGTCCGATTTGCTTCAAAGATGGTAGGAAGGTGTTGGTTGATATTAGGTTCATGACCATGGCATTAATATTTTCAGTCCTTAGCATTTTTGGCTTCAGTTTGTGTAAGTTTGTTCAGAAAAGTTCGAATGTTTGGTGGCAATTGAAATACCTTTGCTTCATTTTTTCATGCTATGGATGCTTATATCTTCCATCAGCCCCCATCCAGTAAATCATGGAGGTACTGCTTGAGGTAGTAGTTTCAAGCAGCAATGCTGTGGGAAATACTATATTTGGTCATACCAGACAAGTGTGGGTGAATCAGTATATATCCTTGTGCTTCAGTGCTGATGTGTACATTGATGTAAATGGGCTGTTCATTGGTAAGGTGGGCAAGACACAATAAAAAAAAAAGTCAGTTGGTGTTCTTACCTGTGGAAACTAGACTCTAGCAATCCTCCGGGTTATGCTGTCAGTGTTGGGTGGTGGACTTTGATGGGGCATAGATGTGACATGCCTTATTGCCGTATTCTTATGCTTCTTGGTTCCTTGCTGAAGGCAGAAGAAATCTATGCGATGGTGATGTCGTGTGTGTGTGTGCGTATGTGCGTGTGTATGTGACGCCTTGCTTGTAAACACGATATCTCAAGAAGTGTAACAGTGACTGGTCTCATACTAGGTGTATGAGTAGATGATCCCTATTGTTTTTGGTGTCCAAATCTTGCATATTAATGAGGTTATGGGGTAAAACATAAAAAATGTTAAAACTGCCATAGTTCCTTATCCGTGGGTCAGATTTGTTTTAAACTTGATAAGGTTGTCTGTTATTAACAGGTTCACGACCCTGTGAAATTTAATGCTTATCAATAGAGAGGAAGGGATAATTTTTCACTATAAAACAATAATAATAGACTAAACACCACTATTGTGGTTATTATAAACTACCGTACAAATGCATATGCTAGATTGTGCAAAACTACTATTGGCAGTGTTTGATTCCTTCGGACACAGTTAACTCAATGTCATTGCAAACTTATTTAGGCTTTTTCAGCCCGTGGAAGCCAATCAGGACCATGTTATGTTTGAAATAGCATTTTCCCAGCCTATGGAGCCAATCAGGACCATGTCATGTTTGAAGTAGCGTTTTCCATATACTGCAATGCATTTGTAAGTAGAGAATAACTTTTACTTTTCAAACACTCCTTCAGAGGCCTCCATAGGTTGTCTCAGTAACTGGGAGGTCATGGGGTCAGATAGCTGTCACCTGCACTTCATTTATCTCTTTGATAGAACAAAGACTCCTGCCTAGTTTACCACTGACTGTCTCCTGTGTATATTAAGGCATTCCATAAATATTTATCAGATGTATTGGCCTTTATTATGAGAATAATCTGCAGTTATATATCATCAGAGATACAAGTACTATAGCAAGATGCATTGCTGAGTCTCCAGTGTGTTTTCTCAAAATCTTACAATGGCGATGAAGATGGGATCCTTTTATTAAGGACTCTGAAAACCTTCAAGGAAGACCTTAATACTAGAAGAAAATCGATTAAATTCTGACAATTAAAATGGCCTATCCACATTTTCCTGAGTTCAGTCTCGGAGATAATTCGGATCATGCAAGTATTGGCATGCGGTGGGAGAAATGGCTACTTTGATTGGAAAACTTCCTCATTGCATTTGATATCAAGGATGAAGCTCGTAAAAGGGCAATGTTACTTCATTTTGGAGGGGAAAGCGTTACTGAAATATTTCAAACACTTAATGAAACTGGAGACTCTACAGATTATGACACAGCAAAAACCAAGCTGATGGAGTATTTCAACTTGTACAAAATACTGAATACGCGATTTTCAAGTTTCGTCAAGCGAAGCAAGGGGAAGGCGAAACGTTGGATGTGTTTACCACCAGGCTGAGGCAATTAGCAAATTATTGTCAGTTTATGGATATAGATAAAGAAATCAAATCACAGATAATTCAAAGTTGCAGTTCGTCACGATTGCGGTGAAGAGTGTTGAAGGAACCGAACCGCAACTTAACTGAGATACTTGACTTAGGGAGAGCACTTACAATCTCGGATCAAAATGCTACAGAAATTGAAGGACCAAAAGTGGAAACAGTACAAAGTAAACTACGGAAAAACTGGGACAGCGCCAAAAAGAAATGGCACAAACAAAGCCCAGTGTTGGAAATGTGGTAGTGACTGTCCAGAAGGGTAATGTTGACTGATATCATACTGTACTTGATGTGTGGGTTGGCCATACTGGGTAGGTGATCCCTATTGCTTTTGATGGACATCAAATGTCACGGTCATGTCAGGTTACCCAAAATAGAGATCATTTTGAGTTAAAGGCTTGTGGTGTATCAAGAAAAATAACTGCAGTTGATCTTATACTTGTCATGTGGATAATTCAACTTTGTCATAATATAACCATGTGGCAAGGAATCACAAAGCCTTTTGGCTTTCTGGTTAAATCTTGGTTTCACTCAGACAATTATTGCCAACTTCAGAGAGCAATCGCATCAACTGCTCATAAGTTTTGCCTCCTAAATTGGTGTCTGACCTTGTATCTAGTGCAATTACTGAGACTGTCAAAGAGCGGGAACTTTGATAATGCAACTGTAATCTCATGCATCACAATCATCATTATAATTGTCATCATCTTCCAGTCACAGGAAAATTCACAGATGGCAGGCTCACTTAGTTTTGTCTTTAAACTTTACACGTGCATAAATCATGTTATGTTGCTCATTCTCACAGGATATTGATTGTCGATTGGGATGTTCACCATGGTAACGGTACCCAGAGTATCTTAGAGGCTGACCCTGGTGTCCTCTATGTCTCTCTCCATCGCTATGATGATGGTTTCTTTTACCCTGGGAAATCTGGGGATCCTAAACATGTTGGGAAAGGTCTCGGAGAAGGTTTTAACATCAACATCGCATGGAACAATGTGAGAGTCTCCGTTTTGTTTTAATATGAGTGCTTTTACCCTGTTTTTTGGTTTTAATGAACATCATAACCCAGTCATGATGGCATCTATTTATATGTTTGTGTGTGTGTATGTTTGTGATGTCTTGTTTATGAACATAATATCTCAAAATCAGAAACGTGGGCAAAGTTGTCCCACTTGGAATATATATTTACCACATTTAGAACAAGAACTCAATTGTCATTAATATAGGTCCAAGGTCATCTGAATTAGCAGATGTCAAAATGTGAAAAATTTGTAAACACAGTATCTCAAGAATGCAATCTTGGACTGATCGCTTAGTTAATATGTGTATCAATGATATTGAATACAATATTCTGGGTGTTTTTGGTAGGGATCACTGGAGGTAAGAAGAGCTTTGACTGTGAAAACCATCTGAACCCAATATCTCAAGAGTGCAAACTTGGATGATCTCATAAATGCTACATTGAAATATCACATTGAATACAAAAAACTTAGAGTGTATGTTGAAGATTCAGTTCATTTGAGGTCAGCAGAGGTCAAATTATGTAAAGCTTTTAAACATATTATCTTAAGAATGCAATTTGTAAATGGTTTTAGTATATTATGTTGATTGACTCTAAATGAGCATAGAAACCCTTTTTTTCTTGAAGTCATTTGATGCCCATGTCATGTGAAGTAAAACTCCGGTATTTGAAAACACAAGATTTCAAGAATGGAAGCTAGGATATTAAAAGCCTGGCCATAGTTCTGATTTAGTGAGATTAAAAGAGACTGTTGTTGAAAAAAGGACATAAATTACATTAGAGGGAATTCCCATGAGCTAGTCTTCCCTGACCTGCCAGTAGCAGGTCGGAGAAGAAAGATTTACCCCACGGATAAAATCTGCTGCAATTATTTAAAAAAAAAAGCAACTACCAGGAAATTCCTCTCATGATTTTAATATAATGCACTGTGATGAGATTTAGTGAGAAAAAAAAAAACAGACAAATGCTGATTCTTGCATTAATTAGACATTACTGTATTACTGTGTGGGGGGAGAATGGACAGCCTTCATATTTGCTATGTGTACTGCCAATGTTCTGTTTATTATAGCCCAAGTCCTATTGCTCATGCATTTACTAATACTGCAAGCAAACAGGCTGCCCTCAAACTTAGTTGACAATCAGTTGTTGTTACAAATACCATCAAGCAGTGCTTGTGCTTATCTTTGTTATTTTCCTGTAATCTGCACTTCATATGTGTAATGTGAGTCAGGGAGAGTGGTGTAAGTGGGTCCTCTGGGTTTTGGTAAAAATTACTTCCCTTTTGTTTCTAAAGAAGGCTCTGCTTTCAACTTTGACAAATGTCTTTCTTATTTTAACAGGGTCCAATGGGGGATGCTGAATACCTGGCTGCATTTAGGCACATTGTTTTGCCCATCGCATATGAGGTGAGAGGACAGTCATTGGAAATACCCACAGAAATAGGAAATGAGAGGTACAGGGCCACCAAAACTACAATAGAAATAAAATTAAAGATTGCACTCAGGCAATCAGAGTTAACTAGATAGTTACATTTCATCAGAGACTGAAGATACCAGCTGCCAAAGCAACTTGAAAAGTCTCTTGTTGATAGCAATTTTAAATTATGAGATACTTTCCTGGCAGACAATTTAAATCATACCTTTTGGATTTTAACACAGTGAATGACAGAGTAATGTTGTCACTAATGATCTTTTATATATTGATCATAAAAAGTCACTTAACAGCAAGAGTGAAGATTTTAAAGATGCATTAGTATTGGAACTTTAAATTTCATAAGAAAGTGCCTGCTGGAGTGGTTTTAAAGTTGCAAGTTAATGGGCAGAAAGAGCTTACAAGGTGCTCAGGTGAACTGATGTGTTTAATAAGTTCATTTTAAATGTACTTATTAAAACTGGAATTTATTTACATTGAACCGTAATTATTACATTTGTCAGATTTATGTGCTGCTAGAGGGATTTCCAATAGTTTATTCATTTTTCATTAAACTCGAAGATGCCATATTGATAACTTTTATAAGATTTCAAAATCATTATAGTTTGACAGTAATATTATCTCCATGAAGGTTGACTGTAGGGACTATTTGCAGAGAAGGAGGTAATCAAAACATAGGGCTGGCTTGCATTCTCAATTGCTGCCAAACGGGGTTCGAGTTGTTGCTACCCATTGTAATGAGCACAACAACCAGCAGATGATGAGTCATGCCTCAATGTTTGCAAATCCTCTCCTGCCAACAGCGTGTTAACAATCACATGCACACTATAATT
Organism: Stichopus chloronotus; assembly: GCA_021234535.1. Lineage (NCBI taxonomy): Eukaryota > Metazoa > Echinodermata > Holothuroidea > Aspidochirotida > Stichopodidae > Stichopus > Stichopus chloronotus. The sequence continues at coordinate 39,625,480 of CM037830.1, forward strand.
GATCACATTTTAAGCCTTTGAAACACAAAAGAGCATCGGACAATAAGCTACTCACTTAATTTTGTGACTTGGTAACAACTTAGCTGAAAGCTGATGTGAAGAATGGTATATTCACAGAGGTACAATCTTGGACAAAATACCTTGGGACACCCCGTGCCCCTGTTCAATGTTGGCTATAGGATTGATGTTCAAAGGGTTCATTCACTTCTATAGCGCAACATTGGAAAGGGGCGCGCGGTTTCATGTTATCCTCTCACCTAAAATTCAGTATTATATTTGCAACGTACGACAAAGTGTCCCAACAATTTTGTCCAAGATTGTCTGAGAATTTCGACGGGTTAGAAGCATGCGCGGGGCACAGGAAAAACTGTCAATTTGAAATAAGTTTAACGGCAAAATGGGGGTGATATTCCTTGCAACAAGAAACATCAGCAGTGCATGTTTGGCATGTTTGGGACCTATATTGAGGTTGGTTTACTGTAATAATATTATTGTGAGAATGTTCTCAATGTCATTACAGAGTAAAGGGAGGGATAAGTCAGTCAAATCCATGTATTTGCACTAAATGTGCTGAATAAAATGCAGTCATTGGGGAGGTAACATCATAACTCCAATGCATCTTGTCGACCAGGAAACTACTTCAGAACATTTTGTGTGATACAAATGACATACTTTCGGCTCAAACTCTGATATTGAGACAGGTACCGAAGAAAAAAACAAACAAAGACAAAAAACACCTCCCCCCAGAAACTAACATGTTCAGTGGTCAGTTGAAGAAGATCGATGTATATATGTTATTTATTCAAATTGTTTACAGTGATGACGTGGTGTCTGGTATTAAAGTAACTACGTTTAATGACTATTATGACTGACTTGCAGGTTAATCTGGGTAAAAAAGTGTACTATCATTATACAAAATAAACCCCTAGTAAATTGCAAATTTAATAGATGTGACGTTTGCTCATATTCACATGACAGTGAGATTGTGGCACCCATTCTGTTGTACCATACATGGTGCACTGTAATATGTCAGTCATTTTAAGCAGTTTCAACGGACTTTGGAGTACATATTTGTTGTTAGGGCTATATCATTATATTAATACACATATATATATATATATTACGTTATGTTATATATAAATGAATGAAAAATGAGAAGTTGACAGACATTTGAGTTTATAAATGGATAATTGAGCAGTGAAAAACACTATGGTCATGCCGTGAATCGAACCCCGGCCTCCCCATCCAAGCTGACTTAGACCTAACAACAGCGTCCGACAGTATAGGTTAATGAAACCCAAGTTCTACCAAATGTTTTGACAGGAAAATTTAAGCAACCCGTGGGAAAATTGTTAAAATCACAAGACTGAAGATTACATATGTTACCAGCTTCATACAATGTAAAAATTGCAGTCACAAATCTTGATTTAGCAGCCAAAAATGTAAAAAACCAGCCTTTACTAAGGTTCTACCATTACTTTAATATTAAGCTGAATCTACAGTTCTGACTTAAACGCATTTTGGTAGAGCGTGGAGCTACTTCAGAATATATTATAACTGGGATTCCTACCAGCATTTTACAATTGCAGTAACACTCCTGTTGCAACGCAATGCAACAGCTGCCCATCAATGTTATTTCTAAACGCAACCATTTCTGTCCACATACAAAACCATGAAACAATCTATTCATTCATGATCACTCCTTTCCAACAAAACATATACAAATAAACCCCAAAATTAAAATTAAACTTGTTATGTTCATAGTCAAAATTCAGAATACTTTCATTTGAAAATCCCCAGACCCATAGGTCCCGATAACTAATTTTTATGATGCACCTTGTCCAAAAATCTTCAATTTTCTTTCAAAATTGCCCTCCAAAATTGGTCCCAAAAAACTCAGACAATCTTGGACAAAATACCTTGGGACACTCTGTGCCCCCATTCAATGTTGGCTATAGGATTGATGTTCAAAGGGTACATTCACTTCTATAGCGCAACATTGGAAAGGGGCGCGGGGTTTCATGTTATCCTCTCATCTAAAATTCTGTATTATATTTGCAACATACAACAAAGTGTCCCAACAATTTTGTCCAAGATTGTAGTTTTGTGCATTTTGCAATAGGCCTATAGACCTTAAGTGTGAAGTCTTCAGGTGCTTAATTAAAACCTCTCCCCAGCCACCCCCAGCAACCTGATTGCCTTAAAAATTTGATACAAAGCTGTCAATGCGTCAGATTTAACATGAAGAGATATTCTCAACTCGGCCATGATGTTTGTCTATCTCTGTTGCTGAACAGTGCTGTGAAACCACTGCAGTCATTGATGATGGAAGATAGCTATGGGGCGATTAAACTAAATCATTCCTTGAAAGCATGAATGCTCCATGTAAAGAAACTCATGTCATGTAATCGGAACTGTTTTCTTTACATTTCTTAAGTTTTAATCAACAAAAGTATCTTGAGAAAAAAAACACAGAAGATCGTATAAGCCTTCCCGAAATTTAAAATAATCATATCTTAATGTATTAGGTGTGTAGCTAATAGCCTAGCCACCTCAGGAATTACTTGTTTCTTCAAAGTGAACTGTTTAATATTTGTTATTTGTGGAACAGTTTCGTATTTAGTTTAAGAAGCAAAAAAATAAAGATAATTTATTGGTTTGCGTATTGATTATAGTGTCTTAAATAGTTAGCTACAAGGTGTAAATCTGAAGAAAGATGGCTTCGTTCTGGTTGTGTTTGTGTGCTATGAAAGGTCTTGGTGTGTTTTCATGGCAAAAGTGCCTGTGTTAGTCAGAGTAGACATTTTGATTATTATGGGAAACTTGATCATTGACCCAAATCCAGATTACCAACAAATTTTGCAAAAAAATGACTGAGAGGTGGGGTATGTCTGCAGTTATACACTATTTGCAAAGATAATGGTGAAAATCCAAGGCAAGATTAACGACGGTTTATACTCAAACATCATCATTACCATAGTGTGATAGTGTTAAGAACAAATCATAACACACACAACTATAGATATGAAGTTACAGTAATTTTCCTTTTTTTTTTGTTGGCAGGGTATGTGTAGTCCCTGAGAATACTTTGATCATTTTGTGGGATCAGGGAGGGGTTGCAAAAAAAAGAAAGGGATCTACACTTTTCAAGAACCTGTGGTGGTAGCGTTACTGTCTACCATCCACACCATTTACACATAGATGAAAAACTGCTGGAAAATAGGGGTACTGATGGAAAAGGATCGGGGGTAAAAATTTAAAATAGCACTTTCTGCAAGTGCACTGGCATGTGATCTCTTTCACCCATCCATCTATGTATACAAGCAAATATATGACTCAGATAAGTGTCAATCTCATCAGCTTTGGAGTCCTGAGGTTGTATTGGTTTGTCATAATAATACTGTTATACATAATTTTCAAATATTTCTGAAATTTAATATGAGTTTTGTCAGTGCTGTTGTATTGATAATAACTCATTGTCAGCTATTCCTATATTAGATAACATATAAACCATTTATGAAGACTTCTAGTGAAAAACTGTTTAAAAATCTTAGACCTTATAGCTCTTCAGTAAAGGGTGTAAAGGTTAGGCTCTTGGTGTATAGGTTTACATGTTAAGCAACAGCAAAGTCCCAAGTGGTGTTAGAGAAAAATACATAAAAGCAAAACACTATTGAATAAAAGTTTGTGGATACATTGTGGATTGTTCATTTAGGGTCTTTTGCACATGCCAAGTAAATGTTTCTGGCATTCCTGACAGACTTGGGTCTTACTGTTTTGACGAAGGATCTTGTGCCTACATAATTGGACCAGGATACAATACAACATGTGTAATGCAGAGACAAATGCAATGTCTAAGATCGATTGAAGGTTTTAGGAACTGAAATGTCATACTTCTGGAAGTCCAAAACTTTGCATACATTTGTATCAATGTTAAAAACTATCTTCAAAATAATATCAATACTTAACAACATTATTTTCTGAAATCATTTTAAAATTGGTATGGTTAATGTTTTAATCAAGGTAATTTTGAGAGACCACAGGAGTAATAACAGTATAGACCTTGTGGCTGCTGTACAGTAGCTAAAGTCAATCAGTTGTTTGAACCAGGTACAACCATTGTTAAAACTAAAACATTCAACCTGCATTACTTGAACATGGTCTCTGTTGACAGAAAAAAATATTTTTAAGAACTCCAAGACTTGTGGAAGGAGGAAGAAGGAAATGTTTGCCGTGTCTAGTGTGTGCAATGTTTGGGAAAATTTTGGGGAAATTTAAGGACTGCCATGAGGCGTCTCTCCATTCTTTTTGTTTGGAAAGGATTGTTCAATTTTTTAGTGGTACCTGATGTTTCTATTTTGAGCTAACCTTGTTTGTGTATTTATTCAGCAGTTACTACTAAGAGCAACCAAGTCTTCTTTTGACAAATGAACCTTTTGTTAACTTAAAACCACACCCCTGCCAAATTTGAGGACTGCTTGTGTGATTAAACAATAGCATTAGCACTCAGCTTTAAAGTGCCAGGCTCATTACCTCTACCAGTACTTCCATGCTCCATTGCATTTATATGTATGCATTATACTGGGTGTATAATTGGCAGTGATTGTGTGCTGTGTGGAACGGGATCAGTCGGGGATCGAGAGCGCAAGGATTCCAGCCGTGTTCCCATTTGAGTGAGCGCGGTGGATCATGGTTTTATTGCATCGAGTGGTGTCGAATAACTTGATCCAGAACCGTGTTCCCATTTGAGTGAGCACGGTAGATCAACATGTTATATGAACGCATTGCGTAAGCACGAAAAGGTCACCAACGTTTACAAGTCGGATTTCGCACACTAGCACTGTATCACAAAAATGTACATGTGCGCGTGTTGCTAACTGCATGCACACTACAACAGCAGCATAGTATTGGTCATATCATAATTTTGCAGCTTAGCACTAACTTTGTTCCCACTTCCACGATGTACTGAGGAGCGTGAGGTATTAACACATGTCAAGAACGTCATTTGTTTTTTAATATGGAGGTAAACATTGCTGGTTTGGCAAGTTTGCTCATGCTTCTATCTCAGTTAAGGGTTTATTACATCGAAGGCAGTTGACCACTTGACGAATGTTGCTCTTGTTGCACTAAAATGCCATTCGGCAGTTTATATACACTTTATATCAGGGGTTCAATTTATCGGTAACAGAGCAGATGTAAGAAGAAATTGTTTTAAAAAGCAACATACCGAAAATAAGTCAACGAACAGACCAAATTTCTTATAAATTATCAGGGCGCAACTTTAAAATCCATACCATATGAACGTGCTCGCTAGTTCTTTTAATTATACCTGATACCTTGTCCGATTGCTACCGATTCTAAATTAGTACCATTACCAGAATTGCAGTAACTTAGCCCCTTCTCGGTCAATCAGTAGCGAAATACAGGCAGAAAATGTGCGCTGTACATGTACACTACACTACTGCACTATGGTGTATACACTTGCCCTACTAGCGACGTGCCCAGCGAGGCTTAAGTTAGAACTAATTACCCGTGTTTGCCACCGGAAAGCAAATGCATGCCGCGAAGGTATAAACCGGAGATCCAGGGTCACTTGATCTACCGATGTGTTCCCATTACGAACTTTGATCCAGAGCGGTCGATCTGATCTACCCCGATGGGTGCATCAAAATCGGTGGATCTTGATCTTGAGTGAGCGTTATTGATCCGCGTTCCCATTAGAGTTTGATCTAGCGCGGTAGATCTTGATCCACTGCGCTCACTCAAATGGGAACACGGCTTCCCTTATAAGATTGTTATTGTTATCTGTGAATTTCATCAGCTCCTCCCATTATTTCCCTTTTATCATCCAGTACAATCCAGAGTTGGTCTTAATTTCTGCTGGTTTTGATGCTGCAAGAGGTGACCCATTGGTATGTGTTTCATTTTTTCTTTTTGTTCATAATGCATATTCATGCATGCTTGGGAAGAATCCTTAACACTTGTTAGCTCGTTTCAGTCTATTGACTGTGCTTTGTCCGTGAGATAAAACACAGTCAATTAAAGACAGTAAGATCACCAGCAAATAAATACAATAAAAACATACATGGATAGTGTTTTGTTGTCTGCTATCTTACACAAAACAAAGATGGTACTTTGTCTATCATGCTCAACCATTGCTGACCTGTTGTAAATCTTGTTTACCTTTTCTTGGGGTTCATTTGCCGTGAAAATGTGGTTAGTTACGAACCCAAATTTTCTGTCATTTTCGTCTTCATCAAAATCTGGTATTGTTTGTTTCAACATGGTTAATCAACTTTGAACCTGTGCATTAACTGTAAGATAATGTACTTAGTGTGGTTAATGTGGTTAATGCTATCACTGGATGCATGAGGATGCAGCGCAAGTGCATCACTTGCATTCACCCCCTAGAACCTCCCCCCCAACTGCATAATCCTTCTGTTAATGCACACTAGTCTAGCATTGAATAACCTTTCAGTCTGTAGCATTTCCTGTGAATATCTGAATGTGATTTTTCAATGTGCAGTATGATGACTAAAGCAATGTTCCTTTTGATATGCAGCATAATATTATCAGGTGTGGCCCAAGTCTTGCTCCATTACTTTAATGATTACAATCATATTACATTTATGTGCATTCCTGTTATTTTGCCAGTACTTGATTTTGGGTAAATGTTTCTTTACTTTGACCCTGTCTAAGCAAACTACAGGGATATTCTTCTTGGATAGCAGTGAGTGCTGCCTCCATTTTGGGTTTTGATGAAATCATAACCTTTGTAATCACCCAGCGGTGTATGTGTGTGTGACTGGTTGTGTATGTGTTTGTGATGCCTACCATGTAAACCACAATGTCTCAAGAAGGGAAGCTTGGACAGATCTCATATTTAGTACGTAGAACCCTATTGTTTTTGATGGAGGTCAAATGTCATTTGAGGTCAACAGGAGTCAAATTGTGAATGTGTTGTAAACAAGATATCTCAAGAAGGGAAGCTTGGACAAATCTCATATTTAGTATGTAGGTGTACCCCATTCAGTGCAAGATCACTATTGATTTTTGGGGGGGGTCAAAGCTCATTTGAGGTCAAAAGGAGTAAAGTTGTGAAAACCTTATAAAAACAATACTCAAGAAAGGGAAGCTAGCACAAATCTCATATATAGTACATCAGTGTACCACACGGAGTACAAAAACTCTGTTGATTTTGGTGGAGGTCAAAGATCATTTTGGATCAATGAAGGGTCAAATAGTGAAACCCTTGTAAACACAGTATCTCAAAATGAGAAACTTGTACATATCTTATACTTACTACATTGGTTACCATATTAAGGACAAGAGGCCTATTTTTTGGTGGAGGTCAAAGGTCATTTGGGGTCCGTGAACAGGGATATCTCAAGATGAGAAGCTTGTACAAATCTCATATTAAGGTTATGGGTGAGCTCTATTGAGTACAAGAGGCATATTGTTTTTGGTGGAGGTCAAAGGTCATTTTAGGGTCAATATTAGTCAGATAGTGAAAACCTTGTCAACACAATATCTCAGGAGGTTAAACTTAGATTCACATATACGTAATATTGGTATGTGGGTGTTCCTTATGAAGCACAAGTAGCCTAATGCTTTTTTTGAAGGTCAAAGGTCATTTGGGGTCAACACAGTCAAGTAAAGAAAACCTTGTAAACACAGTATTTCAAGAAGGGAAGTTTGTGAGTGTCACATGTTTAGTATGTGGGTGTATCTTATTGAGCTTGAAAAGATGTTATTTTTGATTTGTAGTTGTATTTAATTGAGTGCAAATAGCCTGTTGTTTTTGGTGGAGCTCAAAGGTCATTTTAGGGTCAATATTGGTCAGATAGTGAAAACCTTGTCAACGCAATATCTGAGCAGGTTAAATTTTCTCATTTATGTGATATTGGTAAGTGGGTGTTCCTTGTGAAGCACAAGTAGCTTATTGCTTTTTTGAAGAAGGTCAAAGGTCATTTGGGGTTAACACAGTCAAATAAAGAAAACCTTGTAAACACAGTATTTCAAGAAGGGAAGTTTAGTGTGTGGGAGTATCTTATTGAGCTTGTACAGATTTCATTTTTGATTTGTAGTTGTATTTTATTGAGGGCAAATAGCCTGTTGTTTTGTATGGAGGTCAAGGTTCATTTGAGATGAACAGGAGTCAAGGTATCCTTGTAAACATGATATATCAAGAAGGAAAGCTTGCACAGATTTGATTTTTGGTATGCAGTGAATCTCTTGGATGTGTCTCTCTAATAAGCAGTTGTACATGTTCAAATGGATACCTACAGTATCAGTGATCAATTTAGGTCAGCAGCTGTCATTATTTATCTCAATTTGTGATATGACACATTACTGCTATGTTACAATATAACCAAGTATATTGCACTTCGTCGCCTTATCAATATGTAAGATTCAGGAAAAAAATTACTCATAATGAATTCATCCAAACCACAATGCATTTGTGCCTTTTTCTGCAAATGATATGTTGCAATGTTGAGGGGTTTTCATATTAGTATTATGGTAGTTGAGTGATGATCATCATTCTTAGGGGCAAATTGGGGCCCAGACTTATTTGGGATGTGATAAATTGTGGATTAATCTTGGCGAAGACTAAATGACTACAGTTAAGATACTCTTCATGCATGGAACCATGAGTTCCCTTCTAGGACTTGTTTTGCAACCCTAGCAGATGTATTAAGATAGCAAAGTCAGACCCATCCTCCCCATGCAATTTCCTCCAAATTATCTAGTTGAACATTTTTTTTCTCATTTCTCTCACTCTTCACTGTTTACTTTCTCTGTCCGTAATCTGTTATCCCTAAACTTAATAAAAGATAACTAAAGATGTTGCTTTAAAAAAATAGAACACAAAAAATGGTATTGATGTGATTCTTTCTTGTGTCATTGATAGGGAGACTATGATGTAACACCTAATGGGTATGGACTGATGACTCACATGCTGAGCAGCTTAGCTGGAGGAAGAGTCATAGTGGTGCTTGAGGTTAGTGGTGGATTATTCCTTTATTTTCAGCTTCCATTTCTATTATCACTTCATCTTTAAGCAGCTGAGGGTCAATTTCAAGTTTTCTGAATACTTCAATCTATCAACAAACTTGGCCGTGAAATTTAGAGGAAAGAGATTCAAAGTTGGTGTCTCCAAATTCTGTATATGTTAATTAGAAATAATTGTAGTTGACCCCCAGCTTTGGTATAGCCTAGGTATGCAAGGAGACTGTTGACCTTGTAAGGGTGGTTGCCCAGTCATACCTCTTTTCCCCCTCCTTTGCTGAGGGAATTATGTACAATCCACTGATGAAGTAGGCTAATTGTTGAGCTATAAACTCAGGTTTTGAGGTATGTTTAGCTGTTGCAATGTAGTGCATCCTTAATTTGTCTCATCATCATGGACATCTAAAGAAAAAAAAATGAAGATGATATGGGGAGGGGACTTTTAATAGATCATATCAGTGGGAATATGTTACTCCCTGGAGAGAGCCATGATGCTATGGCATAACCAGTTTTTTACATGGGGGGGGGGGGGACTGAAGGGGTAAATCATTGATGTCCGAAGCAAGCAGTTACAACAATGAACTTAGAAATTTTTTTGATAATAAGGCCTTTTAGATTGTTGGAAATTTCACTTCCTAATTTCTCTGACCATGTACTTTTCAACCAAGTATTCTATACTTTGTAATGATGGGAGGAAGGGGCCTGAATGTGGTAAAGAGGGTTGAAGAAAGGGGAAGCAGTAATGAGACTAAGTGGAGCATCACCATCAGTTGGTACATTGCACACACAGGAAATTTTGGGATAATATTGTCTCTGCCCTTATGAATTTCGTTTTGCTTTTTTTTAAACACAGGTTCAGAAATTTACTCTTCCATGACAAAAGATTGATGTAAGGTTGGATTTTCCAGAGGGGGGTGGTCAGGGGTTGGGGGCTCAGGTTTATTGTGTCACATTGCTTGTAAATGGTAGTGGACCAGTCGTAGTGAACCAGTTTCATTCATACCATTGAAATGTGTTGATGAGGCTGAATTCAAATATATATCATTTTAATTACTGAAAGATGGCCTATAGTCACATTTCAATTGGACAAATTCGATTTTGCTCATCACAGAAACTCCTCATGCCGTGGGGTGCACAGTACTATGGAAACGGTAGTAGAGTCAGCAGAAGAAACAATTTCTAACCTTACGTATAAAGTTGTGGTAAATTTAAGGGTTCAATGGACATGGAAACAAATTAAAGATCTCTAAAGAAAATTCAAGCAGCTTTGAGTGTGGAAACTTGAAATTTATTCAGAGGTTGCAGAATGTTTTTCAGCAGCAGGAATGCCACCAGAAGCTCCAAACTAGGACGGTGGGAAGAGGGGTTATTACAGCTACACCATGATCCCAAACTGATGCTGTCCTTGGGCAAAATGGGTCTCTGGCAGACAAAATTTTGTTTCAAGGTACAATTTGAAGGGTTTAAAGGCCATTTATTTAAGTTCAAACATTGTTTTAAAATTTCCTCTTCTAAAGTAAATGGACTAAAAAACAATTTATGGAAATTTAATAAGGGTAACACTGAGTAGGAAGGACTTTGCCCCTTTGTACTGATTGTTGGCTTAAATGCCCCACTTACTCACCCTGACAGAATTCCTGAACATGGGTTTAAGTCTTTATCCTCAAGCATTCACTAGTCCATCAGTGTGTGTTTCATTTTCATATGTGTCATGACCTCAATTTGCCCTCATTATAAGCAAAATTTCAGCAAGTCAGAATCACCAGAGAGTTTGAATTAGAAATTTCCACATATTACTCTTGGCTTTTATTCCCATAAAAGCTACAAGCCAGAAAGCATGTTGACAGGAACAAGGGTGACAATGCAAAGATCCATATTTGTAAGGAGATATTTCTCATTTTAAGTTAGCTGGAATTTTGTTCTTGCACAGGGAGGTTACAACCTGGTATCTATATCTGAATCCATGACAAGATGTACCAAGAGTCTTCTCGGTGATCCTTGCGTGAGCTTTGACCCAGGCCAAGCCAAAAAAGAGGCATATGGATCCATCCTATTAACTTTGTATCATCATTCCAAGTACTGGCAGTCTGCAGGATACCAGTGTGAGATCCATCTGTTTTCAAACATGATATGTACCAGATCTCAAAAGACTACAACTGTATATTGTGTGATCTATATCCCAAGGGATCATTGACTCTTTCACATGATCCATAGAACATCCCAACTGATAACTTACTGCATAGTGTATCCCAAATCATATCCCGAGGATACTTGACTTTGTCTCATTATTCATAGTATATCCTAAAGGCTAGTTGACTTCATTGTGTAATCTTTGTGCTATCCCAAGGGATCATTGACTCTGTCGCATGATCCGTAGTACATCCCGTAGGATAATTTTCTGTATCATGTAATCTGTATCATATCCCAAGTGATGATTGACTCTATCACATGATCTATAGTACATTCCAAAGGATAATTTATCTTATCCGGTGATCCGTATCATATTCCATGAGATCATTGACTTTCTAACATGATTCATAGTTCATCCCAAGGTATAACTCGATGTGTCGTGTAATTGGTATTATATGCCAAGGGGTCGTTGACTCTGTCACTGTAACATGATATATAGTGCATCCATAGAATAAATGACTTTATCATGTGCCTATATACCAAGGGATGTTTAACCCTGTCACATAGTTCATATTACATTCTAAAGGATAACTGTCTTTATTGTGTGATCCGTATCATATCCCAAGGGATTATTAACTCTGTTGCATGATCTGTAGTACGTTCATAGAAAAGCTTACATTATCATGTGATCCATATCATATCCCAGGATATCACTGACTCCAATCCTGTAATCCGTAGTGCATTTCGAAGGATAATTTAATGTATTATTCCTGGTTAATCTTACTTCAAGGGATCATTGACTACTATCACATAATTCATAGTGTATCCAAAGGATAACTTATTGTATTCTGTGATGTGTATGTATATTCAAAAGGATCATTGGCTATCACAAGATCCATGTCTCACCCAAATGATCACTGGCTGTGACATGTTGGGATTGATTGCTCTTTGGCTTAAGCCTTCTGCAATAGATTTTAACAAATAAGAACTGTTTGCCAAAGATTTCATATGGTAATCACTGTATCAACTTCAAGCTTAACTTACCAGAAGTTAAATGCAAAACCATAAGGAAAGCATCTAAGAGTAGTTTTTCATAATTTGTTTAGAAAAAAAATGTCTTTCAACAATCAAGTTTTAGCTTAGTGTATTTAGACACCTATCTGACAGGTACTGGTTCGCACTTGCAAAGTCAACATTGCCAAATCTAACATGAAAAAATTTAAATCCTCAGACCAGGATTGACATCAATAAGTTTGCCAGGTTGATATGTGCTGGTGATTACTGAACAACGTCTAAAATTGCTAGAGTAGAGCAGAGAAACATTATCAAAAGTTTGTCAGGTATGCTGGAAGACAACATTTGAAATGTGAAAAGAACCCTTTTTTTTTTGCTCATTTGTTTAAGGAAGTATGTCTTTTTGTTTAATGCATTTACAGCAGTATTTGCACATCTGCAAAGTGCTTTCTGTATGTGCTGAAAAATTTCTCTCATGTTTATTTTCATTTTTACTGTATCTTAGATCGTCTTATCAAATATCAGGCAGACAGGATGAAGAATCTTCTGAAGACCTGTCAAGTAGCTGAAGATGCAGCAGAAGTCAAGAGGTAAAATAGCCTGGGTGATAAATCATTCTTAATGAATTTTTTTGTGTTTGAGATAATTATTGGTTTTGATGAAAAGAGAAACCTATGCGGTCATGATCGCGTGTGTGTGTATGTGTGATGGGGGGTGCACATGTGTGTGTTTGTGACGCCCAGCTCGTTATCGCAATATCTCAAGAAGGGAAACTCTGACTGTTCTCAAACTTGTACATAGATGCCCCATATTAAGAGGAAGAACCCTATTGTTTTTTGTGGAGGTCAAAGGTCATCTGAGGTCACCAAAGGCCAAACACTGAAAATCTTGTTAACACAATATCTCAAGTTACGAATGATGGAAACTTCTCATATTTAGTATGTGGGTTGGTCATATGAAGAGGAAGAAGCCTATTGTTTTTTGATAGAGATCAAAGGTCATCTGAGGTCACCAGAGGTCAAAAACTGAAAATCTTGTTATCTCGATATCTCAAGAAGGGAAACTCTGACTGTTCTCAAACTTGTACATAGATGCCCCATATTAAGATGAAGAACCCCATTGTTTGTGGGGTAGAGGTCAAAGGTCATCTGAGGTCACCAGAGGTCAAACACTAGAAATCTTGTTAACACAACATCTCAAGATAGGAATGATGGATATTTCCCATACTTAGTATGTCATAAGGTCCGTCGATGTATTGTTATCGATATACCTGGTATTGAACACCATACTGATATCGTCGATATTAATTTTTGTTCATACAGATATATAGATAACATCGATATATAGTTAAATAAACGATGTACGTACACACCGATGTTTATTTAACGCCCCAGATACGAGATAACAGCAGCAAAAAATTAATAACGGAGTCTCTTTGCTTGAGTATCTTTCTGCGCGATCAGTGGCTCTCCCCGCAAAAACATCTAGCTGTGCATTGCTGTTCCAAGAAAGCCTGGACATATTCTTTTTTTTACTTAGGTGTGACTTATTCTCTGTTGCTCTGTACCTTACTCTGTTCGTACCATCTAAAGTGAGTTACTGCAGTACTGCACCATGGTACGGTGGCTGTGACGTTGTTATGTCACTCATATACAGCTTCCCACTCATCGCAGCAAGAGGCTTTTTACTTGGCATGCGCAGTCGCTGCGGGTTCTCAAATGTCAATGCAAATCTCTGCTTCGAGCAACTGAAGTATCGTACGATGCAATAAAGTAGTTGTGTTGAATGGTCCCCATATAGGGCCCATGATTTCCCGCCTTTCAAAACGGAAATTTCTGTGTTTTTCCGTTTTGAACTTTCTCATTTCCATGGATTTCTGTTTCAAACATAAAGGACAATTTCAAGTCTCAACTGTGTGAGAATTGCTCCGCATGTGTACAAAAGTGCTCAGAGATATAGAATCCATATACACAGTGTAGCGTTAGAAAGTAAACTACATCAGCGTAATGAAGGTGCGATCAAAAGAAATCATTCCATATTACTTCAAAATTTGAATAACACACAAAATGTTGCATATTTCATGTAAACCAAACTTTATTACATGCATTGTATAAGTTAAAATTTACAGAAAGGTGTATTTGAAAAAATAAAAAGGATTGCCCAAAGCCTTCCGAAAAGTTACAGTAATTATATCCTAACGTAGTTAGATGTATAGGGAAAAGCCTAACCACCTCGGAGATTACGTGCATGTTTCATCGCCAGTGAAAGAACAGCAGGCTATTTGTAAGTTAAAGAATTCATGTTAGTTAATAAACAATCAAATGTATTCTACTGTTTTTCAGTCCCAGAGGCTGAAAATATTGAGACTCAAAATTGAATTTGTAGAAAGATGGCTTTGTTGAGGCAATGGTAGCATTAATGTTAGTAACTTACCCTCCTCGAGTTTTCGAGGGCTAGGCATACCGTAGTCAGTGCTAGAGTGCATGGGGAATGTTCAGTTGATTCAATCGGTGTTTTAGCAAGCTGCAGCTGGTCTGCTGGGGTCGCCTTTCGTAATATGCTTGCAAAGTGTTGCGATATTTTCTTTGATATATCGATTGTAAAGTTTATGCAAGAAACTTAAGACTTTGAACCATGTACATTTCATTAAATTTTAGCTTTTTTTCTGCCAAAATATCTTATTGTAGAAAGTTTCTCTAAAATTGGTAAATTCCACAAATTTCCGTTGTTCAGTTCAATTTCCGTTTTTTACCGCGGAAAATCAGTGGCCCTACCTATAGTCCTTGTAGTGTGCATGTTACGTTGTCTGCGTATACAATCGGTAGTGGCGGTGGATTTGCTTTTATTTCTGGAGGAAGTCTCCAGAAATCAGAACAGTTTTCAAGGATTATATGTAATTAAATAAGCTGTATGTAATGCACAGTAATCAGGACCTGAGCTTAGAATTTATTACTGAGTGGCATCTAGTCAGTGAATTTCTAGGTCCTGTATGTGGACACTTGACATACGATCGCATCGGCAAATATTTTGGTCTTATTTGTGTCTGAATTACTCACTGAACTTGCCATATCAAGTACAAGAACACTATTGTTTTTGGTGGACGTCAAATGTCATCTGAGATCAAACACTGAAAAAATGTTAATATTTATCTCAAGACAGGAATCATGGAAACTTTTGTTATGTAGTTTGTCAATGTATTGCATTAAATAGAAGAACCCTATTGTTTTTGATGTAGGTCAAAGGTCACTCTGGGTCAAAGGCGGTCAAATTGTTAAATATTATGAACGTGATATTGCAAGAACAGAAGCATCTACAGGACTGATATGGAGTTTGAAGCTGTGCCTTATTGAGCAAAACTAGCCCACTACTTTCCATTGAGGCCAACAATCATTTGGGGTCAACTGGGGTCAAAGTGTGAAAACCTTGTAAACATTAAAGGAAGCTTGGACAGATGTCATACTTGATTTTCAGATCCACCCAATTGGGTGCAAGATGCCTATTGATTTTGTTAGAGATCAAAAATCATTTGGGATCAACATATCCACACAATATGCAACATGCTAGATTCAGAATACTCATAATTGAATCATTGAAACCACAATGCCTTCTGGCTTTCTGGTTACTTGTTAGGCTTGCATGGTATTCTGATACTCAAGCTGGCACTGGTATTTTGGTATCGGTACTTCTCAGTATTGACGTATCACTGTTCATAACTACTACTGGCACTTTCCTAAATTAACGAGTACCACCTAGTACTGCCTCTATTGATCAATGAAATGTAACATATCAACATCAAATTGGACTTAAAATATGATGCCACAAGTAGTAAAAAATTTTAAGAGACTTAAATTTCATCACAGTTTAGCCTAGCACATATAATGTCAGCTAAAAATTGTAACATTAGGTGCTTTCAAAGATTATGACATAAAACTTTACGACTTGATGGAAACAAAATTCAAGATATAGTGTGTATGTCATGCCCCAAAACACCTGTTTGTGGTATTACATGAGTCAGATGGATTTCTGGTATGCATCTGATGAATATTTTTATTTTTGCCCAACTGAATTTGTGCCAGTCTTGAATTAGTTGGGTCAGATGGACAGTGATGTACACAAAACAAAGATATCCTTGCCTATTTTAACTGCTATATTAGCAGTGGCAAAAATCTACTCCTAGAAGAAGCAGGAATTAAATGACAAATGTCTTTGTGATAACTTCAACTTTTAAATCATAACTGAATACTCATACATTCTAACATTAGATAAACACCTGTCAAAATGGCCTATGAATGGTGCCAGTATTTTACCAAAATACTTTTTAATCACAAAAAAGCAGTATTTTTGTGTAAAAAGAAATAATTTTTAAGCTATTAGGGGATAGAGTTCCTCTGCATCAAAAGTTTTGCCCAATTTAAAAAAAAAAAGTTGTTCTGCTGCTCTGTTTATAAGCACTTGTAGCTACTTCAGACTAATGTTAGGTGCCAAGTGTAATGTTAGTAAGCTGCTTGAGAACTGACAACGTAATTTTGCCAGCTTTTTGCAGAACAGCTTGATGCACAAATAAAAGAACTATATTCACATGATGTGTCATTTTTGTGAGAGAATTGTTTTCAATGACCTATTTACTTTACTCTTTACTCATTATGATAAAACATTTACTGTAATTCTAGAAATTTAGGCTTCTTACAATATGAGACCACTTTGCAGATCAGTTTGCACTTACAGTTCTAAGGATTAATACTGAAGGTAGAATTGGTGGTAGGTAGAATCTTTCTGAAATGTTTGATAATATTTCATATAAATTGAAAATTATCAAGTATGAGTAAGAAATGAGTAACAAAATGATTCATGCATAAGCTATGATAAAGATCTCATGTGGATGTATGATTTGGATACTTGTTTATGTGAATGTCTCCACAAATTATTGTTCAACGGAACCTTTCAGAAATTTACAAGCACAAATGGAAGTACCAGTACTTCGGTTAGTGCTGGTACTGTCGTGCCAAAAGTACCAGTGCTGAATTTTTGTAGTACCCAAGCTTAATCAGTATCAATCTTTGCTGATCGTGAAAATCTGTGAAAGTTAACATATGGGTAGCTTATCACCACAGACATTTTCATTGTTTGAACTCATTTCTGAAGAAGAATTTGCCTGGAAGAGAGAATATGTCATGATACGCAGATGCACTGTCAGAGTTAGAGTCAGTCATCTAGTAAAAGCAACAACAAGTATGATAATATCACGTAAATGTGAAGATGATGGGATGGGATGTGAAGAGATCATAACTCTCCTAAAAAGAGCTCTGCAGTATGTATGCCAATGCTAGTTAATAGCCCTCATTCAGATACTTCATGTATTCATTTACTCTGTGAGGTTTCTGTCAGTTGTTTGTCATCTTCACTTTGCAGATTATCATTCAATCAAGAAATGCAATACTCAATCTAAGTTCACCTGTATGCTAGAACAAAACACAACCAGATATAAGTTTAGAGTCATAGTGTTCAGCTATGAAATTTACTGCATCAGGAACAACTTTCTTTGCTGAACTTTTTCAAAAGAAAATTTAAAAAACACCTACTAAAAAGATACCACTACTTTCTTGTATCAATTTTAATTTAACCTATGTTATTATTATGGGGGTTTGCATTTTCATTTGTTTCTTTCATTTTCCTTTGTTTTTTATCTTTTTTTCTTTTTTGAGGGGTCAGGCTTGAACCGTATTCACCTTACACCCTCTGGTCTTTCCACTCACAAATAATTTATTTAAGATTGCTGAAATACAATTATATTTTCTATTAACATTTATGCACTTGCTTTGTTACAAGGAGAGTGGAAAACTCTTGAACTTTGAAACTTTGGTTGTCAGCCTGCAAAATGAGAGGTCTTCAAAGAATTCTGCTGTAATGCCATCAAAGTAGTGTCCTCTTTACAATCAATTACAATCACATCATAGTTTGGTTTTTCATGTCCTATTCAGTGTTTGCTGAACCACAGTGTCTCTTATTTCCACTCATACTTTTGTAGTATCTTGTCTGTTTGCCTCCATCGGAGATCCTGCCAGGATCAAAGACTACATTTTCTTTTACAGACTTGTTTGAGTAGCTTACTAAGTATGCAGTTTTAGTTTGTCTTTTGTGTGTCAGAGGTAAATTCAAATATTAAAAATGAGTAACTTGACAAGTTGAAGAGAAGAGAGTAATTTTCCATTAATATCAAATGATCAATGTTAAAATGCACTTAGTGTCATGATACTAAGTAAACTTTGTTTTAAATACTTCCATTAATTCAACAGAAAAGCTGAAGAGGATCCCATAAAATTGGAAGCCCCCAAACAAGGTATATTCTTTTAAGTACTGCCCTTAAGTGCTGATTTCTCCATTTTTTTTATAAATTCTTTCTGTATGGTCTCTATTCCCTTGACATCATTCTTTGGTTTGATGATAATAATAGCCTTTGTAATCAAGCAGGGAAATATCTCCAACCAGGGATATTCCCAGTCTGTGACACTCTGAAATCATAACTGGGATATCAGATATGCTCCCTCATCATTTTAAGGTCAATCTGAGCTCTTCCCCCATTACCTGTTGTTGTATGTCATTCCAGTGTATATGTGTTGTAAAGCAGACACCAGTGATCTAGGGACTTCAAATAGGGATGTCCAATGATCATGTGAAAAACACACACACAAAAAAAAACAATATCACTCTGATTGGTGACATAAGCACGTATGCATGTTTGTGACGGTGGGTTTGTGCAGTGTCGAAAGGGGACACACACAAGCACTTTGCCAATGTACGTTACTGGGGATATGCTGTGAACTGGGGATATCCTCAATTCTGGAAATTTAACGTAATGCACACTGATGTATTGAATATGAGCACTTTACATTTAAAGTCGATCTGTCACATGGGCACAAGGGCTTTATTGTTTTTGATGGAGGTCAAAGATCGTTTGGGGTCGAAAAAGGTCACATTAAGAAAATCTTTGAAACAATATCTCAAGCAGAGAAGCATGGAAGGATTGCATACTTCATATGCAGTTCACAAAATTGTTTACAAGAACGGTATTGTTTTTGTTGAAGGTCAAAGGTCTGCTGGGGTCACGAGGTAAAAACCATGTAAACAAAGGGAAGCTTGAACAGATTTGATGTGTGGTATTTAGGTGTATCTAGACGTACCACTTTGAGTTCAAGGAGCATAATGCTTGTAGTGGAGTTCAAAGGTCATATTGGGTCAAAATGGTCAAATTGTGAAAACCTTGTGAATGCAGAATCTCTAAAAGGGAAGTTTGGACAAACCACGTATTAAAAGTTTTTGAAGCAACCAAAAGCAGCACTCCTTGCAATTGTTGATGTTGTCGCTGTGTATACCAACACTTCCCAAGAGGAGATAATTGATATCTGACAGGAATTCTTTGCAAAAGGCAAATAAAACCTGATATGAAATTAATAAAATTTCTCCCACATCCATGTGCAAACTAACTGAACTCATCCTCAAAGGGAATGTTTTTGAGATTAACAAACAGTTTCATTGCCAAAAGATTGGCTGTGCTATGGGAAGCCCAGACTCACCAGAAATGTGTGCATTTATGCACAAAATCGAAAACAGATTATCCTGAGGGATCCTAAATTCCTAAAATGGCTTTGGCATAGAGACAACATCCTATTGCTGTGTGATGGAACAGCCACAGGAATTTGAGAAACTAGTGGTGAAGATGAATGAAATTCATGATCTCTGTTCATAGTAGAAGTTTCTCTCTCAGAGTTCACATACCTGTTTCTGACAATGTCTAAAGGTCCAAGGTTTCACTCTACTGGTGTACTCTACATTGTCAACACCTCAACAGAAGCTCTGCACATCCGTTTGCTCTTTTTAAACTTCATTGCAGTACAGGTGCTTCATTGTGTGTGTCTCTGTAACAACAAGACTGCTTTCATCAAGGAAAGAGGTAATTTCAAAGAGAAACTTCTACTGCAAAAGTAGGAGGAAGAAATACTTGTTATGGCTACTTTTGAAAACTGTGAGCACTGCCTTACCAGTTTCAACGATCTCAAAGGAGGGGAACCACCTTTAGTCTTCAAACTGACATACAATCCGATATTATAACCCAGCACCTAAAAGAGGCTATTCTGAAGAACTGGAATGTAATATCCAAGCATCCATCATCATCAAAGCTGTTTTCAAAGGAACTGATTCTTTCCTACAAAATCACTATAAACCTAAAGCAATTTACTTGTTAAATCAAGATCTCAAAGTAACTAGGAATCATTTGACAGTAGGGACTCACACAGAGATCTGTTCAATGCACCCATACTGTAGCTAGCTGGGCAATACTTGCATGCATGCACTAAAGAGCAAACAAAAATATTAAGACACATATGCCAAATACATAAAGTCTTAAAAGGGTTACTTTTGATGAAGCTCCTCCACATTTGGGTATGATAGCAGAAACCGATCCAGTTGGTCATGAGTCCGGACCATTGAACGTAAGTCAACTTTACTGCTTAAATGTATGTGCAAGCAACAAGCATATGTTTACTCGCCATTTCCCCTAGATAATTTTAATTTGGTTCTGCATCACTATGTAGACAAGTGTTCAGGTGCTTCCCCCACCCTTCCCCCCAGTTTTCATCATTTCGGTAATGGGCCATCTAACGCATAGGAAGTTACTGTTTGATTTGTAGTGACTGATGAGTCAGAGTGGTGGACAGTGAACACACTTGTTACAATTATGTTTGGGTTGGAAGAAGCTGTAGGCCTAGCTAGATGATGACAGTATTAATTCTACTTTATATTGCACTTCTGTCAATGAAGACTATGAATGATCAGTTGGAAAAGGAACTATGTAGTGTGATTGCTGATGTTTTACTGACCCCTGACATTTCACTTTTGTTATGAGTGGAATATTTTAACACCATATTGAGATACTGCTTGAGAAGCTGCAGCTTTTTCATGAGATTGCCCCAAAATGCATGACTTTCAGACCATTTTTGTGAGAGTTGGTAACCCTTCACTGTAGTGTGCCATTGTGCATGATCAGACATTGTACACATCATCAAAGGTGTATTGTCGGCAGAGTCAAGATCAATGATTTTCACAGTATCTGATGCTATGTCTCATGTCTTTTACTCTATTGGCAGATGGAGACATACATCACTTAACAGAATCAGAGGAGGCCATGACTGTTCCAACCAGTAAGGGAACTTTGAAGGACATCAAGGAGTCCGGGGGAGGAGACCAGAGTCCTGCATGTGTGGAAGAAGATGCTGCTGATGATGGTGCACAGGGGGATACTGTAGTAGCAGAAGAGAGAAAAGAAGAGCCCATGGGAGCTGCTGGGGGAAGTGACCAACCCATTGGCTTCCAAATTGGGTCTCTTCTGTCAGATCTAGAGGAGGTCAGTTAATCTGTGGAGCCTTTCAGAGGTCGCCTGAATGCCACCTTTATTAAACAGTTCTGAAGAACAATGGAAACTTTTCCAGAGAGCTTCAGAAATAATCAGCTTTAAATTTCAAGTCATATTGTGAAATAGATGGTTAGTTCCAGGTTTGAAAACAATATAGATATTTGTATCAATCCTGTATGTAGTTTTATATGCAAGAAAAGC
Source organism: Stichopus chloronotus (assembly GCA_021234535.1). Taxonomy (NCBI): domain Eukaryota; kingdom Metazoa; phylum Echinodermata; class Holothuroidea; order Aspidochirotida; family Stichopodidae; genus Stichopus; species Stichopus chloronotus. The sequence continues at coordinate 39,647,240 of CM037830.1, forward strand.
TTTGTACTTTAATAGGCCAACCCACTTTCTGTCCTTTCCATGAATTTGACGTATGTATTTCCATTGTTTTCTTAAGGCTACCTTGTTTGCTGTTACACCACTTTCCTGGTGCCCCCACCTGGAGACTGGGGTGAAACCCCTCCCATCTGAAGGTCTCAATGTGTCAGCCCTGTGTCAGACCTGTTTTGGTGGCACAGAAAACTGGGTTTGCCTGACTTGTTATCAAGTGAGTGTCAAAGTTTTTATTTCATTGATTCAGACAAAAATTAGCCACTAAGTGGTATTTGTAGTAAATAACTATTTTTCCATTTTGCACTAGCGAGAATCCAGTGGTGAATGCAGCACATGTTATTTTGCATGTATAATGATTTTGCAACAAGTCTTCGCTTGTGTGTTGAACTCTTCCCAACAAAACTGTTGGTACCTTACACTGCATTTTTTTGACTCACCGAACTCACCTTTTTTTTAAAGTTATTTCAAGCAAGAGTCTGTTAGAGGTGAATGTTTAAGTGACAGGGTTATAGGACCCTAACCCTACTTTCCTCTCAGCTGGCCACCATGAAGCTGTACTTGGGTTTTCCTTTTTGGTTTCGATGGTAATTGTAACCTTTGTAATCATGCATATGTGTGCGTGCGTGTGAGGGCGTGTGCGCGTGTGTGTGTTTATGTATGTCTGTGACGCCCTACCTTGTAAACACGATATCTCAAGAAGGGAAACTTGGACAGATCCCATATTTGGTATGTAGGTGTACCACATTAATTAGAAGGGCCCTATTGTTTTTGGTGGAGGTCAAAGGTCATTTGGGGTCAACAGGGGTCAAAATGTGAAAACCTTGTAAACACGATATCTCAAGAAGGGAAGCTTGGACAGATCTCATATTTAGTGTGTAGGTGTACCACATTAAGTGGAAGAATCGTTTTGTTTTTGGTGGAGGTCAAAGGTCATTTGGGGTTAACAGGGGTCAAAACGTGAAAACCTTGTAAACACGATATCTCAAGAAGCAAATATTGAACAAATCTCATACTTGGTATGTAGGTGTACCACATTAAGTACCCTAGTGTTTTTGGTGGAGGTCAAAGGTCATCTGGGGTCAACAGGGGTCAAATTGTGAAAACCTTGTAAACACAATATTTCAAGAAGGGAATCTTGGACAAATGTCATATTAGTGCATTGGTGTACCACATTGATTACAACATCCTTATTGATTCTGGTGGAGGTCAAAGGTCATTTGAGGTCAACTGGGGTCAATTTGTGAAAACCTTTTAAACACAGTATCTCAAGAAGGGAAGCTTGGACAGATGTAATATGAAGTATGTAGGTGTATCTTATAGAGTACTAGAACGCTATTTTTTTAATGGAGGTCAACGGTCACTTGACGTCAACAAGGGTCAAAGTGTGAAAACCTTGTAAAAAAGCTGTGTGGATTAACCTGGTATATGTGGGCATGGCATTGACACCTACAGTGTCAAAATTAACACCTAACAAGTATACCAAACATACCAGGTGTACCTGGAAAAATGGATAATACGTCGTAAAAAGTAAAGCCATGTGAAGAAACCAATTCATACCCCCTCGCTTCTCAAGGTCAGTCTATCAGAGAGTACCTAACTGAACTGTACGTAATTGGAATAGTCCGACATTGGGGGTTATGGAAAATTCCAAGACACATTCTTAAAGTTGCGTACGCAAAGCTGTGCACCTTGCAGGGCACATGAACACAAATTAGCATTTTAGTAAAAAGAAAAAAACTTGGTGACAATGGACCATCAAAATAAGTAGCAATGTTTGTAAGACATAAAAACAAAAGCAAAGTGCAAGACCAAGGAGTATTCCAAAATACCCCACACCTACCTAGAAAAACAGTTGCAAAGGCCGATATGGGTGTACTTGCCACCATACATGATAATAACAAAAAGAGGAGTGAATTGTTTGCATGTTTCCATTTCATTGCTACAAATTGGAAAACATGCCAGTTGATGAAACACGGAGTAATGTTTTCCCTGTAATTCCTGCCAAAAAGAAACCTCAGTCGTAAAGCGGGGGAAAAAATGGCCAAATAAGGTTTTCAACTACAGTTTTGAGCCCATCTCCCTGTACCATCTCCCTGTCTAGTCTGTTTCATTAACATTGCATAGAATGATAGATTCGTCAAAAGCAAAGACAGTATTTCGCCGTAAGGCGCAAGACCGGTTACTCTACTTATAAAGTTGTAGTACATCTATGGGGCGAAGCACCCGCCATTTAAGTAAGCAAAGTAAACATTGGCGCTGATGTGATGTGATGAACTGTGTGTATGTAAGTACGATCGGGTTGCTATCGATTTCCACGTTATGGCGTTGGGGAAGAAGACTTCAGCTCACTGTTCGGCAATAAATTGCACGAAACGCCAGAGACCTAACTTATCATTTTCAGATTCCCCAATAACAAGGAGAGGTATGAAGATGCTTTATAAGCCATACCATACCATACATCAAAGCTGCTTACTAAAACGGCGGACGCTCTGCTCCATTGCATACTGCGCGCAGTTGTGAACACTTTCATGTGAGTAACCAGTCTTGCGCCTTACTGCGCTACACTGTCTTTGGTAGCAAGTACATACTGCCCATGTAACTGGCCAACACACGTACACATACAGTGCATACGTGTGCAAAGCAGTATGGCCAGAACAGGGAGTTGCTATTTTGAAACAGCAGCTGCCTGGTCGGAACGAATGCGTACCCAACGTTTATTCTAAAGACAACTTTCTGTTGATGCAAACTGTGAGTGTTATTAAGGTTTTAGACTCCCTAAAGTAAGAGATTTCAGTCACAAAAACCATAGTTGGATCTCAAACGGTGTTTTGTTGTCTGTGTACACTTTGTGCTGTAGTTACTATCACAATGTTCAGGAAAACAACATGGTAATTCGTATTTTGAAAGTATAAAAAAAATATCTCAATCGGTCAAAACTACCAAAAACATTTGCATGGCATGTGCAAAAGACCCCAAACTAGCAATCCGCAATATTTTCGCAAACTTTCATTTGAATATTTCCTTCTCTGAGATATTTTTGTTCAGAGTGACTTGGGACTTTTGCTGTAGCCTAACATATATACGTAATACTGAGGTAGAGCCTAGCCAACATGTGTCTATGTTGTGTCCTACACTTACTGTACAGGAACAGACAAGACAAAGATTTTCAAGTAAATTTTGACCAAAGCTGTTTGAAAATGTGCTTTATGTTGCCTGATATATTGCTAAGCATATATTGGGTCATCAGGAACAGGATGGCATATTTTACACTAAAACTTTGCACATTCAACTTAAAAAAGAGTGGAGAAAATTTCACCATATATAACAGTGTTACGACAAACCAACACAATTTCATAACTCCAACTCAATGCATTTGAGACCAAGCTCAATCATATTGGCTTAATCATATTGCCTCATAGCCGCAGGGGATGGGTAAAGAATTTACAGGCACTTCTAAATGTTCTACTTAAAACTTCCTAACATCTTCCATCCCTAGCCTCCCCTCCAATGTGTTTGGCACTTAATTTCTTCAAGTTAATGGTTGCATATTGTCACTTGTATCTGGATTCCTCACTATTTTGTTAAAAAGAAAACAAATGCATGCTTTTTCAGGGTTGTTACAGAATATATCAGGTCTTAATTGATGACAGAGTTAAAGTGATAAAGTGGATATTTTCCTGCCATTTGATGATGGTGACATGTAAAAATAATCGTTATTAAAGATGCTGTGGTAGAACTTACTTTAGCCCAGGTAAAGCCATTTCACTTCAGCATTTTTATTTCTGCAGCAAGTTTTCTTACTCGAGATGGCTGTGTGTGGTTAGCAACTTAACATAGACATTGCGTGTACATGTCTGTGCAATAACCAAATGGTAGGCTATGTGTAAATAATGTAAGCAGTGATTTCATGAAATTTCAAGTTACTGCTGCTACGGGTGTACCAAGTATGCTACAGGAAGTAAGGAGCATTGCAGTGAGTAGAGTCGGGATGAACGTTAATGTAACGCTGACTCAGAGTACACGGTCACAGTGTGGAATTCTTGTAAAAATATTATTGGAAGAAGGGAAGGTTGGACAGATGTCATTTTCAATGTGTAGTTGTATCTCATTAAGCACAAGAACGCTAGTCTTTAATGGAGGTACAGAAGGTCATTCCATGTCAACAAGGGTCAAATTGTACACATGTAGATATGATCTCAAGAAAGGAAGCTTGTGCAGATGTCATATTTCATATAAAGCAAACGTAGCTCAATGTTACACATACAAATGCTATTATATCAGATTCCGAAAAAATTCCCTTAATAGGATCATCGCAACCGCAATGCATTTCTGCGTTGTGGTTAACCTATGCAGTCGAGTTGGCATATGTATGCATGTGTGTGTGCATGCATGTGCGTGCGTGTATGTATGTGACGGATTGGAACATGAGGTTTGTTACACAGTAGCTCAGTAACCAAGTGCTCGATTTTGCTCAGACTTGATGTGTATGTGTGTGGCATTTTCTAGATATGCCCTATGGTCAGGCATAATAGTCATTATGTGTAGTTACTTTAATACCAGACACTACGTCATCACTCTGAACAATTTGACTAAGTGACACATATACATCGATCTTCTACAACTGACCACTAACAAGTTAGTGGTTTTTTGTTTGTTTTTTTTTATTTACTTATTTTTTGTTGTTTGGTACCTGTCTCACTATCAGAGTTTGAGCCGAAAGTACGTCATTTGTATCATTCAAAATGTTTTAAAGTAGTTTCCTGGTCGACAAGATGCATTGGACTTATGATGTTACCTCCTCAATGACTGCATTTTACTTAGCACATTTGGTGTAAATACACGGATTTGACTGACTTATTTCTCCCTTGACTCCGTAATAACATTGACAACATTCACACAATAATATAATTACAGAAAACCAACTTCAATATAGGCCCTAAACATGCCAAACATGCACTGCTGATATTTCTTGTTGCAAGGAATATCACCCCCCCCCCATTTTGCTGTTTAACTTATTCCAAATTGACGCTTTTCCCTATGCCTCGCACATGCTTCTGACCCGTCAAAATTCTCAGACAATCTTGGACAAAATTGTTGGGACACTTTGTGGTGCATTGCAAATATAATATTGAATTTTAGGTGAGAGGATAACATGAAACCCCACGTCCCCTTCCAATGTTTCGCTATAGGAGTGAATGTACACTTTGAACAGCAATCCTACAACCAACATTGAGCAGGGTGTCCCAAGGTATTTGGTCCAAGATTGTCTGAGTTTTTTTGGGAGCAATTTTGGAGTGAACTGTTGAAAGAAAACTGAACATTTTTGGACAAAGTGCATCACAAAAATTAGTTATCGAGGCCGATGGGTCTGAGGATTTTCAAATTAAAGTATTTTGAATTTCGATTTTGAACATAAGAACTTTATTTTTAATCTGGGGGTTTATTTCTATATGTTTTTTGGAAAATGAGTGATCATGAATGAATAGATTGTTTCATGGTTTTGTATGCAGACAGAAATGGTTGCCTTTAGAAATAATATTGATGGGCAGCTGTTGCATTGCGTTGCAAGAGGAGTGTTACTGCCATTTTATAATGCTGGTAGGAATCCCAGTTATAAGATATTCTGAAGTAGCTCCATGTTCTACCAAAATGCGTAAGAGTCAGAACTGTTGATTTAGTTTAATGTTACGCTAATGGTAGAATGTTAGTAAAGGCTGGTTTTTCGCATTTTTTGCAGCTAATTTAAGATTTGTGACTCCAATTTTTACATTGCATGAAGCTGGTAACATATGCAATCTTCATTCTTGTAACCTACGCAATATTGTCACGGGTTGCTTAAATTTTCCTGTAAAAACATTCCGTAGAATGTGGGTTTCATTAACCTATACTGTCGGACGCTGTTGTTAGGTCTAAGTCAGTTTGGATGGGAAGGCCAGGGTTCGATTCACGGCATGACCATAGTGTTTTTCACTGCTCAATTATCCATTTATAAACTCAAATGTCTGTCAACTTCTCATTTTTATTCATTCATATATTACATAAGGTAATATAGGCCTATATATTAATATAATGATATAGCTCTAACAACAAAAATGTATAATGTACTCTGAAGTCCATTGAAAGTGCTTAAAATGACTAACATATTATAGTGCACCATGTGTGGTACAATAGAATGGGTGTCACAATGTCACTGTTATATGAATATGAACAAATGGCACATCTATTAAATTTGCATTTTAGGGGTTTCTTTTGTGTAATGATAGTACACTTTTTTATTCAGATTTACCTGCAAGTCAGGCATAATAGTCATTACGTGTAGTTACTTTAATACCAGACACTACGTCATACTCTGAACAATTTGACTAAGTGACACATATACATCGATCTTCTTCAACTGACCACTAACATGTTAGTGGTTTTTTGTTTGTTTGTTTTTATTTACTTATTTTTTGTCTTTTGTTGTTTGGTACCTGTCTCACTATCAGAGTTTGAGCCGAAAGTACATCATTTGTATCATTCAAAATGTTTTAAAGTAGTTTCCTGGTCAACAAGATGCATTGGACTTACGATGTTACCTCCTCAATGACTGCA
>CM037830.1:39653942-39692479 GCA_021234535.1 Stichopus chloronotus
TGGCTCATCGCGGGTGCTTAGACCCCAATGCAGGGGCACTCACCCCTCCCTACACGAGCCAGGGATGCAGAATGACGTAGACGAAAAACGAAAAAATACTAAAGAAAGACAGAAATAAAGAAAGACAGCAGACAAGAGAATGAGACAAAATTGAAAGACAGGGTGAAGAAAATGTAAGCTTTTATCAAACTTTTACATCGGAAGACTATGGAAAAGAATTTATCGGAAAGAAAGGTTTTCCATCAAAGAAAATACTGAGAGTGCCATTTCCTGGAACTTACTTGCTGAGCCTGGGAAGGGCTAATTCCGGCCATCTAGGGGATACACCTGTAAACATAACCTGCAAATATTTTGCTGTCACAACAAGAAAATCATGCGTGACAGCACCCATACAGCTGCACCTGCAGCAAGTGAAAACAACTGCAGGGTCAAGGCCGAGTGCCCAGTCAAAGGCAACTGCCTGACCTCAAATGTGGTCTACCAAGCCGACGTCACCACCCCAGAAAGTACCGCATCATACATAGGGATGACAGGGCACACATTCAAATCTCGGTTCGCCAACCACACGAAATCTCTCAGACACGCTAAGTACGAAACGGAAACAGAGTTGTCCAAGTACATTTGGCAGCTAAAGCGCCAGAACACCAACTACTCCATCAGTTGGAAAACAAACCACCCCCCCCCCCCACTCTGTAGACCCTGGGAGATGCAACCTGTGCAGAGAAGAGAAAGTACGTATCATGACTTTCAAGGGCAACCGCCTCCTCAATAAACGAAACGACTATCTCAGCGCTTGTCGACACACCCCCCAGTATTGTGGAAAATAAGTCAAGCATAAAACCAGCTCGCTCAACGGAATCCACACTGCGCAAGCTGACTCAGTCACCTGAAGAGTGCTGTACTGTAAGCACGAAACCTGCGGGTAGTGACTAAACGTAATCCCACTTTGTTATTGTGTTATACCAGCTCTACTCTCACCAAGTATTGAGCACTCTACACCGGGAACGCAAGTCACTTGCATATATATATATATATACACAGTATATATATATATATATATATATATACAGTTTATATATATTATACAGTTTTATATATATATATATCTATATATATCTCAGTTTCTATCTCTCTCCCGTTTCTCTCTCTCTCTCCCGTTTTACTCTATCTCTATCTATCTATATCTCTACTCTCTCTATCTTCTATCCTGTTATCTCTATCTCTGTCTATATCTCTACTGTCTATATAATCTACTCTCATCCTCTATCTCTCCGTTTCATCTCTCCAGTTTTCTCTCTCTCTCTATCTCTCTCCGTTTATCTATATCTTCCCTTTTCTTATATCTCTCTCAGTTTATCTATATTACGTATATCTATCTATCAGTATATCTATACAGTATACTCCCAATGTATTAGGATTAAACGCATCTGCTCTACGGAGAATGAATATGATAAGCATGTCATCAATCTGACAGAATTCTTACTTGATTGTGACTACCCTCTACATGTTATCAGGGAGGGGATAAACAAAGCTTCCATTCACCGTAGGAACAAACTACTGTCCTACAAGCCCAAAGTAAAAACTGTCGAATTCCTCTTGTCTTTGATTATTCATCTAAAACCGAGGGTCTACATCAATGTATTCGTTCGGATTTCAGTATCCTTCAATCAGATAACTCAATCTCGATCTTTTTAATGATCCTCCGTTAACTGCTAGACGACAGCCACCTAACCTCCAGTCCCTTCTTACATCCTCCATTCTTCCCACCACTAGAAACACAGGTAACAAAAAGTGTGGCAAACCCAGATGCCAAGTTCGTCGTTTCATTGTCACTGATGAAACTTTCACCCCTCCTGGCACTACATATAACATTCGGCCCCCTCCTCTTGATTGTGATACTCCTAATGTAGTCTACTTATTATGCTGCAACATATGTAATAAAGGTACTATGTTGGCCAGACAGCAAAAATTTAGGCTAAGGTTTAATAATCACAAAAAAACAACACAAGATGGGTCTTTGGGCTACCCTGTACCCAAACATTACAGCGGCGAACATAATCATTCACTTTCCAACTTGAAATGCATTTACTAGGTAACGGCTACTCTTCGATGACAAAAGGTTAAGAGCGAGAGTAATGGTCGGCTCTTAACGCTTATCCTCTTAAAAACTCATCAAGAGCTTTGAGAGATATACCTGTAATTTAAGATCTAGATTACTAATGGGCCCTGTCCCCTGCACTGTGGACGAGAATAAAGACTTATCGAAATTCTATCTTAAGTTACCATACTGTGGTAATATATCTAATCAAATTGCTAGGTCTATCTCTAAGTCTTTCAAACGTTGCTCTAATGCAGAACTACAGATCTCTTTCAGATGTTCTAAAATTGGTTCATTTTTCAAGGTTAAAGACAAAATTCCTGATCTTAAAAGCAGTGGTTGTATTTATCATATTCCTTGTGGAGACAAAACTTGTAAGGATAATTATATTGGGGAGTCCAAACTCAGGCTTTGTGATAGATTTAAAAAACATGTAAATGCTTACTATTTCAAAGAATTCAGTTCCATACACGATCACTGTAAAACGGCGTCCCATAAACTTCCAAACCCAGGTGATATTAAAGTTCTCCATGTAGAGAATGTCTGGTATAGACGCAAGATCATGGAGTCTCTTTTCATTAAGGACTTACAACCTACCCTGAATAGAAACGTCCAGAGTTTTAATCTTCAGCTATTTTGAGCTGGTATTACTCACTTACTTCTGTTACACCTGTTTTTTGTAATGTACTGACTTGTATTATCAGTTTGCTATTTCGCCTTGACGATGTAAGGTGTATTCTTACGAAATATGGCGTAATATATTTGATTCATCATGAATTTCAAACTCTATCGCTATTTTCAGTTTTATTATTAGTATATGGACCTCTCCAATCTTTGTATATGTATATATATGTATATTTTGCACCCAGGACTCTTTCTCATTCGTCCAGGAAATTTACATCCATGAACATGTCTAATCAATACATTGGTTTTCATATGATGTTATCAGTCTAATTCACAAATAATCCCTTATATGAAACTATTGACTTAGCCGTTGATCTAATTATTCAAAATAATTCAGATATTGGTATCGAGAGACGTGATCTTTAGAAATTACTAGTATTTGCTACCTCTCAAAACGCATTTCTTTTTAATGGCAATTATTATGACCAAGTGGATGGTGTGGCCATGGGCTCCCACTTGCACCAGTGTTAGCCAACTTATTCATGGGCCATCTTGAAAATTGTTTCTCAATGACACGTCAGCCCCAGCCAAACCGTATCTCTACCGTAGATATGTAGATGACATTTTCTGTTGTTTCGACAATGAGAATGACGATTACCCTTCTTGCATTATATCAATAATCAGCACCCTATATTCAATTCACCATTGAAAAACAGCATGATAATGTTCTGTCAAGTTCTAGATGTACTAATTTCTAATTCTGATCATGGCAATATTTCTGTGTATGACAAGGCTACATATTCTGGGTTACTTACCACTTTTCTAGTTTGATACCCTTTTCTTACAAAATAGGCCTTATTAAAACCTTGTTGACAGGATTCACAAGATTAACAAAACCTGGAAAGGGCTTCGACATTGATTTAAAAGAACTTTTCACAACTCTAGGAAAAAACCAATTTCCTTCTTATTTAATTTATAAAGTTGTATCTTCCTATCTAGACAGTAAGTTACCACCACAGAATGCTTTTGAGCAGTCTTTCCTCGACATTAAATATTACAAGCTTCCTTACATTGGACATTTTTTTTACCACACACAACAAAAAATCAGACAAATGATCAATTCCCATTGTACTAATATTGGACGTCAGACTTGTGTTTCACTTCATTTAAAATAAGTAAATTGTTTGTTACCAAGGATTCTATTCCAACAAATCTCAAATCCCATGTAGTCTACCAATTCAATTGTAGCTGTAACGCTTGCTATATCGGGGAAACCCACAGACATTTGGCTACAAGGATCAATGAGCATCTAAAATCCGATAAAAACTCACATGTTTACGAACACTTACACAAATCCCCCTCTTGCCAGACAAATGCGATCACAACTCTTTCAAAATCATTGACCGGAACCCACTAAGCTGCAGCTTAAACTCAAGGAAAGTCTTCATATCAACTGCAATCTGCCCAATCTCAACAAACAACTGGAATCCCCATTATTTTCTTTATTCAACTAAGTGTAACTTCTAAAGATTTTGTCTTTGACAACTCCATTTGTAGGTACTCTCCTTATTTAGTCTTATAATCAACCTGACGATGGAAGTTGACCTTCCGAAACATGTCGTATTTTTATTATAATCTTTGTGTACACTGTTAATATATTGATGTTTCCATCAATCAGCGGTGTATTGTTTCATTTTATATATTATATACTGTATATATATACTGTATATATTTATACTGTATATATACTGTATATACTGTATATATACTGTATATGTACGTATATATACTGTATATGTACTGTATATATACTGTATATGTACTGTACATATACTGTACATGTACTGTACATGTACTGTACATGTACTGTACATGTACTGTACATGTACTGTACATGTACTGTACATGTACTGTACATGTACTGTACATGTACTGTACATGTACTGTATATAACTGTATACGTACTGTATATCTACTGTATATCTACTGTATATGTACTGTATATCTACTGTATATGTACTGTATATCTACTGTATATGTACTGTATATAAACTGTATATACACTGTATATGTACTGTATATACACTGTATATATACTGTATATACACTGTATATCTACTGTATATACACTGTATATGTACTGTATATACACTGTATATGTACTGTATATACACTGTATATGTACTGTATATACACTGTATATGTACTGTATATACACTGTATATGTACTGTATATGCACTGTATATGTACTGTATATGCACTGTATATGTACTGTATATACACTGTATATGCACTGTATTCTGTATACACTGTATATGCCACTGTATATACACTGTATATGTACTGTAATATACACTGTATATGTACTGTTATAACACTGTATATATACTGTATATATATATAAAAAAACAGTCGGAATTAGGAAACTTTCTCACTCCTTCCCTCTGATATTAATATATCATAAGCACATGGCAGTTAACAATCAATATCCACTGCCCCCACTCTTTTTGAATTACGATACTATATCGTAATTTAAGGCAGTCATACGCTTCTTTATTTCTATGTTAATCCTTTATTTTGAGTGTACTTTTACCCTCTCTCCCCATGCCCTAAAAAACGAAGCCCCCTTATTTCCTAATGCCTAACCACTTCTGATGACCTCGTGAGATATTTTTCGTAAATTCAGTCGAAGAAAGAACATTTCACGTCAATAAAGTGATTACAAAAAACTGGCAATAGGTAAATAATGGTTGTTCGATTTGACTGTTTTGTTTTTGTACACGAGAGGGCAGCGGATTGATACAGATTTTTAAGGAGCTAAGTAACGTGATCAACAATAGTTGAAAGAATGACAAAGTATGTACACATATGTTGCACAATCGGTAGTTCTGTACTGTGGCGCCAACTCAATCCATTGAAGGGTGATAGGAGGAGAGAGAGATAAATCAGAAAGTGTAATTCATGCTAATCCTACTAGATTTTCCCTAGTGAGTAAGTTTTAGTTCATAAGGGGATAAGTAGAGCTTAGGGCGCCCATTTACTGCTTACCCCATGATAATGATTACGTATAACCAGGACTTACAACATGCCTTTGAAGTAATCAGTATTGCCGCTTTTGAAACCTGCTACTGAAACAAAATGGCTGGTTTTTATCATATATTGACTGACCTACGTCATGGAGAAAAGCAGAAGTTGCAGGCACAGTGAATCTTGTTGTGGTGTGGATAAAAAAGGGTGCTGTGCAGTTGTTCCCCGAACCCCGAAGTTCTTACTAGCACCGTTTTAAAGTTACATTTATTTTCTATTTTACTTTTTAATATAAATGCTTTGATGAATTGCCACCAAAATTTGTATTATTTCTTCGTATCGGATTGCTTCGAACTGAGTTTCATAGCCTGACAAATACTGAAGACCCTTTGTTTTTGAAACTGACGTCAAAGTCATAAAGTTGGTCGATTTAGTTGCTATACTGCTGACCATCTGCACATGCACATATGGGAGGTTCAGTTAAGTATCAAACAGTTGATCTATGCGCACTGGCAATGAACGCACGTTCACGGTTGTGTTACGTCATACCTTATGCAGAACAAGAGTAATTCCTGTAGCCATCATTCGGATTAAATGTGTTATTGTGGGTATGCATTAACTAATGTTGGCGGCAAGTCTGATAATTCAAAGGGATTTCTCTCCTTCTCTTCTTTACATTAATGATTCAAGAGACTCAGGGATGGTCTTCGAAAAGAAAGCAAGGTACGCATGCAAACTACCTTTATTGCGAAAGATCTCCAGAAATTACTTATGTCTTGTGAATATCTTGTGTATGTAAGGGAATCATCTTAGTTTGACAGTTGCCCTCACATCATCTATATTGTAATTCAATGGTCTGTCAGTCCCATTTTGCCTGGCTCAAAAGAAAAGATGTATAGGCTACTACGTGTGAAGTTACACCACTTGCACCTACATATTCTTACTAAACAATCCAGTGGGTATTTAGCCTTAATCAGATTTATCAGAATCCCGGAGCCCTGTGTAATGAAAAACATATCGTATTCCTTGAAACTTTTCGTTTGATTAAGAAGATGTTTTTGCCGAGTGATTAATACTGTCGCGTTTGATAAAATTGTTTAAGTGTTTAATTGTTGGTGCATGGTTAGTATATCTTTATGTTGATCTTACATCTTCTCCTCTAATCACGTGCAATTCGTTCACCTGCGAGGTAACTGGTACTTGCTTACCTAATTTGAAGCACATACATTAAACTTGCATGGTTCAGGTTGGTGTGGGATATCCTAGCTGTTGTAATTGGCACGGGTAATATTTCGTAAAAACAATCTGGGTTGTTCATTGTAAGAGTAAGAAAATATTTACTCGACCCCCTCCTCCTTAGAAGAAAAAACACTGCCACTTGTGACAAAGAAATATTTGACTTTTTGACGTCCATTGTATCTACTTTAATAGTCACCACGGGAGGATATTGTTTATTGACAAAAAAATGATGCAATCATATTATCGAAAGTGTAAATGCTCACACAAAATATCTCAAAATTAGGATGTTTACAATGTAACCTTGGGAAGCGTGCTTTCGGGGTTTTGAGCTGAATTCCCCCCTCCCCCCCAAAAAATAATAATTCTGTTCGCTTCTCTCTAAATGATAGTGGATAGTGTTTAAGATACTTCAGTTGGTAGATAACAACCATCCTATACCTACAGTTTAGAGACACTTGTCCAGAATTGATGCTCGTTTAGTGTACCCACTAAGGTCGGACTTTCAGTCGTTTCGTTTAGTGTGACTGAATGTACTTATACTGTCCCGCGACAATTCGACGATGCACCACGAAGTTTTTATGAGAGAAACGTAACATGTTTAGATGAACTATTACTTGTTTTTTATATAACCGTCTTAGAATGTTATGCAAAGCAGGAAAGTTCCAATTTGACAGCATTTAAGCGCACACTTGCTTGGGCAAAGTAACATTGCGTTATACTTGCAAAAGGTGCAATGTAAGTGAGCCTATGTGCAAACGCACAGAGCAGTATATCAGTACATTGTGCATCGTCCGAGATGAGCCTAGGCTATATTGAAAATGGTTTTCATTGCGATAGCATGGACACAGCCGATCTGTACATTACTGCACCCTAAACTTCGTTCAAACAAAGAATGCTTGTAGCTGCTACAACCACATTGATCTGTAGTGATTTAGGTCTCTATTCTCAAAACAATGCTTTCCCAGTCATTTTTAGTGCACTTTTCGAAGCTCTCTACTCTAACATTAATGTGGATTTCCCCTTCCCCCTTAATTAAGTGTTAAAGTTATTGTTATGCTAAGAATTTTTGTCCAAAGTTCAGCCTGTGAACATAACTGCCAGCTATGTAGCATAGTCTTAGTCTAATAGTGAAGATAACTGCTGTAGGCCTAAAATCTACTAAACCTGACGTGTTCGGTGTTCTAACTCCTATTACGTTCACATTGTAGCCTATTTTAGAAACATTTATAGCCCTGCATGCATGGTCTATTTAATTTTGCCATTATTTGTCCAATTTACTTTCAGAATACCAGCAGTATTTGCGACTCGTCACGGCTAGCCTTGTGACAGACAGTGTGACGTAATTGTTTCCAGAAGAAGATGGTCAAAAAGACTTAGAAATATAGGCTTCCTTTTGAAGCAGGCTTATGACAAGATTCAGCTGAAAGCATACTATGATTTGCTGTAAAGGGAGGGGGAAGTTATGATAAATGTTCTTTGGGAGGGACAATCTGAAAAATACTGAGATATGATATTTTTCAAAGTCTGAAATACCACGAAAATATGTTAATTCTACATTATCTTTGACAGGTTTTATATTATAGTAACTCAGATTACTGTGGAAATGTTTACTGTAGTGAATGTGCTATTGTAGTTGCATTTTGCAAGCCATGAAGTAAATGTCACCTGTTTTAGAGTTGTGTAATTGTTGCATGCTTATACAATTTTTTTTGGTCTTATAAAAGCATGAGCGTGTCTCACTGACAATGGAAAAGTAGCAATACACAGTATGTGACCTACATTGTTTGGGTGTCGGAGTTACTTGTAATGCCAAAGAGGTATGTGCATTTTATGCATGTATATTTTGTTGTTATAGTGCAATTTGTGTCAATTCGTTCCTAAATATTTGTGCATCATGAATACTTCTTCCTCTTATCAATGTAAGAAAATGAAACAGGTTTATATATTTGTATCCACTTTATTTTGATTTTGAATAGTTTCACGGAGTCCGGAAATTCAGAATAGTTTCCTTGATCGAATGGCTTCTGTTTGTTACTCTGCCTTTTTTTTTCTCGTTGCGCCTCTGCCGGTATATTTACTTTTAGGACATTTGAGGTGTATCGACATATGGCCTGTTGATTGCTTCAGCACTTTGCAGAGAAACCATTACATATATGATATGATATTGAAAATATTGAACCCTAATGAGTCATCTGTTATTCAAAAACAGAGACGATCATGAGTAGACTGCATTAAATAGACGACATTATTAGCTCAATTATATATTGTTCCTTTTAGTGATTAACATTTGTCTCACAATTTAAAAATTATTTTACGCACATTCATTAATTTAAAGTCAAAATACTTTTGGTTAGAAAAGGAGGTATGCTGAATATATTGCTCAGTATAGTAATTTGAGAAGGCATGCTGGAGACAAAAATGCATTTTTGTTGTTGTTGTTGTTGTGTGTCTATCAATCTGCTTTATTTTATAGTTTGTTTTTATTATCAGTCGATAAGCTTCCTTTGGAGGTGTGGTGATAAATGATTATAAGTACAGTCTTTTTTTTCTGAAAGTAGTTGTTCCTCAGATTTTTTTTTGTTGTTGAAAAGGTGCAATACAGCCTGTGAAAAAACTGTCTAGGAAAAAACATAAAACATATGTGATGGAAGAAGTAAGAGTGGGTACTGGTAGAATTTGTGATCAAATAATTTACATTGTACATGTATGGCACGAAGCTGCACATTTGCATGAAGTATCATTGACGATAGTGCAAATGAAATGTGTGCAAGGAAGAAGAGGTTCTACTACTGACTTTTGAGATATCTTTACGCTTGAGTCATGTTATTTCAAGTCACCATGGAGCTATTAAAATTACACACTGGTAATCCACTATCACAGCCCCCCACATTGTCTTAGGGAGTTACGCTTTATTAAGGTTACATTTCCCCTATACCTGAATTTTTTTTAGAATAAACTCTCTGAGTAAGGAGGCTTGGCCTAACATTAGCCTAGGCTACGTCCGTGTTTGATTATCTTCACAATAAGGCGTGTAGCATCATTTACTTAGGCCTAGGCTTATGCTTCTCATAATTCGATATACCGCCTAGCGAGTTCACCAAACGCGTGGCAACCAGATAGTATGTGATTTCTTCGTTTGCCAAATCAGTCACATTGAAAGGACTTGTGGATGACAATGTTGGGTCCATAAAGGACGAAGGACATATATGCCTAGTACTATGGAATGCTTTGTGCAAAGGGAAGAGCATCATGATTAACTAATGCGTTAGTGAGTTTCACATTAGCTGCAGCAAGCAACATTGTCACAGTTTTTGAAATTACATCCCAGAGGATTGTTTCTCCTAGTTCTTGTCAAGGTGGTAAATTCTGTTTTTTTTCAGTTAACATCACTTAAACCAAATGCAGGGAAAACTTTGCAAAACATATTGACAAATGTACTACATGCATCTGTTACGGAGATTTTGCATATGCTATGTTTGAAACTCAAAGCGATTTACTGTATGTACAGTAGGTGACTGCACGGTGGGTGGTGGGATACAATGGCACTACTGTATATGTATGGTGCAGTATATACAGGAAAAGGTGATAAGGATATTTTGCTCACATGTGGCTCTTACCAGAAAACACCAGAAGTTTTGTAGATGTAGGAAATTTGTGACTAGCTCGGGGTGTTCAGTTTGGATTGCATTGTTGCGCATGCTGCAATAAGCTGGACTCCAGTCACTTGCTCAAAAGCTGTCCGAGGAGAGTTTGAATAGTTCTGACATATCATTTTACAACAGGCAGAAAAGTTTGATCAATGTATGACAAATCAGTGGTGTTATTGATGTTATGATTGTTTACAATGTTTTCAAGTTTGTAAGAGTAAAATTATTTTGATTTCATATGTGGCTGCTGAATTTCAATTAGGATATATATTTTGTTGGACAAAGTGTAACGTGAGTCACGGTAACGTGAGTACTAATTTATCTCTTCCCCATACGTAGTGTACAGGGAGGAGATACTGTAATTACTTGAGCCATGTAAGTCGCCAAAAATGACACTTACACCCCTTTTAGTATTCAACCAAAATTTGGTACGTCAGTCCTTAGTCCTTAAATGGGGTTACCTCATGGTATACAAATGACATGGACCAGGTTTTCCCTCTGGGGTCAGGGGGTGAGAAGCTGTGAGTGTGGGTGGGTGATTGCGTGTTCAATAGAACTTGTCTGACGATCTTCTCCTAGACGGTACGTCGGATGAACCTCAAACTTGGTAGGTAGGTGCCAGGCAGGTATAGGGTGTAATGTCCACCCGAGAGATGACGTCATAGGTAAAGGTTACTAAAACCAAAAACACATTTTTAGCATTATCTCAATGTGTGAATATCGTAGAGTGATAAAACTACCATATATGGAAAGTAGGCAATACGAGGTTTTCAAACAAATTGAGGACGTCACCAGGTCAAAGGTCACGTGATTAAAGGTCAAATCGACGAAAATGCTCTAAAAACGGTGTCGCGCAATCCTCCTAGACGGTAAGTCGGACGAACTTCAAACCGTGGGAAAGTGCCCGGATAAGTCGTATATTGTCCGCCAGACAAATGATGTCGTAAATCAAAGGTCAAGGATTACAAAAAGCAAAATCACACTTTTAGCATTGTCTGTATGAGCAAATATCCTACGTAACATGTGTGGAAAGTAGACAATACCAAAAAATAAAAATGTTGATGGCGTCAAGAGGTAAAATGTCAAATGGGCAAAATGCTTTCAAAAAGCGTGACACGATCTCCTCCTAGGTCATGATTTCTTTAACGTATACTACAGTGTTAGGTACTGGTAGTACATGGTGTCAACATATCGTTTACATATACTTTCCATGAATGTGACACAGTTTTCAAAATATTCGATCATGTTCCGGGTTAAGGTGTTTACGTCTGGTAACAATGTCAGTTCCCCGTACGTTGATAATACCTTCACTCAATCTGAAGCAATGATAAAATTTAGGCCTGCAGCTCAGCGAACTTTAAGAGAATGAGTATGCAAAACGATAGGGATGAGATTTGCAACTCCGTGGATTGCCTACTTGTTGATATTTCAATTACAAAGTAATAAGAATTGTTATTGTTCTTATGTTGTTAGCATTCAGACATGTGCACAAAACGACATACTAATGAGTATTCTTTGTTGGGGGTATACGTTTAGAAGAAATTTGAAAAGAAGAGACGTGTTTTTTTCCTTGTCCTTATCATGTAACGTGTGTAACACAGATGTTAGCATTAATCAAACAAACATTGTTTGATCAGAATATCATCTCTTAAAGGCAGTTCATGCCTTATGACATATGTCCCATTACCAGCAGTATGGAGTAACTAAATGCCAAGCTTCTATATTTATGCCAAGATGTATTTAAAAAAACGGGCAAAAAAGTAACGTGAGTAATGGTGGAATTGCCCAACTAATTCTCTCCATAATCTACACTGACGACCAATTTTGGTATGTCACGGAATCGTAAAATAGGTAAATCATGATCACAGGAAGTAATCTCTGAGCAGAGATCTTTCTTATAGAGATAGTACTTACAACAAGTGACTGATGTTGGTCTACAATAGGGTACGCTAAAGAGTCTGTAATCCGGACAATTCGCCTTTTTGACCTTGGCATCTACCAAATGAATTATCTTTCGAGCTATTATGTATGATTCTGATACGTTTATGGTTCTGATGGTGACATGTACGTTGAAGACTCCTCCCAAGCAATTAGAACCCCCTTTTGACAAAATGCTTTAGGCTATACGCAGGAGGTTGATACTGTATATAGCGTATCAGAACATAGAACACAGAATACAAGGCCTTCAGTGACTCTGTCAGTTTACCCTATTATATAGCAGCTGTCTGTTACAGTGGTAATTTGTTCATCCCATACATTTCCTCAATAGGTTTACACCAAGTGTATGTTAGCGAAATAAAGAAAGAAGCAATCTAATCAATAACATAGATCTAAATATAAATTGACCAAATTTTCGGACTGCCTTACATTTTAAACCTGGCAAATGCCTCGTTCCCAGTCTACGAAACATTAAGCGATCTAATTAGTTGTAAGGTTTGAGCTCAAGTGTCTTACACTCATACCATAAACCTTGTTAATTTCTTTTATCATCATCTCCTTCTCATTCTTCCCATCCTGCTCTTGGTTTTTTCCTTCCTCCTCACTGTTGAGAATCGACAGGTTTCTGACGGTTTTTTATGTAGCCTAACACAACGATGACATACATTGAATTGAGACTAACCATATGTTGTCTGTTAATTATTGTAATAAGTGCCATCTTTAGATACAATTTTATGGATTTCTGTAACTTTTTGAGCCCCCGCATAGATTGTTTATCGCCTTTCATGCCTTTAAGAGTTGAATTTGATTTATGTCCCCCACGATATATTACGCGACTGTGTGTATATTACCATTAGTCTCTGATCATGTTTGCGTGAGGTAAGTATGAACATGAATAGGCTAGACCATTACAGGAAGCAGCAGTACATAGTTTCAGAGCAGTTTCATGAAGAACATTAAGTTTATGTACTCAGTGGAATTTAGTACCGGTACGTGACCTATAAGCTCCAGTGATTCTTATGCACATTGTGGCATGCTTACCAAGCGTCTACTAATTAATTTAGTTAACGATAACTGGCTTTTTAATCACCACAAGCGATGTACGCGTAACCTAACACAGTAGTGACATTTCGCCCAAGCCTTTGAAATTTAACTGCCCGTGACATACAATGTCTATACAGTTCCTAAAGAATTCAAAAGGTTCAATATGTTCAAAACCATTTTCAATACAACCTCGGCTAATCTAGGACGATGCAGCATAAAGTGTTGCCCATAGGCTCACTTACATTACACTGTTTACATGTATAAAATAATGTTACATTGCCCAAAACAAGTATGCGCCTAAATGCTATCACATGCAAGTTTCCTGCTTTGTATAACATTCTAAGATGGTTCCATATACCAAAACAGGTAATAGTTCATCAAAATATTTTACGATGGTCTAAAAAAGCTTACCAACGCAGTGCGTTAATGCTTTCCGGCGTGGCCAAAGACGTGATTTACGACACTGATTGCTTTCGCGGATGCGTCGTCGAGTTGTCGTGGGACAGTAAGTTAGTCCAGTCACATTAAACGAAACGACTCAAAGTCCGATCCTAGTGGGTGAACTATATGAGCTTCATGGACAAGTGTCCTTAAACTGTACGTATAGGAGTATCTACCCGAATAAATCATCTTAGCACACAATATGGCGGCTTCAGTGCTTCACTTTTACTACACCACGGAAAAGTCCGCTTTATATTATGTCTTTGGCCAATCTACCTCCCGCGAACTCTTTTTTCTCTTTGAAACGCTCTCTTAAGCTCACCTCACGCTCTGCGAACTTTTGTCTCCGATACGATACGACGCGATATTTTTGAAAGTCTACACGGGTTATTATATTGTGGACCAGTTGTCCTCGCACTCTATTTTATGGCACGTTTTTCATACGATGACTTTACTAATACATTACTTGCATCTGAAGTTATAAAAACTGCTCGTTGAAAAGAAAAGAATGTTGCTCTCTGGCAGGCGCGATACCGCAAATACTTCCGCCCTGCAAGGGATCTTTAACAACTCCCTGCTTTCATATTACGCTCTTATTGTTTCTGAGACCACGACCCGACGCGATAGGACCCCCTCCCCTTTTTTTTTCCTTTTTCTTGAGCACGTTCAAAAATCTACGCTACGATGCGATAATTAAAGTTTAATCAACGCTGGACCGTGTATTAGCTGTAGGATAATGCACGATCGGGGTTAATGAAAGTGATGCACGAGGGCGCAGAGGGCGATTTTGATGAAAAAAGTACGAAAAAAGAAAGGAATTTGGTTCTTAAATAACCGCATTTTATTGAAAAGGAACCCAGAGAAAAGGTAAACAAACTTACGTGTCAACAATGTTATATATTATATATGAACAGAAAGTAACACTTACACAAAAAGAACAACAATAACAATTGACAGAGCGCAATGCCTGCTTTAGGTAGTTTGCTCTTACGTAGTGTACTAATGTGTACATTCTGTGGTTCGGTGTACGTGTATTCACTGTGCAGTGTGTACATAACTGCGTGCTACAGAGCTTTGTACAGCCTACAGGGCCTGATTATTGATTTTGTATAAAGACAGTGACAGCTTTAATGAATATGCATTTCGAGAAAAACTTGGACATGCTTGATGGAGAGTTAACTTGGTGCTTACAGTGTCCGTCTTGCAATCAAAGGGTCCCCGTATCAAATCCCGGTGGAACTCCTTGGAAAATTTCTGGGGATTCAAACTGGACTTGTTCAGTTAAGCTGTTTACAGTGGTGCTGAGGGGGTTATTTGAGTTCCTGTTGTCAGATTTAAGTCTTGTCCTCTCCAGGTTGCTTGGTACAGCTGATGGGCTGCTGAGTTGGGCAGGTTCTCCACCCCTCCCAGCCTTTGGGAAAGTGGCTAAAGACTGGAGGACACACTCTCGTCCTTCTGATGGGGCGTTAAATCGCGGTCCCGGAAGCGGTTTGGGTTTGCATTGGTTTGCATTCGCGATTGTCTGGTTTCACCCCCTGCCTCGATATTCTCTGGAGACTTATCGAAAAGAGAAGGCGAATCCCGGAGGTGTTCGTCTACGATCAACATGGTATAGGGTCCTTCATGAGCCCATATGGGGCTTCCTGATCCTCAGCTTTCAAATTCAATTCAAATTGATGTCTTACTCTCAGTCCTAACAGCAGCAGTAAGTGGAAGACTTGTTGTGTGCGGATCCTAATTTTCCTGTGAGTGTGAGAGCTCTCAGTGTGCTATGCAAAATTTCGGAACTAGGCCTAAGTTAGTTCAACAAAGAAGACGGATTGCAACATGGCTAAAACGTTGCTGTTAAAACATTGCTGTAAGATCACTTAATGGCTGGTTTGGGGATAACTCATGTCAAAGATTTCCCTGTTTATTTGTTCACCATGTAGGGCCTAGGTCTATCAATAGGCCTAAATTATTTGTCTTGTGGAGTTCTCTGTCCTTAAGAATATTAATCCGGTGGTTGTATGAAGACCCTTCAAGATGGCGATGTATTGCAGTCCTTAGCCCTCTTTAACGATTTTATTGTATAGGAAATTGTTTTTGAATATCTGAGCAGAATTCTACAAAAAAGGAAAGCTAATTCCGGTAGACTATCAAACTTTCGAAGGTGTTCAAAATATACTGAAGAAGCTTTCACCCGACAAAATTCTGATATTTAGGTAAGATTACCGTGCCTCAGAAGGATTACCACTGACAGTATATTGTGGTGTTGTTACGTAGTTTTACCTAGATTTACATTTCACTTTTCAGCAGGCCCTAGGCGCTGCCTAGGTAACGTTAGAACTAAGAACTACGAATTTCAAATGGAACGTTATTTCCCTAGTGCAGGCCTGTTACTAGTAATACTGTATTAGCCATTGTTTTGTCCAAGATATAGCAGACAGAAAACACACTGTCGCTCTACCGTTTTATTGTATTCATCGGCCGTTGATTGACCGTGCTTTAACAAGTTGGGGTTATCACCGATTAACCCACGGTCATCTGACTGAATGGGCCAATAGGAGTTGAGGATTCTTTTCAAGTATGTATGAACAGGGAGGTGTGCTGTAAATCGTGTAATATCTAACGTACAAGCACTCACGCAATGCAATTCTCTAGGTTGTCGCGCGTGGTTCGATATCAACGAAAAATCTCAGCGTGTGAGGCGGGCTCGGTTTCGTCCTCTTAGGTAATTCATTTGAATGATCCTAGTTCGACTTATACTTACTGTTCTTTTTTTTTAATTTTTCCTTGCATTTTATCATACTTGTATTTTAGATATCATTGTTATTGTCTTTTCTTACTTAACTTATATCTTTTTTCATATTCATTGTGCCACTGTCTTTTCTTCTTTTTATTGTATTAATTTTCAGTAGTTTTAAGCGTTTGTTTTGTTTTATTTCACTTGTTTACTATGTTATTTTGTCACTTTTTTTCTTTATGCTTTTTAACTTAAAACTTACTAGCTCTGTGTTTTTACTGTGTAAAGTGCTTAGAGTATGCCTAAGGTTAAGCGCTACATTAATGCTGTAAGTAATAAGAAGATACATTAACCAATGTATGGATGGAATATAATTTGAATGTCGGTATGACTTAAAAAATAAAAAAAGTGCAAAAAAGAAGTAGCTCAGGTAGACATTATCAGGAGGGAAGATTAAAATGAATACAAAGTGAACGATAATTCCAACCAATCCGAACAGAGGAAGAGTAAAAAACACAATAAACAAATGCACTGAGGTTTCGGTGAACTACATTTAGACTGAATATTCCCAAGAAATGGCTCTTGTAGGCTAAATGTTCTTCACTCTTGTGTGACAAAGACAGGTTATTCTACTGAAGCAGTGAAGTCACCAGAGTTTAACCCCTGGTGACCTCAGATGGCCTCTCACTTCACCAAAATCAACAAATTTCATCTAGTCGACAGGGGAAATGAAACTTTCCAAACATGCAAACGATTTTCAGTTTATGAACTGTAGCACAGTTACAACTGACCTCCACCAAATGTAAGGATTCATTTACATGATACACCATGTCCAAAACATACCCAAATATGAAAAGTATCCAAGTTTCCTATCTTGAGATATCATGATTACAGGATTTTCATAGCTTCGCCTCTGGTGATCTCAGATGGTGTTTGACTTGTTTTTCAAAAGCTTTGGTTAAACCTACCTAATATGGACTAATCACATGCCAAGTAACAGAATTATCATTGTCCATCTTCTTGGAATACATTAGTTACAAAGTTTCTAGCATTTGAAGTTTGTGACCTTAGATGACGTGTGACCTTCACTGAAACGATAGCGGTATTTGATGTAATGCGTTCACATGCTAAGAATCAAAAGTTTTTATAATTCCTTGAGATAATGCGTTAACAAACATTCGGTTTTTGTCCTGCAGTGATCACAGGTGACCCTTGACCCACCAAAAAAACAATATGCTTTACCACACTAACATTTCCATGATTCCTACTTTGAGAAATTTCGTTAGCAAAGTTTCCAGTTTTGGACCTCTGATGATCTTTGACCTCCACCTATAACAACAGGATTCTTAGACTTATGTAATGCATTACCATGCTACTGTAAGTATCAAAATTGTCCATGATTTCAGTCTTGTGACAATATATTAGCAAACTTTTCAGTGTTTGATTTCTAATGAACTCTGATGACCTTTGACCTCCACTCAAAAGAATTGGGCTCTATTACTCGATATCATACATAGCCATGCTACTGTATCAAAAGTTTCTGTGATTTTTATCTTGAGAAATTTTGTGAACAAATGTTTCAGTGTTTGAAATCTAGGGACCTTTGGTGACCCTCGACATCCACAAAAACAAATGACATCCAGGCACTTACCCACCAATTTTGAAGTTCATCTGACTTATCGTCTAGGAGGAGGTCGTGACACACTTTTTAAAAGCATTTTTTGCCGTTTTGACCTTTAACCTTCACCTCGTCACGCCATTAATATTTTTCAAAAAATTCTTGTATACTCTACTGTCTATATATGGTAGTGTTACAACTCTTAGGATATTTTCACATAGAGAAAATACTGAAAGTTTGTCTTTGTTTTCATGACCTGAGACCCGTGATCTTTGACCTATGGCGTTATATCAGTCTGGCGGCTTGTTGGCTAGGTGCTTGGGTATGTTGTATAGTTTATCAGACTTCCCGTCTAAGAGGAGATCGTGAGACACGTTTTATATCATTTTTGACGATTTGAACTTGAATCACGTGACCTTTGACCTGGTAACCCCATCAATATTTCCTTTTAAAAAATTCTGGTGTATTCTACTTTTATACATGGCACTTTTACAATTCTAGGATATACACACATTGATATAATGCTAAAAATGTATTTTCCGTTTACATGACCTGTCATCCAACCGTTGACCTATGACATCATTGCTCGGGCGGACACTACACCTTATCTCCGGGCACCTTCTTACCAAGTTTGAAGTTTATCCGAGTTACTGTCTAGGAGTAGATCGTGACACAAGTTCGGTTGTACACATACACACACACGCACAAATTTGGACCCCACTTCTCCCTCCCCTAACCCCAGTGGCTAAACCCAATCCATGTCATTTGTATATCACGAGGTACCCCCACATAAGGGCTACTGGTCCACCAAGTTTCGGTTGAATACTACAAGGGGGGTAAGGTGGGCTACCATTTAAGTGTCATTTTTGGCGACTTTAATCGCTCAAGTAAGTACAATATCTCCTCGCTGTATACTACGTAGAGGGTTAGAGTTAAGGGGCAGAATATACATGCATCCCCTAAGATAATTCATTATCTAAGTGCATCCCACCACGGGTTATTTGCGAACTAGTCTCCTAGGCTGTGCAAAACCTGGTTCTGATAAAATTATTGTTTGACTAAAAAGTAACGTTCTCACAATTAGCAGGAATGTTCAAATACATAACCCACTGGCGCCATTTCTGCTAAAAGTTTTTTGGCAAAAATAAGGTGGTGTCTATTGTCCAGATGCCGGCTCTACTTTTCTTTTACCAAACGATCATCAAATTTAACCAATTTGCTATAAGAGTGATACACTGTAGCTTCACTATTTTGTTCATAGGAAAGGCCTTGCAAAATTTTGCATATATTACCCAATTAGCTCTCAAGATATGGTGGAAATCCAATTTTTGAAGCAAAATTGGATTTCTCAAAAATCAGCACTGAGCTTTCACTGGATTAACCATTACAGTAATATGTTAAACAAAGTGTTCTCAGGTGAGACCTTACAAAGCTTTAAGTTAACTGGTCTAATAGTTCTCAAGATATGCTGGAAATACAAATTTGGGGGCAAAATTAACTTTTTCTCAAAAAGTCTGTAAATTGCACACTCTTTACTATAAAAGTAGTGTATTTTGAATATTACATTCTGAGGTAAAACCTTGCAAAATTTTGCATTGAATGCTCAATAACTTCTCAAGATATGCTAGAAACACCAACCTGGAGGTAAAAATTTACTTTTGTTTCCTAAAAAATCAGCAAATTTTACTGGATTTCCAATTACAGCAATATATATTAAGTTAAACATGTCAATTTTCGCGTATATGTTATTGTTGATGTGGCGAAAAGGGGAGGGGTGAGGCTTGGAGCCCTTCCTTGAATCTGCGCCTGTTTAAGGTGCCTATGTGACGTCGCTGGAGCAACAGTGGGGTTACACGGATTTGGTTACATGCTATTGAAATATGATCAGTAACATTTCGAATATAAAATCATAAAATCGTTTTGTGCCCAATAGGTATATGATCTGTCAAACAGTGTTACCATCATAATATTGATTATTATTCAGACGGGTTTGCAATAAAGTAAAACTGTTGATGATTTCAAATGACCTTTTAACAGTAAACGTACTACGTCTCGTGTGCCACGTAAGGGGCGACCACGTGGACACGTGCATTCCCCAGAATATGTTATTAAGGATGACGTCAATTCTTTAAAATTGTTTTACAGTAATATGTTAAACCAGGGAGCTCCCTGGTTGAACAAAGTATTACCTTGCGGTGAATGTAATAACTTTGTACACCCAAACTTTTGAATGTTTAAATAGATATACAAAAGATCTTACCTTAGCAGTGTTTACCTCTGGCACAATTTAGTTCGGACACTTTCCTCTAAGCTGGCTGATGTGAGGAAGGGGCTACGGGTTTTTGCTCACGTCAGATAGGCTGGATGGAAATTGGTGCAATATTTGGTGCCAAATCTTTGGGTTGATTACATCACCAAGTATTCCACCTTTTTAAAGGGATATTTAATCTTTTTTCAAAGGTGTAGCCAGGATTTTTTTTTATGAGGTGGAAAATCGACTCATCATCCCTATTTTTGACGGTGCTCTTAGCGGAGGGGTATGAGGGGAAGGGTGTCGCCCTACCAAGGCTTGAGCCAGGAATTCAAATCAGTTAGTCCATAGGTAGGCCTAGGAGGCATTAGGAAATGTCTAAGGGGATGGGCTATCCCCTCCCCTTTGAGAAGCCCATCCCCTTTTCCTAGAAAGAATCGTGTTTTCCATTCTTGGTCGCCCCATCGTGGTGTATAATTGACTTTTTTTGACACCCGCAACCCATGAACGTAATATAGCACAAAGACTAAAAAGTATTGCAGGGGGCAGGGAGCCGTCAGGACTATCAGAGCCGTAGATAGAGAGAGTTTGACCAACTTTGTAACCGGCTTGGATCGGTCGAGGGGAACACCCCCACTTTGGAGCTAAATTATGTTTAGTCTATAGTTTATCTTCCTAACAGATTACACGCACACGTTATATGTATGGATAGTGGTACAGAGACGACAGTCACGACGTTAGCGAACCCTCGCCGAACAGAAAAAAAGAAGAAGAAAAAACAGGCAGTAGACGCACATAAATGTGTACTTTTCACAGATAATTTGCTGGTCCACCTATTGATACAGAAAACGATCATTTTGTTGGAAACCGCACGTCTAGGCTAACGTCAAACGAAACATTACTGACGTGTATGTTTCTAAATATTAAAATGCTTACTTTATGAGCGTTAATTTATCTGTTTCAAAGTAAGCTGCATATGATTTGGCATTACAGTACAATCAGCCTGTTTGGCAGTAAGCTGGCATACATACTCAATTGAATCATGTTAGTGTTGTTACTAGGCCCACAGGCCAAGTGCAGCCTAGTTAGGCTATGACCTCATAGGCCAAATAATAATAATGTTAACCGATACCCTACTACTGTTCATGCATAGCTAAGTAGCCTATGCTATAAAAGGGGACTATGTTATCGTAAGACTGGGCTTATGTTGGAGTAATTGCATTTGATTGCTTGGCTCAGAACATTTCCAAAGAGAAGAGGCCATCTAGAGTTTGAAAACTACTCCTAAGATGAATTCAAACTTCTGCCACACCTATCACTGCAGTCACTGTTCCGATGTAGTTTGGCTATACGGTGGGCAAGTTGTCCTGCTATCGCAGATCCGAGGGTCAAATCTATCAGTTACAGTCATAAAAGTGGTTGAATATGCAACGTTGCATTTGAGCCTTTCAACTATCATAAATCCCTTCACCATACCACGGGGTTGAGTTGCCGATCGAGTGAATCCAACTAACCCAACTTCAGAACTGAAACCTATGTTTTAGTTAATGGAATGACGTGTCTCTGATTTTCAAATGGGCACACAGTTGAAATTGTTCAAGACAATGTTTCATTTCATCATGGAATTGTTTGCCGTTATAAGCTGAATAGACTAGTGAGTACCAACCTGAGCATAAGAGTATATGTGGGAAAACTTAGGAGGTTAGGTCTATAGCATCACCATACCAAGGTAAGGTACAGTATGCTAACATGTGCTTCTAATTGACTGGGCTAAAGGCCTGAAGAGAAAAGTAGGTATACACAGTGTAAAAAAAACCCAAAATCATATACTTGGCTTAGTGAAATACACTGAAATAAGTGAGTGTGAAGGACTGTAACATAAATACATACCTTTAATTCAAGCAACCTAAAAGTAATGATATGATCACAATCAGCAGTTCAATTAAGGATCACTTAAAAGGAAGATTTAATTGGGAAAAATTTGCTATTCACTGCAGTGTACGCAATTTTCATATTACTTAAATTTAGTTGCAACCTTTCTACCAATGTACAGTAACTTGAAATCAGACTTTTTTCCGGTACTAATGATATTGTGTTGTGCAAAGAAGTGGAAAGTTGGAATTTTTTACCATGAATATTGTTGACTTCAGCTAACCTACTGCTGCACCCTGCACTGCTGGAACCTGTTTATATTACCTCAGTTATGTCTCAGACTTGAAATGAACACACAGTGGCACAATGCCCTATGGGGGAGGGGGAAAATGAGAAGTTTCCTTGTATCATGGAAGAGAGAAAATTAACCTTGCTGCTATCATTTGGACAATCTGGGCCTGAGCAGTTTACTAATTATTGTGCTGGCAGATTGGGTAGTGCCAAATAGATCATTTATCAACAATTAGTTGAAATTGTGTCTCTTACATGAGCTTGTGAGGTTGGATACCTAAATTATACGTTCAGATTCTGTACTTCTTTATTAGAGTAAAATTATGTTACAGTTTGTACGAAAAGAAAAAAAATGGGCGAACGTTTTATACAAATTATCATTCACCCTTGTTTTTTGGAACCGTAAGCTGTTAAAACAAGAGATCTCAAAATGTAGAGTGTCTGAATGCCCTTAAACGTGACCCGAAGAGTTCACCTTTCTGCAATCGTGGGAGGGGGTGGGGGGTGTTGGCAACAAATTCTTAGTAAGCTTAGCGGCAGCCGTTAGTGGCACCCCTCAGGTGGTAATACCTGAAACTATGAATTACCCCTCCCTCCCCTTGCTTCCTTAACTTTAAGGTATTATTCCCACTGCCCTGAGCTGTGTAATGTGGCCTTTTAATGATAAATTCCTCTTCTGATGGTGTTTTATCTTGATTTTATCGATTACTAATTTTATCTTGTGATAGCCACATTGAATAAGCAGTGTGTCTAATTACTAATTATGTAGGACAGTCAGGTTGGTCGTCGTGGATTAGAGCTGGTCGTCGACTATGTCACAAACCACAGATATCACAGTCAATTACGTCAGGATGGCCACGCCCTTCGTGTACATGCATAGTGTTAGAAAATCTGTTGGGTGTGAAGTTTGAACATGTCATGTTGCACATGAGAGGTTTATTTCAAAACGTCAAGAATATGAATAAAAATGGTTTGAAATGGCTTGAATAATGTCAATGTCGCTTGACTGAAATTCTCTTAGAACTCCGACAACAAGACGGTTACTCGTTAATGGCATATTAATTTTTTACATTGAAATCTATGAAACAGTTCTTTCGCGGGTTCCTTTTGCTAATCAGCAATTTTATAATAGAAATAAACGCCCAGGTTGTACACAAGTACTATTTACGTTCCCGCACTCCGCACACTGTGTACTCACGATCGTTCGTACTTCCTGCAACTGGAACTGCCTGGACCTATTTTGCTCACTGTGACGTTAGAAACTGCCCAGTTGGGCAAACTCTCTCTATATATGGCTCCGAGGATTATCTAAGCGGAGAGCCACCATCGGTTTGCGCGGATCGTATAAGAAAATGTTTGGCTTTTCAAAACGTCCGGACGGCCGGAAACAGCGCTTCCAGAGTGTTCCATGCTGCTTGTATCCAGCCTTGAAATAGGTATCTCATACCTGCAATTTCTCAATTAGGCCTAATGAAATAAAACGAAATGCATGAAAAAGGGTAATACATATCAGGTGGGTTGAGATTATATAAAAGTCATAATGAATTATTCACCCTGTCTTCTTTGAACAATTGGCATACAGTAGAGGGAGTGGTGTGTTGGACATAACTCTAGAAACCACATTTTTATTGGTTGATAAAGGCCCATTTTAAGACGGCTTGATAATGAAAATAAATATTGGAGTAGGCGGTTGGTCATTAACTAAGGAAACGAAACAACTCAGATCCCGATTGAATTTTTTTTGGGGGGTGACACCAGAGCAAAACATGACCTTTTTTTTAAATGTAAATGACATACATACACATAAGTGGTGGAACTGACATTTTTTTACGTAGATTTGAAAATTCCTTTTAAATAGTGTAATTACTTTTAAGTAGCTATACGACAGAATATTGGTTCGTATAGGAAAAAAAAACTTACAAATAGGCATTGACAACCAATACTTTTGGGAGGATTCTATTTTTTTTTTTTATTGAGCATGATTGTTGGAAAAAATAGACGATCACTGTTTCTAGAATCTATGACGTCATTAATATTCACTGTTTTGATTGACAGTTCGTGGAGGCGTATTGCGTCCAGTGTGAAATGAATATGCCGACCGGTCTGGTGTGGATCACATCCTCTAGCCCCATAATCGGATACTGGGTGTAAGCAACAGGCGCATGTAAGGCCAATCGAAACATCGAATAAACGATTTCACACCTTTATGAACACCTTGTTTTCAATTGTGTTGTAAATTTGTTTCGTCTCAGTTTTCAGTTCATAAAAAGATCACGCTTGTGAAGCCCTGCGATATCCTAGTCCAATCAGTTCAGTTTAGGTCAGTACCAGTTCTCCCCAACTTCCTTCAACTTATCATCCCTCCCTTTTTCCTTTTTTTTTTTCTTGTTTTGTTTTTGCTCTCCTTCATTCTTCAACATCATCCGTCCTGTCGCCAAATTTCTGTGGGGGTGCACCCTGCTCCCCTTGCACACCCCACCCCAGTTGGCTGCGCCAGTGTCTTGTTTGCATTGGTGAATTTTCTCACTTTTAAAAGGCACAACACATTTTTGTTCGACTGTTACCGATCTGTTTATTTCATAATCGTTCAGACGCCGATTACCGATTAGGCCTATTTCACCCATTTCGTTGGGTTACCTGATGTGTATGCACTGTACAGTGTTTACGTTGCATAGCCATGCAAACACGAAGAGGTGAAAACGATGCGTGCTGAGTAGTAGATAGACTGCATGGGCGGCACCCCCCGGGGGGACTTACTCCCCGATTTTCTGGTCGTACTTTGCACCGCCCCGATTCTTCTGGTCGCACTCGGCACCGCCCCGATTTTCTGGACACACTCACGGCCCCTTTTTTTATTCTCTGGGAACATATGTTGTTGCATTGCACAATGGTTGCTTGAATCAACAGGTTTTAACATTTTTTTGTTTTTTCTTTTGTTTTTTTCTTTTCTTTTGTCATTATTTATTTTTAGGCAAACGTGTCACGACCCGTTCACGACGTCATTGGTTTATGTTTAAAATACTTGTATAAGAACGTGCTGTGACACGGATAGACGACGTCATTGCTACTTTTAGCAAACGAGCCTATATGAGGTGAACTTTTCTCGACCAAGGTATTCATTTTTGACTTTGCAATCATTTTGAAACGAAGCAGCCTAGTAAAACACCATGGATGACGATCAGACATTTACAGAAATACCAGTCGAAATTGTACAATGCTGACTGGCGTGTACATTACAATGTTGAAGACGGTCAACAATATTTTATGAACGAACAAACGAAAATGCGTTCCGATAGGCTGCCCACCGTGGAGAAAAGTCCCTTAACCAATCTAACGTTTTCGAGAACGCTAATATTGACTTGACAGAGGGTCTCATCCCTCCTTTTACACTGATATAATCGAGACCGAAGGAAATCTTGGAACAACACCTGGACAGTCACCGAGGGAGGAAAAAACATATTGAGAAAGGAGCGGGGTAAACCGTGCCAGAAGCTTATGGACGATCCCACTACCAATTTCCCGTTGGGAGGTAAGCGCCCTCGTTGTCGAAAAGCAATATAGAGGAGTACCATATATCAATATTAGAGAATATTTCGGCGGTCGAACGAAAGATAAATTGATTGCCGCAAAGAAAGGTATTAACTTAAGTTTGGACGAGTGGAATAAACTGTACGAACAAGTTCATCGCATCCAAGCTGCAGTAAACAAATTGACTTAGAATTTCTTTTTGTCTCGTTCAGTCTGCAGCTGTGAAATAACAAAGTCGGATAATGTTATGGCGATGACATCCTACATATTCGCATCCATGATGGACAGAGTCGCATACGGATACTTGAAACAAAATTGTGAGGGATGTGACATGGGATGGCCTTCTCAAATGGATCACCGTTGTCTGAACTTTGGGTCGAACGTTCCCATAACGGATATGTATTTCAACGACTTACAACATTTGGTCAAAGACGAGTGGGTTATCAATGCTGTGAGGGACTGCCTGTTGAAAATTGTAGAAATTTACACTATCCAGACCGTCATGCAACAACTACGAACGAGTTGGTCTCAGTCACCGGGAATAATAGTCGATGCTATAAGGGAGAGAACTCGAAGGTCAACGATGTCATCAGGGGTCATCTAGAAGAAGAATATATTCCACGATGGATGGGGACAATCGATTATTCTCATGTTAAATTGAGCTATAAATTGTAAAAAAATTATTTTGTTATTTGTCTACTTTATGACAGTGGTTGATGGG
Organism: Stichopus chloronotus; assembly: GCA_021234535.1. Classification (NCBI taxonomy): domain Eukaryota; kingdom Metazoa; phylum Echinodermata; class Holothuroidea; order Aspidochirotida; family Stichopodidae; genus Stichopus; species Stichopus chloronotus. The sequence goes on from CM037830.1 coordinate 39,681,008, forward strand.
GTGGGAGGTATATTATTTCTTTGTCGAGTTGCACTACACATTACAATATACGGAGAGGAAATCAAATAAAAAACACAATTGGAAAAAAACGACACAAAGTCTTGTTGAAATATTTTTTTTTTTGTCTTTTATTCACAGCGTAAGGTACAGACTTTATACGCTTATATCACTCATAGGCTATGACAGCTACCATAGCTATTATGGCAGCCTACAAAAAATTTCTAAAATTAATAGCTAGATTGAACTCTCAGCACCATAAGTGTTCCTTTTGCTCCTCCAACTCAATGAACTCTCGCCGTCGACACTTGCGCGATGAAAGAGTGATCATAAATAGGTTCGTCAACACACGGAAAATATTTCTCCATGAATCCATGCACGAGTTGGTCGTTGACTTCCTGGTCATGGGTAAACCAAGACGTAATTTCTTGTGAGCCCCACCCTCGACTTTTATGCATTAGAAAGTAGACGGCGTACTGACCCCACACGGTGGAAAATAACCCTTGTAAAGTCACTTTGTTGCATCGCTGACCGACGCAGACACGATCCAGGAATGAGGCAATGTCGGGTACGACCGAGGGTGGTAGACCGTAAGAGTCAAAGTACTCCCCGACGCGATGTTGGGAGATGAAAATGGCTATCCAATGGGATCCAGGGAGGTGCCCCGGCTCTGCATTGACAACTATCAAACAACGAAAGGTGGGGTTGAAACGAATCAAACCGTCCGAAGGAAACACCCCCTGAAAGTGGAGTTTGGAAAATGGGTATGAAAACAAAAGGTGCGTAATCTGATGGGTATCCATTTTTTCTGTTGGCCTCTCAGCTGGTGTAATCAAATACCACGTTGCGGGCTCTGTCAATTTCTATAATATTGTCCATTTCTGCATACACGACAACGTTGACGGTTGCAGGCAAAGGTTGATCAAGTTGCATTTCCATGCGAAGGTTCCCTTGTCTTACGAGGTTGTAATGTCCACCTGAGGATAAATCGGGGGTCAAATCGAACGCATACAATGTGTAACCTCCGGGATAATCCTTGCCACTGATTGAGTTTCCTTCATTTTGGTTCGTTTTATCAGTTCCAGAGATGTAGTTAGCACCGCCGTCAGCATTAAAATTTTGCTTGAGAGGTTTATATGGGATATGTTCGCCGTCCATATACACGGCTAAAAAGTTTGCCTGAAAATGCTCAAAGTTGAAAGGATTTTCCTCATAAGAACCGTTGAAGGCAGTATTTCGTAAGCACCCTACTATGAGCCGTTTGGGCAGTTGACCCAAGAAGATGTGATCTTGCACGAACGACATGTTTCCCATTGGAACCGCAAACACGTTTGTCACAACGCGTATGATATGATACTTGGCCGTAGCTTTCTCTAATGCGCGAGCGTGAGCGAGGGTCACCCAGGGTTCAGTTTTACCTCTCTGACAAATAAGGACGCCTCTTTGATGACTACTTTGTACTCGACGTCGGCGTCACCAGACATGAGGCAAAACCTGTCTTTGCTCCTAATGAGTTTGAGTTTCATGTCGACAACGTTCAACAAATACTTGTCTTGAAAAAAGATGTCGCTGTGAATAGGCCCGAGCATATCGACCGTCTTGCTACCTTTGGTGAAGGCATATCTCTTTTGTAAACCATGGTTGGCGACGTCGCCTCCCACAAAGGGGTCGGATTGCCCCATGTGTCCAGCTGTATCCTTGTAGAATAGGGCGGAAGTGAGTTGAGAATGCTTGGCGTCCGAGCCATAACTTAACAGCGTCTCCATCATTGCGCGGTATGGGTAAGTTGGCGTAGAAGTAGAAATAAGCGGCTCGTTGAGACTGACATCGACTTGACTAAACATAGATTGCAAAAAGAGGTTAGGTGGTCCAACCTTTGCATCTGCAGGTATATTTTCTCCATCCGCCAAAGTAATTTTAGCTTTTACATAGAGCTGCGTCTGGGCCAAATCGACATATTCTATATTATAGCCCGACACGTGAGATTCAATGGGTCCACTGTCAGTAATGTTAGCGATGGGGTGGTATTCTATCCATTATCCTTCCTCTATACTCGTCTGCGTGGGGGGGGGGGTCCGGTAAATAGATCTTATTCAGATTTTGTGCATTCGCACGAGGCTTCGTGTAACAGAGACATGATGGATAACACCTTAATCAAAAATGCTGCGTTGTTTCTGATTGTCGGTGAGGTTTGCTTACTCTTTTCATGACTTCTTTTGGAGCCCACCCCCACACTGGTTACGGCCTTACAAGCCACTCTTTTCCCAGCAGCCAGACCTCTTTGTTTGACCGAAGTCTTAAGAGATCTACCGTTAAGAACGTGTCCTGCAATGTCCATACTAGTGCTTAAGGTTACTTTTCCTCGAGCCTTGGCGCCTTTCTAGAGAAGAGGTACAGCCGTGCGAAACAAACCACCGAGTATCTTGCCAAGTCCATATCCTTTTTGAGCTCTACCCCCGCGAAATACTGGAATACCGTGACCGGTTTCATTGAGATAATAGTGTTCGTAATCGCGTGGATTACTGCGAAACTAGCAACGATGACGATGATGGGGCATGTTTAAACAAATTGAGATACTCTCTTAAGACGAAAATGAAGTGTCACGATGACGTTACCACGGACGAATGGCATTTTCCGTCCGACACTGTCCCTTATATCGATTTCTATGGTATCAAAATATTTTTGCTTGACAGACTGATAATGAATGTTAGTAAAAATCAAACTGACGTCTTCGCCATATTTTTGTTTGACATTGACCACGCGAAGGAGTGGCACTCTGGTGTGTCCGACCGCACGGGGCTCCACGATGTCACAGTACACGAACAGATTATGTGGTTGTTCGACATCTACTGGCCGATCTAATATCATACTCTTTTTTGTAAATCTTTGAAAACGTGTCAATTTAAAGGTCCTTTTCTATGCAGCATCGTTTCTAGCTGGTATGTTATTTAGTGTACTTTTCTCCTGATTGTTTGTGTGTTTTTGTGTATCTTGTCGTTGGGACTGGAAGTTTTCCTTGTCAAACTAGGATCGATGTTCCTTTTCTACATTTTGCTACATCTCATGCGAGGTAAGTCATTGATTTTATATTTTTACTGGACATTCTTAATACTATATATACATTTATATATTATATATTTATACTATTCTGTACATTCTTAATACTATTCTTAATACTATTATTCTTAATACTATACCTCCTCACTTGTGGCTGTCCGTCGTACGGCAAACGTACCCATTTATAAAAAAATGGTAATAACTGTAACGATCACCATCAAATTGATCAGGGTTACTCTGTTGTTGTGTGAATTGTTCGAAAACGTTTCAGAAAAGTCATCCTGTTAAAACCAAACAAGAAATATATAAATTAAGTTTTTAACTGGATGTTAAAAAGCACCATTCAGGTATTATGATGATGAAAATGACGTGAACTTAGGATGGACATTTAAATTGTTTATAAATTCGTAGGTGTTGTAGTGATACTTCCGTCCAAGAGCCTTGTGAAGGGAACGGGACCACCACTTTAAAAGTATAATCCTTTTAAGTCAAAATCTGAATGGTCAGTTGTAGGAAGTTTGTAATTGCAATGATAGACCAGGTTGTTATCTATCACAGGATACCGGATGTTTGATATGATGCATTGTGCATGTACGCTATAGAGCCTTCGAATATCGCTGTTTTAGTGTGTAAGACACAGGATAGATTCATAGTGGCACGCTACCGTTGGCGTCATCTTGCTCAAACCAAAATGATAGAAGTTTGAAAATTTCGCTCACCCTATTAATAGAGTTAGGGTTAACTAAGGAAAAATGAGATATTTTTGAGCACATAAGTAGATACAACAGACATTGTTTCTTTTTTTTTCATCAGTTTGTTTTATGAAGTGCTGAAGTCATCAAAAGTAAAAATGTTTAATTCTCACGAAGGCAGTAAGAGCCCAAATATATTAAATGTACGAGATGATCCAAGCCCATGGCCAGGAACTGTCACTTCAGGGAGAGCATTAACTCCTGGCATGACAAGTGGCGACGCATGGAGGAGGGGGGGGGGGGTGGAGCTCACAAAGAGCCTATTTTCAGCCTCTATTTGTGTGGAGCGCTACAAATTTTACAGATAAAATACCTGAAGATTGCAGGATATTGCCTAGTTTGCTGCAAATCCCCCAAAACGGTTGCTGGGGGTGGAGGAGTGGGACGTGGCCGTTCAACCACTTGGAAAAAGGTGAAAAGTACCATCATCGTAATGGGTGAGATCTAAGTGCCAGGCAGAGGGACTCATTGGAATGAACCAAACAATTAGATCAGTTATATCACGTCTCTTAAGAATCCGATGGCCACACGAACGATGAATAGCTTAATCGTGGAACCTTTTCAACATGTATGAAACTGGTGTAGCAAAATGTAACTGAAGATGAAAGCGCGCGTGAAAAAAGCGCGTGAAATTTTTGTAATTTTATAGAAAAAAGTTGCAGAAACGTTCATTGTAAGGGTGTGTTACTTTTGGTGAATAATTGCCTGTAAATCACACCGAAGCTCCGTTAACTAGTAGTAAAATTGCATTTATCGACTCTCCACAAGAGGGTTCTGCGGCCGGAACCGAGAGGGGCAGAGTCTTTTCGTCCATGGCTGGCTACGGACCTTTTGTGATCCTTGTGCCTATAGAACCTCTCCAAATTTTGTGGTTATAGTAAAGTGATGTCATCAAAAATGTCGGGTTTGTTTTGTAAAGTTTTATAAAATCGATAAAAAAGAGATGACAGCGAAGTCAACGATCAGCGACCATCAAAAAAGTTCATTTTCGAACTAAAAACGTGTACCTTACTTTCGGAATGAGAACGTGTGGGCTTATTTTACTTTCGGGCTGAAAATGTGACGGACAGAAAACTTGTCGAACTGAAACTTTTTGGATTGGAAGCGTGAAAACGTCTTTTTTACTAAAAACGTTTATTTTTCGGACTGAAAATATGCATTTTACTTTCGGAATGAAAACTTGTGGGATTGTATCACGAGGTCGTCTATCGCTCACCGCATACAAGGAAACATGAAATCACCAGAATAGAAAGGTGAAAATGCCCTGCCATGTGTATTTACATCCACCAGGAACCGCATATCTGAGGGAAAGATAACCGGACCCTCGATATTAGCGAAATCGTAGGATATACCGGTAATACTTTTAACGCTGAAGGGAATGCCCTCAACTTCATGTGAAGTGAATTTAACTTCGAAACCGAGGGGTGAATAAACTTAGCCCTTAACTCCATAACAACAAGGTAAGGTTGAACCTCAGCTAAAGAGGGAATAAACTTTGGAAGCACAACCAACTACAACTACATTATTGGTCATTAACTACAACATTGTTGGTCGAGAATATAAGTTTATGGAACATACACGTGTTGTTATCGATGGGCATGTGGCGCCATAACATGGTGTATGTATTGTTGTTTCCTTACCGTCTTTGCGCATGCCCACCAAAGGCATGGTCAACGACAATACCGAAGAGGAAGAACACCCGACTGATAGACTAAGTACAGGACACAATATCAACAAATTCCAAGACGACAGTTTATTTGAGATTGTCGTATTTTCTATATATGATATGAATGTGTAATAATGGTAGTACGAGCATTATCGAGCAAAATCGATGACCGGTTAGTGTTACGTATATAGTAGGCTACTTGAGTTATGACACGAATAAAAGCATCTAGGGTCCCACATCTTGGATTCTCGACCTATCAACCAGTTTTATCAAAATAAATTTCGATTAGCTTGGATTCTAGACCGATAATCTTGGATTCCCGTTAAACCAGGTTTCTCAAACTAAATTTTGATAATCTTGTTTTATCATTCGACAATAAAAATTTTTCGACTGATAAACTAGTTTCATCACAATAAATTTTGATGATCTTGGATCCTCGAGCGATAAAACCAGGTTTATCAAAAAAGGAACTTGATAATCTTGGAATCCCAACGGATAATATTGCATTCTCTAATGACAAACCAAGTATGACGCTTTTATTTTGATGATCTTGGATTGTCAAAAGATAAACTAGGTTTATCAAAATTCGTTTGATAATCTTGGATTTTCGACCGGTAATCTTGGATTATCAGTTGATAATCCAAGATTACCTGTCAATAATCTTGTATTATCGGTCGAGAATTCAAGTAAAATGACCACTAGTTATGAAGGCACAAAGTAAAATACTAAGAGAATAAATGAATCAACATTATTTTTAGCACTATCCGAAAATCCCCCAGGTTGTAACAATTAATATCTTAACATATTTTTCTAGTTATATCTTTGCTGATCCTGGTCAACCAAGATGGCATAAACTAAAACTGCTGATTAAATTTTTGTGTTTGTGCCATCTTGGTTGACCTGGATCAGTCAAGAAATTTTAAAAAGTTACAACAAATTAAAGAAAAAAGTTGGTTGTACCAATGGCCACAATTTCTCAACATCTACAGCATTTTTACGAAGACAGGATCCTGCGTCCATTTTTTCACCCTGGGACACAAATTCCTCCAACTACTTGCATCCAAGGGATGTAACGTTTTTACTTGATTACATAATAACTTAATTGCTTAATCAAAAAGTCTTAAAACCCCTTGAAGCATTGTACTTCTTCCCTGATGTTGCTATAAAGTTCCCAACGGGCAGAATGTTAAAGACACTGCGTTCCTATGTTCCTTCGCAATCGAGATCAGTTGCAATCATAAAACAATTCACTGCACCCTTACGCAGAAAAAATCTAGCCAAACACGTTGATAGCAGAGATAAAAAAGTCTGTATTTTGTCTACCCCCCGACCCCATTCGTCCTATTAGCTAAAAGTCAGCAGTTTGAAAACATTTCTTTCAGTACCAAAGCAACGCAAAGTTTTTCTTCAGAACACTTGTGAGTTTTTTGCATTTCTAATATAACTATCAAATATTTGTTGATCTCAATTCTCATTCCATGGTCTAATTTTGGCAGGTTTGGTGGCGTTGTGACCCCAGCGGAACATCGCATCTTTTGAAAGTTTGTCCAACTTCTCCGAGTCAGGTGTAGAGTAGGGTCGGGTTCACAAGCATTGCCGTAACTGAAAACCCACAGTAATATACTAACGTTATGTTGAAAGCTAAGGTATGGGACTGAATGTGTGCTGGAGAACGTAACACAGACTAGCCTAGGCAGTCACACTTTGGTTTCATTTTTTTTTTTCTACGAGTTGGTAATGAATGGTAGGAAGCTATTTGATTGAAGGTATTCATTTTTTTTTTTACGTTTTGCGTACATTACCGTGTTGCAAGTGGTAACTGGATAGAGTATAGTATTAGCGCAGGGCCAGTAAGTGCAATATGCACCTCATACGTCAAAGCATTTTTAAGACAGGCGGACTCAAGAATTTTTGGTGGGACTCAAACTTTTTAAGGTGACTGCATGCCTGGGATGCAAGTTTTCAGATCGTAGTAGAAGTACTGAACTATTTTTGTAAAATAATTGAAGTAATCATTATACTGACGGCTATTTTACTTTTTCCACGTTCTTGGGTGCATTTGTTACACTCTGCTTGTTAACATGCACACAGGGAATCTCTAAAAGTCCTCAAACCTTGGACATAGATGCTAGAGGCCCTACAGAATGCCTCCATGACGTACTGAAATGAAATAAATGCCATAGAAATGAACGACAAACAAAAATGTATGTCTTAAAAAAATTATAATTTTTAAAAACGAAGAACAAAAATTTGTTTTTTCTTTGTTCTGTAACATTGTACAAATACTTCTAAAGGAAAACAGTGAGCGTTTTTTTTTTTATTTTTACAAAAAATAAAAAAAAACGGAAAGAAATGTCACAAAAATTAATTGAAAACAGCGGTCTCGTCGTCAGACTTGAACCCTGTGGCCTTCGTAATTTTCGTCGAGGCCGGCACGAGGCCGGAAGCAATCTGTAAAATGCCGACTTCGATGGGCTTCGATTTTTGAATTTACTCAGTCTGGTGTGTGTGTGTGTTTTTTTATCATTTTCATCTGCTTTGTGGCCTGCAAATAGTTTCAGTAGCACTCTGTTCTTGCTAGCTTCAAACTGAACTGACAGTCAGCTAACACACAAGTTGCCTGGTAGTCGTTGGTGCTGCTAATATCGCATACGTATACCACCACGCCCCGACCAACGACATATTAGGGCTGTCGTGGTGTTCCTTCCGTTCCGTACTTGAAGAAGTATCTTTACCTCCAGAATCGTCGCTGGCGGAGTAGATTAGGCTTAGCTTTACTTCTGCTACGGTTTTAAACGAGTTTGTAGGTTAATTTAAATGCAGGCATTTCTTGGCATGTGTGAGTTTTCTTCCACTGTGGTGTTTCGTGTGCGTTATCGGAGCTACATATACGTGGCTCTACGTGCGTGCCGTGATACAATCCAGGCCATGCTTACCTCGTTTATATTACAGTTTATCAATCTCATTGTAGAGGTACCTATCTCGTAGCCTAAGCCGTATGTGTGACTGGGTAGATCTGCAATCAGGGTTGCATAGTACTTGTCAACAGTCCCAATAGGATTCGATGTACTTGCCCACAAGTTCAATTCTTCTAGTTTATTTTTAGGTTTGATTGTGAGAGTTCTTTTTTTATATATATTATATGGTTAGACCTACACACCACTCTCCGTTATCTTGTCTGGTTGTCATCGTCCCTCTCACCTGTGCTGAGTTCGTAGTGGCGCGATAAGCAACATGACGTCAAATGTCAAAAGGTCATTCCAAAGCTTTGCTAAAACTTTTAGTGTTCAGTCCCATATTATGATTGGCGTTACTGTTAGGTGTACGTCAACGGTACACAAACATGAAACCTTTTTAATGAAGAGTTAAATACTGATCAATTTGTGTCACCAGTGGTATGTACTGTATGCTGAGAAAGTCGATATCTTTTCTGACATTTAAAGAGAGTAGCAATTAGTTAAAATGCAACATTGGCCTAGAAGTTTGTAGGCCTGTTAGTCACATTTACCCGTCACAGTGTCACTACATACTGTATCGTAACATAGTACTAGTTATTCGAACTTGAAAAGTTAAGTTCTATTAATAGTATGATCTATGAACTAATTAAGTATGAGTCGCTTTTCAAAGCTTGTGACTGTTCTTCTACTTCAGGAGAATTTCTCTCCATTTATTCCCAGAGGATGCCCTTTGGTACTTAGATTTTGAGAGAGGATTATAATTACAGAGCGGCAGTCTGACACAAACTTTGCGAATTGAGTATTTGGAGTGTAGGTCCAAATCTAAGTTAGGCTACTTGATAAACGTATTGCAGAAGTAGGACAGGAAGGTCACTAGGCCTACAGCTGCCTAACATTTTGAAAGGGGGAAGATCATAGATGCTACCACAGACTCGATCACTGATATTCATTTGGGGCAATAAGGGGAGGGAAACAGGAATTTGACTAGCGGTAACTGTGGAGATTATCCTTCTGCCACCAACCCTGACTAAGCAAGTAAGCAGGCAAGGCCTGACTTAGGTCAGTTGCATAAAAACGTACTTATAGGCTAAGGGAACAGTGCATGGAACCTGTAGGCCAACACGACCATCAAACAAAATGAAAAACAAATCACTGATGCACTAAAACAAATTTACATATCTGTCTATCTCATCTTAAACATTGTGGTTGGCTTCAAGTACAAGAGCACACTAGCAATAAACCTAACAAGGAACATGTCAATCCACTAAACAACTTTAAGAGAAAACCGCTTTCTAAAATTTTCTATAGATATATATTTTACAAAACCAGATGGCCTACGGCATGTACTTTCTGACAACTGTTTTTGGTTCAATGAAAGAGAAACCCATGCGGTCAGCTGGCGTGTGTGTGTATGTGAGTTAGTATGCTTTTGTATTGTAGTACTTTCCGAGGAACTGAACAAAAGAATTTCAGGTCCCCGGAGAGAATTCTATTGAATTTTCCAGTCCTCAGAAAAGCAACGATATGGAATGTATTGTTAAGGTTATGGTTCAGGAAGAAACTACAAAAGAAAATTCAATGGAGTCCTCACTCTGTATGTAATGTAAAGCGTGTATGTGTGTGCGTGTGTGTGCCCTTGTTTTCGGGTGGGATAGAGGACCGAAACAATAGATTTTAGGTCCTCTGTAGAAAATTCAATAGATTTCTCCGGTCCTCTCAAGATTAACAATAGACAGTCTATTGTTAAGGTCAGGGTTGAGAGAAAAAAAACAAGAGAAAGCACAACGAGGTCCTCGGAATGAATGGAAGACAAAGCTGCGTGTGTGTGTGTGTTTGTGACACTTAGCTTGTGCAGGCGATATCTCCAGATAGTAATGATGGATACTCTTCATACTTGGTATGAAGGTTTGTTATATAAGAGAAAGAAACCTAACGTTTTTGGTGGAGGTTAAAGGTCATCTGGGTCACCAGTTGCCAAATAGTCAAAACGTTGTGCATGAGATATCTCCAGGTAGGAATGATTGATTCTCTCCTTTTTGGTATGTAGGCTTGTCATTTTGAGAGGAAGCCCTATTGATTTTGGTGGAGGTCAAACGTCATCTGGAGTCACCAGATGTTAAATAGTAAAAACGTTGTGCACGCAATATCTCAGGTAGAAATGATTGATTCTCTCCTTTTTTGGTACGTAGTCTTGTCGTTTAAAGAGGAAGAACCCTGTTGCTTTGGTGGAGGTCAAAGGTCATCTGGGGTCATCAGAGGTCAAATAATGAAAAACTTTACTCACAATATCTCATGGTTTGAATGATGGATACTTCATTCTTAGTATGTATCTTTTAATTATTGTGAAAGGAAAAAGCATTTTGTTTCAAAACTTATTCTCATTTCAAGATCTTACAGAAACTGACACTTTTTACACAGACATTTGCGTGTACTGTACATTCCTAGATGGTAGGTGCATCTCACTGAGTGTACAAAACTTTCATTGTCTTTGGTGAAGGTCAAAGTGCATTTGCGGTCAACAGGGTCAAGGAATGAAATTTTGGAAACATCTTATCTATACTTATCTTACACTTAAAACATGGCTGTCTCGCCGGTTGTTTAAGAAAGTAGTCAACTAGAAGACATCACCTTTCCCATTGCAAAGGCATCTATGCAAAAGGACGAGCGTATGAAAGGGGTGAAATATGCCCTATGTGCTCCAGCTTGCTATGGGCTGTCTGTGCATGAACTTTAGTAGTTCACTTTTGTGTAGTGTGTCTTTGGTAAGTGACATTATCATGTGTCCATAACACACATCAAGCACAGGAAGTCATCCTTACCTGCGGGAGACGCTCATGTTCCTCAAATGCAACAAACATATCGTTTGAACCTGCTCAAGCTTGCACAGCATTGTGGAAAGTTTGACAATGAACTGAATAAATAGTATTTTGTATGCTGTTTTCGATCGAACATTTCTTTCATTTTCTTAAAAAAGACATCTATTTATTAATTTCTATAGATCTTCCACACTTCCACTGTTGCGTAAGAGTGGAAATTTTTGGAC
>CM037830.1:39692579-39706714 GCA_021234535.1 Stichopus chloronotus
GTACTTCGCAGGATTGTTCCCACGTCACATCTTCGTTGTGATTGTGTGTCCTGCCCCATACACCTTTCCAGAAGTTATATGTCTGTTCCTTGTCGGGTATCTCTGAGGTGTTTGTATCATTGGGCAGCTCAGAGAACACTCTACCAGGTTGGGTGGCGAACATCCTATTGATTCTATACTGTTCGATACCGGCCGTATATCTTTCAAGTCTGTGGGATGTTGCCGTCAACCTCTGCTTGGCATCCTCTATTGCCGCATTGATACCTCTCTCCTCCACCCAGTATCGTTTCATTATGTCATGGGGTGGTTTCCTGTGATCTTTTCTGGCGGCTACCATTCTGCTGATATCTCTCCTCAGGGTTTTAATGTTAGAGAGGAGCCTTCTTTTCAAGGTGGAGTTTGAGTGGTACCTTTCTTTCGTGGGGTTGTTGTTTGTCTTGTTATGACCCTTGCTGTAGCATATATGAGGGCATTGGTTTCGGTGATGTTGTCTGTGTGGATGTGCTCGATGGAATGGTTTGCTGTGGCTGCAAGTTGCCGGATTTCCCCCATCTTGCGTTTGTCGACCCTAACGCCCGGGGTGGTTTCATAGTATCCTGTTATCCTATTATAAGCTGTTTGTATTCTTAAGGTTTCTTTTCCTGTTAGTCAGTAATGTACAGTCAATCAGATCGTCCTCCCCTCACAACGCTTTACCCGTTCAAACGTGTTTCATGCTTAATATGTATATAATTTGTAAATATTATGGTCCAGTCCTCAGTTTGTGAAAGATGGAGAATATTTATGTTCAATTGTATGTTTTTCGCATTGTTTTCTCGATCGATTAATGGACCCTTGTTCAGATGCAGCATTTTCCTTTTCAAATTATGAATGCATACCATTATAACCATAGTGGGGTTGGTTGCCAGTTCTGTGTAATCATGAAAAGAGGTAATTGCTTATATCATGTTATAAAATATACCGCTCTTCAGTTTCATTATTATTATTATTGTTGTTGTTATTTTTGTTATCATTACTTTTATTATTACTATTATTATTACTATTATTTCTTTTCTTTCTCAACTTGTATATTGGTATGTGTCTTAATTCTGATCTTAGAAGTCCTACCCGGACTCTGGGAGATTCGAGTATCCTTCTGAGGATGTGGGCCATGCCTAGTAGTGCTGTCTTTCTGGGTTGTTGCACTTCGTGTTTTCCAGGGATGTGTTTTGGGTGTCTCGCTAAGTTGTTGGTGTTTGCTCCATGTGCACCGATTACTACGGGGATTACCCTTCATTGATGTTGCACGGTATCCGGTATTTCTAGTTTCAATTCTTTGTACTTATCCTTCTTGATTATATTTTGAGTCGTTGGGTATTGCCACATCAATTATCAGTCCTTCCTGTGTTTCTTTGTCTATGACTACCAGGTCTAGTCTACCAGCCGTCATTATTTTGTCAGTAATGAATTCCAAGTCCCAGAGGATCTTAGTTTTGTCCTTTTCTTCCTTGAGGTTCGGTTTGTGTAGCCTTGTGTTCGTTGTTGTTGGGATTTCGTGGTACTGACATACTTTGTGGTGTATAGCGGCTGCTACGTTGTTGGGCCTGGTCTTATAGGAGGTTCTCGCTACTTTGGGGCAGGCTGTGATTACATGGGCATCTGTCTCATCCTTTTCCTTGCGCATTCTACACTTGGGATCATTCATCGTGTGGAGTACTTTTGCCTTATGGCATTTTGTGTTTAACGCCTGGTCTTGCGCAGCTGTTATTAGAACTTCTGTTTCAATCTTCAACCCGGTGTTCCCTTTCAGCTATTTGTATGTGTTTCAGTGGATACAACTCTCTTCACTTGTCCTTTGTATTGTCCATGTAGCTCTTTGTTGGACCACTTGCTGGTGTACTCGGTCCTCCATTACGCCATTTCATATTTCTTTGACTTGTAACCGATTATCGCTTTGTGTATCCAGACTGCTTCCAGTAGTGAGTCTGTGTCTTTCGCGGAATTGATACTGCTATTATTATCATTATTATTATCATTATTATTAGTAGTAGTAATAGTATTAGTAGTAACATTAGTAGTATTATTATTAGTAGTAGTAGTAGTATGAGTATGATTATTATCAGTATTATCATTATTGGCGGTGGTAGTAGTATTAGTAGTAGTATTTTAAGTATTATTATTAACATTATTTCCAACAAAATGTGTCATTTGCTGTTCTACTTAAAATTCTGTATTATCTCACTGTATTATATTAAACTGAATCAATGTTGTTAAGCAGTTTTCATGTACTTACTGCCTGTCATGTGAATGAACAGAAGAAAATAAATCAAAGTGAAATTTCTTACTCTAAAAGGCCACCTGTGTAAAATTATTCCAGTATGTTCGCCATTACAAATGATTTTCCTCTATTTTTTTTTTTTTTGCTGGTAATTATCACAGACCAACCTTACTTGATATTTCCAACAAAATGTGAAGTTTACTATTGCATTTGGAATTACTCAGGACTTGGTATCAATCGTCTGTCCATATCATGGTATAAGTTATTTGTGAATCATATAGACAACATTTACCGTTACATTGGACAAAAATATAACCCACAGTATATTTAAAATTGGCACGATTTACAGTGGTTCAATGATGCAAAAACGCATATCTGATTGTACCAATTATCTCATTTGAAAACGATAACCTGATGCGTATTACACTAAAATATTACATTATTGCAAAATATGAATTTTTACTACTGAAATTATAAATCAATGATTTACTTAATAGTTTCTCTGCATGTCAAGTATGTCAAGTCTCTGTATTTCTAGTTTCAAGTCTTTTTACTTGTCTACTTTTTCGCTTTCCGTTTTGTCTATGTTTGAGTCGTTGCGTATTGCCACATCAATTATCAGTCCTTCTTGTGTGTTTTTTTTTTTTTTGTTTTTGTCTATGACTACCAGGTCTAGTCCACGAGCCGTCATTACTCTGTCAGTAATGAATTCCAAGTCCCAGAGGATCTTAGTTTTGTCGTTTTCTTCCCTGAGGTTCGGTTTGCGTAGCCATGTGTTCGTTGTTGTTGGGATTCCGTGGTGCTGACATACTTTGTGATGTATTGCGGCTGCTATGTTGTTGGTCATGGTCTTATAGAAGGTTCCGGCTACCTTGGGGCAGGCTGTGATTATATGGGCAACTGTCTCATCCTTTTCCTTGCACACTCTACACTTGGGATCAGTCATCGTGTGGGGTACCTTTGTCTTGTGCCATTTTGTGTTTAGCGCCTGGTCTTCCGCAGCTGTTGTTTCAGTCTTCAACCCGGTGTTTCCTTTCAGCCATTTGTATGTGTTTCAGTGGATGCCACTTCCGGTACTTCTCGTTTGTATTGTCCATCTAGCTGTTTATTGGACCGTTTGCTAGTGTACTCGGTCCTCTATTCCTCCATTTCATGTTTCTTTGACTTATACCCGGTTATCGCTTTGTGTCTCCACACTGCCTCTGTTAGTGGGTTTGTGTCTTTCACTGATGTGATGTACTCCTGAAGTCTGCGCAACCTGATGAATTTTTTAGGGAATGCCCTTAGTAAGTTTATTTCACCAAAAAGGTGAAAATGCTTTTAAGAGGAACATACAATGAGCCATGTGTACCTCATGGCATTCCCTAATAAATTTCATCAAGTTCTTGGCTGTATTGTTGCGTTTGTGAAACAGGGCCTACCCACACTTTCACCTCCAATTTTTGAAATTCTATAGCAAAGTAATTGATTTATAACGATTTCAGTGTCTTTGCAATATGACTACGTATAGGTCAAGGTCAACGCCGTACAGAGCAAACACACCGCCCGTGAACAACGGCATCACCGGATTCTCAAACATGGGGATTAAGTTTCTTCTGTCCCCAAATCCCCTCTTCAAATAAAACTAAAAAACCTCTAGCCTACCTTTTCTCCTCTGCAAATGCTATTATTCATTCTTCTTTGCCCTGTAGTTGATTCCCCCTACTCGTTTAACGTTTTCCTCTGGGGGTTAGTGATGTTGGTTGTGATGTATGGTAGGACTGCACTAACCATTGTTTGTATTGCTAAGTACAAATATCAATGCTTTTTTGTATACAATTATTTGTGTGTGCGTGGGTGTGTGTGTATGTGTAAACTTGGGGCCTTATGTCAGATTTGGTGTGGTTATGGAATGCCGAATGAGCAAAATAAAAAAGAATTCCAAATAGTAACCGAAAATCCATGATTATTTATCATAAACCAAGTTTATCAACTGATAATCCAAGATCATCGAAAGAAAATAAGAACATGGACTATACATAGATAAATCCAAGGGTATCTACCGATAATCCAGGTTTATTGCCCACCATCTTGGATTATAGCTCGATATGCAAAATTATCCTGGATTTTTTATCGAAAATCCAAGATTATCAACAAGATTTGTCTCAAATGATTCTTGTAGCACTGTAGGGATTGTACATTTATGGTGAGACCCAAGCGATCGGTTCGCTCTTATCGGCGGCGGTGTACTTTGTCGGTTGCTTCTAAGTCCCTGGGATGAAAAGCCTCATGAGCACTTGCCTTTGAGACAAAGAGAACATGCCGTCTCGGTTGTTAGGGGACGTAAACAACAATGTCTTTCGGTTTTCCTCCATGGTTAAACTATAGGAGCCATTTGGTAACCGTAAGCGGACATAGTTTATTAATCGAATTTGCCGTGAGGGATTTTTAAATCGTTAACGGGTACAGTTTATCCATAGGTCCTACTGTGAGGCATTTGCTTATTGTTAGCCGCCACGGTTTATCTATAGGAGTTTCGCTCAGTTGTTTGTTATCCGCAAGCGGGTGCAGTTTATTCATCGGACTTGCCGTGAGACATTTGTTTATCGTTAGCTGACACTTTATTAGTTTTGGTTGCAGGGTGCCCGTTTGTATACCGTTAGCGATTGCAGTTAATCCATAGTACCCAGTTCTAGTAGACTCTAGATGAGCCGTTCGTACATCGTTATTGGGCACATTTTATTCAAAGGACCCAACCGTGGGACACTTGTTTATCGTTAGCGAACACAGTTTGTCAGTTTAAGTTGCAGGGTAGACGTTTGTATACCGTTAGCGAGTTCAATTTATGGATAGGACTTGAAGAAACTGTTTACCTATCTAAGGGGGATACAGAGGACATTTGTATAGTGTTGACAGCAGAGTGTATCGATAGGACAAGCCTGAGACGCTATGGCTTGTGGACGAGAGGGACTGCCTGACTGCGAGGGATTGCTGTCTCTGACGGACATGGCACTACGAGTATTCCGTAGACGCCAGGGCTTGTGAATGAGGGGGGTTTCTGTCCCAGACGTCGGGCAGTATGAATACTCTAGACGCCAGCGCTTGTGTATGTGGGAGGTTTTTGTTTTGGACAACGGGTATTCTCTAAGCGCTTTTGCGGGAGAGAGACTGCCTAACTGCAACATTTGCATAATATAATTACATTTGCTATATGAATGATTTCATTACACTTATTCCAATTTGGCCAATTGATTACAATCACCACGAGAGAGTGCATCAATTATAATAGACACGTGCATATCATCTTTGCCAACTGTTTTGCTTGTGTTATCTCTGCGTGCACTCCATCCACCAAAGTATCTCTCCCCTTGCTCAGTCTATCCCCATAGGAACCTACGTCGGACGACAGGGAGTTACATTTCATTCTATGCTAGATTGGATGGGAAGTATATGTGTATGGGAATTTCACTAACATCACCCCTACTTCTGAATCTGAGTCCTTTCTGTCATCATACAAAAAACTTAAGTTGTAAGTATCCTGCAAATAACTAATCGTGTGCGGGACTGAGCTTGCCCAGCACAAGCATCACTCGAAAACCATAAAATAATGGTCAGTCCATCACCGGGAAGCTAAGAGACACAA
Source organism: Stichopus chloronotus (assembly GCA_021234535.1). Lineage (NCBI taxonomy): Eukaryota > Metazoa > Echinodermata > Holothuroidea > Aspidochirotida > Stichopodidae > Stichopus > Stichopus chloronotus. The sequence goes on from CM037830.1 coordinate 39,698,459, forward strand.
ATTCTGGCATCACAGAGTTTTCAGATGGGCCTTGCTGAGAACTTTAGAACAAAATTTTTCATTTTCTTTTTTTTTGTCGAAACAGATATTTTGCTTTTAAAGAATTGGGCTAACTCCGCACATCGTCGCCTACTATTGATCTCACATACGATGATCGTAAAGAACATCCTTGACCTATTGGTGTCTCATATACTTTAATAATAATATCAGTATACTCTCTGAGTGTTACTAAAGCGTTTTCATCTTACATATACTTACAACCTGTTTGTGTAAGTTGTAAAAATAATCATACGTTGTCATATTTAATGCCTGATGAAATTAAAAAGAAAACATTCTCAGCATGAAATGCAGTATCATTTTCAGGATAAATATTAAACCCAGCAGTTTCCTCACATTGTACCACTCATATGTTCATGTTAGTACATAGACTGAAGGAGACCGAGTTTAATAAAATGAATTGCAATGCCTCCATTGTTATTAAATACAGTTAATTGCCCGTTCCTGTGCAGTACAATCTGCCACTGGCTAATTGAAGTAACTAATTAGACGAATTCACACTACTATGTTGCAGTTAAATACAAACAGAGTACATTGAATAGTCACAATATGTAAAACTAAAAGAGGAAGAGTGGCATAACTTTTATCTCATCCCTATGCATGAAATGTACAGAATTATATATTGTAGTTACCTTAGGACGTTAGAATGTATTATGGCTCTCTCAGTTGTTCTAGCAACAGTTGCCATGATAACATTATACACAGTTGATATATGAGAAATGGGGTCTAATTTGGTCTGGTACTTAAGATGACCTGCAACCTCCCCTCCATTAGGGTAGGAGTCAAAATGTGTGAAGATAGGTGTGTTTGGATATCTCTGTGTGCGAAAAAAAAAATCAATTTCAAAAGTTTTCGTACGCAACTCCCCCTAGGGCGCAAAATCGATAAGGGTCAAAGTTGGAACACACGTTACGGTCTGCAGTTGTGTCTCCCTTCAAAATTTCAGGTCAAATGTTAAAAGAAAGGGAAATGAAAGGATTACTTTGGCGCACACACGATTTGAATGAAAATATGTGCTTTGTTGCACACATGTGTCTGCTACATTTTTGCCCCGGTCACATAATAGCAAATCGCGTACTGCTACTGCTTGCAACTGGGTCATTTTGGAAATGTTTGCTACATCTCCGCACAGACTGAGTCGAATTGCATTGAGTTTGGGACTAGTTGCATGGGATGCAGATGAGTCGCTAGTTGCGTCATGTGCTCCGGTGCGCACCAGACAACATGAAGCAAATGCTTGCAACTAGAAATACCTTGCAACTGGTTGCAGTCTATTCGTCGATCTGCTGCAACAATGCTGCGATCTACTGCGCTTATCGCTGAACATTCCCAACACGATATGCGTCTAAACTAGCAACTAGACGACAGACTGCAACAGTTTCATACTGTAGGGCGCCATGCTGCGTCTTACGGAGCTGTACTGCGAACATTCGCCAACAAGCGCAGCACGGAGAACGTCTCTTACCTCCCTAAAAACTGGTCCAAAAGCGGCCTGTGGGCGAATGTGCTGCGAACGTACTGCGAACATGCGCAACACGACGCAGCAGCTACTACAAACTAGTATCCGCCCGATCCCCCCAACGTATTCTCTACCGCGCCTTATTGAAACCGGCTGCAAACAAGTCTCAACACGTTGGCAGCACGACGCAGCACGGCGACTGCACACACGAATTTCAACTATGCATACAACAGCCACTACACGTCACGTTTTTATACACTTGTGGGTATGTCTGACTGCAAACATGCGCCGATTGTAGCAGTACATCGCAAAACGTTCACAGTAGATCGCCGAACTGTCTGCATACGTTGCATGCCCTGTCGCAGCTCAGGCTCCGACCGTGTTGCATGAATTCGCCGTTGTTCATCGATCGACGCAACACAGCGCAGCACGTTTTGCAAATAGTTGCACGTTCTGGTTTGCAGACCATTCGCACTACATCGCAGAACAACGCAGCCAAGTTGCAGTACTGTCTACGTCACACTCCCTGCCCGATTGTAGACGGCACTAGCTGCAAGCAGTTGCATACCATTTGCAATCCCATGAGTTGCAGTACAGTCGCAGACATGTTTTTTCGTATTATGACCGAGGCATTACACAACATTTGCACGTTATTTAGACAGCCATGGCTGAGTTTGCTGACCCTAGCGACGTGTACATATATACTGCGTATAATGTAAAGGGCTGGGTGTTCGAGCAGAGGCTCGATCAACGATAAGACACACGTGGAAAGGAGGAAATGGTTATGAACAGCAATAGGGATGAGATGCTATTGATCCCTGGATTGCCCTCCTGTTTTTAAAACTAGGTTAAATTTCACCGTATTTTGTTAAACATGATTAATTTCGTTTATCCTCGTGAGCATGTGCACTTACACCCTGCAATTGATAGTTACAGAAATAGACAAAAAAGTAAGTCAAAGCAACATATTGTATTATATTTGTAAAGGCATTGCACTTTATGTATGTGTATGTATATCTATATATCTATATATCTATATATCTATATATCTCTATATCTATATATCTATCTATCTATCTATCTATCTATCTATCTATCTATCTATCTATCTAGATATATATATATATATATATATATATATATATATATATATATATATATATATATATATATATATATATATATATATATATCAAAGATTGTGATTAATCAACGCAAGACCTTGCATTAACAGTGGGATACTACACGTCTGGGGTTAGTGCAAGAGATGCACCAGGGCCCAGTCCGATAGAAATAACACCCGGTAGGTCAAACGAGATTTTAATGAAACGGACGAAAATGAGAGGATTTTGGTTCTTACATTATTGCATTTTTACTTAAAAGAAACTCTGGAAAGGGTTTACAAATTTACAAAATGTTAACAAAATTCTAGCGCTAAAGTAACGCTTAAACAAAAAGAATAACGACAATCATTGGTATGGCAACATGAATGCTTTAGTTAGTTTATTCTTTCGTAGTGCACCAATCTGGGCATGCTGTGGTTCTGTGTACGTCTATTCACTGTGCAATTTGTGTGGAACGCGCAGTGCTTAGTTAGCCTAAGTTAATTACAGAGCGTTGTACTGCTTCAGAGTCTTGCTTAGTGGAATTCTGACTAGACCGATTTTATTGAAAAACAGATTTATTTCACATTCGAGAAGGCTTAGACATGTGTGATGTCTCACTGTCAGCCCAAACAACAACTGTAACTGGAGGACTTGCTGTGTGCGGTCCCTAATTTGCCATGTGAGTTTGATATAAAATTTCGGAACTAGACCTCGCGTATACAAGGTTCAACAAAGATGGGTTATACGTGACCAAATCGTTATTGTCAAACATTTCTGTAAGATCACTTTCTGAGTGGCTCTAACGGCCCAGGCCATCATCAACTAGAAATGTGGTTGCAAAATTGCCACCCACAAAAGGTAAATATGTAATTCGTTCTCAAAAATAGCACAATGAAATGCTGCATATAAAATAATCAAGCACACACTTCTTTAAGTGTGATATCATTTGAACGGTAATGAACCAAAGATTCTTAATAAGTGTGAATGAAAACATCTCATTAAAAAAAGGTTTATGTATCCGTAAGGACTGCGTAGAAGGCTATGAACATCTAAATTGTTGGGATATACCAGTATTGCTTTTCTACCACATTTTTGTCTTGGGAACTACATATTACTCTAAAAGTACCTCCACTGTAGCGTAGGTCAGAAATTAGCTTGTTGAATGCACCTGAAAATGGGCACGCTGTCTGGCATTTTGACAAGTATTTTTACTGCAATGACAACATAGCCTATAATCATCCCCGAAACTACGATTTTGGACAGAATGTCTTGCGAATAGCCAGATTGTGCACTACATACGAATTTCCGTGTTTACTCAGTGCATCCGAGCTGCATTTGTAAGCCTGAGCGAAAGGGTAATGGTGAGGTTTTGAAATATTTCCGTGTACAAAATTGTTCATGACAGTTTGCCGTTGCTGCGTTACGCACGTGTGGACTAGCTATTTAAGACAGGTGATTGCATCGTGGTAGTGTAAATGTTCCTGCTGAGAAACAGCTCCCTCGCTGAACATTCAGAGCTGCCACGTGGGCTACCAATGGTATGGCATTCATAAGTGAACAATAACCAAAAAGGGCAGGAAAAGTAAATCTAAAATTTCATGATCCCATTACTTCCGAATTGTTTCATCAAATCTCGTTTTTCGTCCTCGTAATTTTCAGCAAACAATGAACTTAAAGCTGGCCCTTAAGTTTGCACAGGGAGTTCTATTTTGCGAGACAAAAATATCGATGATGTCGCTTTGAAGAAGAATTTGAAAGCTACCTATAACTATACTGACTATTAGCATTAGCAAACTCATAACCAGTAAAAAGCCTACGTACATTATTTGTGCTGTAGAGTTCTCTGTCCTTAAGTCTATTAATCTAGCTGTTGAATGGAGACCCTTCAAGATGGACATGGACTGCAGCCCTTAACCTTCTTTGCCATTTTATTGCACAGGGCTTTGTTTTTGGACTTCTCCGTTGAATCGACAAAGAAGAGAAGCTAATTTCTGTAGGTTATGAAGCTTCCAAAGGTGTTCAAAGTTTTTCCAATAAGCTTTCGCGTGACACAATTCTGAAATTTAGACCGGTAAGATTACCGTCAGAAGAATTACGAGTAACATTGCCACTGTGCTGTTTTTAGTTAGATTAACGTACATTTACATTTTTTTACTTTTCAGCAGACTTAGGCTCTAAGTTAAGTTTACAAACTTCAAATCGAACGTTAGTAGTATTACTAGTAATACTATCAGCCATTGTTTTGTTTCAGCTATAGCAGCCTGAATAAAAAACAGTGTCGATCTACGGTTTTATTGCATTCATCCTTCGGTGATTGACCGTGGTTTATCCTCATGGTATATCACTTGTTCAAACGAACTGAAGTAAGCATTGCTGATATGTCAATTGTTATTGTTATTCTTCTTGTGTAAGTGTTGCTTTCTGTTTCACTCACGAATGTTGTTGACGTGTTTTAAATTTATTTACCTTTTCTCGAGGTTCTTTTTCAATAAAAATGCGGTTATTTAAGAAGCAATTTTTGTTTCTTTTTTTTTGTCTTTTTTGTCATAAAAATCTCGTTGGTATGTATCAACAAGGTTAGTCAACTTTGGACCTGTGTATTAGCTTCAGTATAATGCACCCTCGGGGGTTAATGCTATCGCTGGATGCACTCGGGCTGCGCCCTGGTGTATCGCGATCATGCATTATGCTACAGTTAATACACGGTCCATCGATGATTAACCTTTAAATAACCCACGGTCACGTGACGAGTGTGGGAGAATAAGAGTTGAGAATTCTTCCCAAGTATGTGTGAGAAGTTATTATTATATTATTGTTATTATATGTAGAAATATTACCTATTCATGTCACTTCATGCAACATCCGAGCGAATTAGACAGACCTCCATAAAAACGCCATTACTTGCAAAATCAGTCAAAAAATATTCGCACTTCTTGAATGGAAACTACACAATGTACCACTCGTGTACTATGGTGTTACATGTAACTTGATCTTAGTTTACTGTATTAGTGTTACTATAGCATATACTTACTATCTGTATAATATGAACAAACAAGCAAAAGAAATGTTAGTCACAATACATTAAAAGTAATATTAAAATTCGTAATATATTGTAAATTAAGAGCACTTTATTTCCAAATGTTAGCAATAATATACTAGTTTCCTATTAGCAATGATATCTTAGCTGTAATGCATGTTCTCATGAAACACTCTTCTACAATTTCTACCCTTTTCATGCTACATAATGCCATTTAATTATCTTACATTATTCTTATTAACTGATAGACATTTAAAAGTAATAAAAAGTTTAAAATCATGGGCTACAAATGCTCCAACTTTTATTATCACAATGAACGCACTTAGCAACCCGCCACTTGTACCTCATGGACAACTGTAGAAAAACTAAGTAGATTCTATTAAGTAGAATTAATTTTAAGAATAAAACACAAGAGTAATTAGTGTATTGAAGTGTTTTCATGGGTCAGTACATTTTAATGATCCCTTGTATACATTATTAATGTCGCTAATCATTGCTCGTTGCGATTGTGTGTGATCTGAGGTCACTGAGATCTCTACGCGTTGTTTTAACTTCTAAACAATCAAAGTATATTGCACTTTATGAAAATGTTAACAGTTTGCTTAGTTTTGAAGCACGCATTCATTTCACATTAACAATTTCAGACAATTACTGGCATATTTGGTGGTAACCATTGCATGTATTCTCTTCTTCATCAAATGTTCCGTTTATTTAAAGGTATTAACAGTGTGATATTCAACAGTTACAATTCACATATTTCGTAACATCAATTGTGATGTTATGTTTCAAAGTTATATTACATTATTTTCATGCCGTGAAGAAATATCAGCCAGTGTTGTTGTGTCATGCCTCATCGTATCAAATTAAACAGACTTTACATTTTACATAAAAATTTTACATATTTTTGCATAAAAAAGCCAGTAAAATGTTAACAATTCCTGAATGGAGAATACATTACACTGTTTGTATTGTGCCGTTACATTTCCTTGCAGCCTAAATTACTGCCTTAATTTTACTAAAGTTTTATCGCGATTGTACTGACAACATGTACAGACAACCTGAGTTGATTTTGCAAGTAAACAGACAAGATGGAACGTGATGGTACTTTGTAATGTATTATGAATTTAAAGCCCTATATTCTCTAATATTAACAATAATATGTTACTTAAATTAATCAAAGAAAAATCCCTTTGTGCAAACAATGACCACGTGCCATTATTGCTATTCAGTCAGCTTTTAAACTTTTCTGGACTTTTCCCGGATTTCATGTATTCCGGTGTCGGTAATCAATGCATTGATGATCGATGATCAGTAAAGAAGAACGAGGGGCTTCCGTTATGGATAAAATTGAAAATGTAAGTAAATGAGAACTGTTAAAAAAGTAAGCGCAAGTACGCGGCTTTCACTTCTTTTACGCTGCAGTGAAGACATGCGCTAAATGTAAAAATGCAGAAAAAATCACGCTGAGAACTGTCATAAATATTCTATTTCTCAAAAATAGCGTCTGGGAAATGTTATGTAACTTTGTAACACTGTAGGCCGAGCCCATCATGTCAGGCTGAAGCATTAGTCTTTTGGGTGGAGATTTCTGAGTTCTTGTCAAAGCAATTGGCATTCCTGTTACATAAAAGTTTGTCGAATCTGTTCTACGACTTTTCTACCACATCATATCAGAAAGAGGAAAAGAGGTAGACCCCAAGCTCTTAAAATCCATCACCTTCTCGTGGGAAGTCTTTGAAAACCACACCTATTCCATCCTACACTACACAGAGAAAACCGAGAGCCAGTTCCTCAAAGCCAGTGACAGTGAGCTTGACGAATCTGAAAACTGGAGATCCGCACTTGCCTCCTTTCAAAAGTCGGTTAAACGTTTTATGAAGGAACTTCAAAAATCTATTACAAAGTTGGAAAAAGACTTAAGCAACGCCGTTGAATTCCAGAGTAAACGGATGATCTGGACGCCATCTTTGAGTAAAAAGGTATCCTTTGGTGATCAGCTTGCCGAAAGAGTTTCGGCATGGGAGAATGCTCTCGAGATGAAAACCATGGATACCAATAAATTGGAGAGGTTTTCACGTAGAAATAATTTCAGAATTGTGGTATAACGTACAGTGAGTGAGAATTGCGAAGAACTGGTCAAGGAGAAGGTTTTCCCCTTATTTAAAGATGCCCTGACCTAGACATAGAGAGATGTCACAAAGATGGCAGAAACCAACTGGAAGATCCCCTCACATTCTTGTTCGCTGTTTGTCCTACAAGTCAAAATCTTTCATCATGAAGTATAGACGTTCAGGTTTAGAAGGTCAACCGTTTTTCGTCGATGACTTAACCAAATTAGATTTTGCAGAGAAGAAGATGTGGTCGCCAAAGTGAACGACCTTGATCAAAGCGGGATAAAACTTACATTTTGAGGAGGAAAGATTAAGATGATTAAGCACAGAATCATGTCTTTGTTATGCAAGAAATAAATGGAAGATAAAAATAAACTATGGATGGAAAAAAAAAAATCTTTGTAACCAATATTTCGATTTTCACCGGAGTTTTTTGTTTTTTAATCTCATCGCTATACATGTAAGCACGGAATGAGATATTGTAGT
>CM037830.1:39706814-39720467 GCA_021234535.1 Stichopus chloronotus
AGTTTTGGTAGGGTTAAATACTGGTCACATTGATATTGTGACTGTGCAAATTAGGCCTAAGAAGGTCTAGTCTAACATAGGTTTAATACAGTAGGCCACCTTAGATTCAAAGTGCATGTGTAGGCTATATCCTGCCATTTGAAATGGCCTACTGTCACTGAGTGTAGACTTCAAAATGTTGCTGAGAATGAATAATTAAAATGAAAACATGTGTTCATTTCAAATCTTGCCATTTTGTATCTAAGGCATCCCTCCCCAGGATGGTGATTACTGGGTCCTGCGATAAACCTCCCTGAGAGTCATCTCAAAATGTTGGCAGGTCTGTAACCAGTGGAACTACTTTTAATTCTGTGCAAATCCCTTCCCATTTGTATTGTACTGCTTTCCCTGAGTGAGACCTAATTATTTTGGGTTTCAGTGCTTTAAATTAAATTAAACCTCTGGTTATGTCATCACAATGCATTTTGCATTCTGGTTGTGTTTTCTTCACTAGGGAGGAAATACATTCAGTGGAATGTATGTGACACACAAATGGTACTAAGTGAGTTCAAGGAGTTTATTGAGGGGGATATTGCCAGAAAACTACCCAGTAAGATATGTTTCTTTTTGCTTCTACAAAGTGCATTAGGCACTGATTGCATGTACATACTGTAGTGGACAGTCGTGATAATTTGGGTTTTCAGTGTGTTGAAAGTACAACATAATCACATCCTGAAGATTTACAAGTATGCATAGTGAGGTATTAGACTTGCATGACTCAATACAGCAGGCATTTTCACCTTTTCTGCTCGTTACTGAACACCACAATCAACAAAAACATTTACTTTGCCTCAAAGGGCAAAGACATGAATTGTTACTCACACTTACTTCTCAATTTTCCAAAACGGTTACTCTGTCAGGAAACAACTGCAAAATTTCTCCAAAATACCAAATGAGTTTCTTAAAATGTGGGAACCGTGCTTTTGATAGCTTCATCTTCCAAGTTCAGAAGTTTTATAGGCAAAGTTTGGCATCAGTTGTTAAGACTCCGTGAGTTGTTACTCGAATGTATTATTGTTTTTGTTTTTATTTCAGGTCGCCAACAAATTGAAGATTTCAAATCGAAACATGGAGTAAAGCTAGATTGGATAACTATTAAAACCAAAGTTTTCAACGAAAGAAATAAGCAAAGAAGGATTGCCCAGAAACGAATGAAAGAGATGAACATGTCGAAGTAGTGAAGTTTACACACTGTGTGTGCGGGCATGTGTGTCAAGTGTGTCAAGTTCTAGCTTGTAATTATGCTATTGGAAGATAATGTAGTCTCTTAGTTTTTGTAGGTAGAAAAAATGTTCCCTTATTATGATCATTGTGTTGGGTCGCCAACTGATTGTTTTCAATCAAGTTGTTAATCCTCTTGTTGACTTTGCTCTCTGTACATGTTGTTTGTCTATGACACAGACAACTTTTGCTTTGCACAACCAACAGAAAATGGAAGTCTGTTATATCTATGTGGTTCACAAGTAAACTAGTGGAGCCATAAATTTGCGAACTTACAGTACATAAATGTAGATACCTGAACTTATACTTTGAAGACCTGCAAAGTTATCTTGTCTGTCTATGAACAACATTCTGTTGATTCTAGTTTCATTATGTTCACTCAGAGGCAACAAAGCTTTCAAGAAACTCTTAGAGAAGATAGTACTGTTCAACATAAACCTCTAAAACACTCCTCCAAACCTCAGTTAGTAGACAAGTGGGGGAGGGAGGAGGTGAGGGGGCTCTCTCTGTGACACCCATTATAAATGCCCAAAGTTCTTGTGCATACTTTACCTAATGGAGTAATGGATAAAACAGTAACTTCATGACAAACCCTTGTCAATCAAAAACCACAAGAGCTTCGTAAATCGTAATTAACCTTGCTGCTGAAACTTAGCAAAATATCTAATCACATGAGTTTTGGTATATCTGATTGCATTCCTGGTATAGTTTGTATTTCTACGTCCCTTGTATAAGAAAGGCATGGATTTCATTTTTTTCTCACATAAAAACTTCATTTCCAACTTCTCAGTATCTTTGTATCTTTATTACATGTTCTTATCTTTATTTGTTGAAAGTACTTTTTAGCTGTTGCACCTGCTTGTCTTGCACATCTACTGTCATATTTTCTTTTTTTGTTCATGCTCCAGAGCAAACTATTTGGTACTGCATACATGGTATATGGGAATGCTATAAACTATACTCTTTTCACATCAACACTTCAGGATGGGTGGGTGAGTGAGTGGGTGGGTGGGTGAGTGAGTGGGTGGGTGGGTGAGTGGGTTAGAACTATTTAAGAATCTTGAAGCGAATGCAGATATGTTTTATACTTTCAGTTAGAGAACAGCTCAATGCATTCACATGGGTTAAAGTTCATAAAACAGGCTTCCTTAATTCGGTTTTGATAAAGTGCCACATAGTGATATAATGGGCCACTGACCGCTGTCCTGGGGTAGGGTCATGGAGGTGTCCCCTCTCCTCATACCCCTTGAATTTTTTGTGTTTCAGAAGGGACTTAGATTAGAATGGTGCAAAGGTTATTCACCTTTCCAAGACAAACTATTTTCACGAAATGTCCAATTGTTTAGTCAATTTATATCTCAGTTTTTGGGGAACTTATGATTTCTTTTTTTTTTTTCAAAAATAGATTATTTCAATATTTTCCAGGAAATTGTAGAGCACCGCTCCAAACCATGTTATGCGAAACAAGTAAAGTGGCACACACGCCACCATAAAATATGAAGCCTGTCATAAATCTGAATTCCAAATCTTAGGAAATATCACAATGCCTGTGTACGGTAGATGTAAATGGTTTAACTTTAGGGATGCACCAGATCTTAACTTTCAGATCCGGCAGAAAGTGGATTTGGCCAGATCTTACCTGAAATCCAGCTGGATAAAGTCGACAGGACCAGGGTTTTACAATACTTTTAGAAAATGGAATTGTACAAGGTTTCTAGATATAATTCAAATGAAACATCTGAATGTACAGGACCTAAGCACTGGGTAAGATTAATTATGCTTCAGATACTGTAAGTTACAACTAAGTTATTTCCACATTAACTTTCACAAACTTATAACTGGCTACTACCATTGTGTGCTGCTATCATGACATCCCTACTTTAAGTGCCAATGTCTGGAATCTTGTGGAAAATATTTTACAGCCATTATATGAAATAACAAACAGACAGTTCAGAACTGTCTTTGCTAAGTGAAGTGATTCCCCATTTGTGTGCCCTTTTCAGGTTTATCTTTTAAAAGCAAGAAATTACAGTGGTGTACAATTTTAACATGGTTTAGTTGAGTCTCTTGATCCAAGCCCAGGGCATAGCTATGGGACCTGTGACAGGGCACCTATCCACCAAATCACTGCCCCACCCATGTTTTCACCAAAATTAAACTTTTGAGCTCACTGTACTTCCTCATCAAAAGTTGTTAACCCCATCCCCTACTGGAAACCTTTCCCCCATCTAGTTCTCCCCTCTGCTGAACAACTCCCAGCTACTGTCCCAGTCTAGGCCAATCCCAAGTCCTCTAAGTGGTGGATTTTAGTCCAGACTAAAACACTTCAGATCAGACTTTGAATTTAATTCACTTTTAATAACTCAATGACAGAAAGTTTTAGCATGAAATATAAAGATTACATTTTATTCAGGGTATTAACAATTTCTGAGACTAATCACATTTACTTAGTATGCATTATGTGAGTAATAAGATAACTTCTTAGCCTGCAGTATTAATTTTTGAGGTTTGACTTATGAAAAGAAATTGTACATCTTCTGTCCTTTGAAAATCTGCTTTTGAGGCCTTGGTACACATAGCAACAGATTTTTATACACGTGCAGTAAAGTAAACATGGGGTACAATAGATTTCATGTTGCATTAAAGCCTTAAAGGGGAATGTACACACATATGGAGGAAAGAAAGACTTGAAGTAAGTTGTGTTCTAAAATCAATCCATTTTGTTTTTACTTTGTTTCTTTACTATAACATGTTACTAAAGCGTCAGAATCTCACATATAATTGCTGTGTTGTACGCTTTTTTTGTTAAACCTTTCATATCTTGCCTTTTGAATTCTTTAAGAGATTCCCTGACATTTATACCAACATGTTCTTGTGAGAGAATTGTAACAAAATGTCGGAAAAATTCTGGCCGGACTTTGAAAGAAGTTCAGCTGGAACTGGATTTTATTTCACTATCTGGCTGGAAAGTCTGGCCAGACTGGATATCCGGTGCATCCCCATTTAAGTTAAAAAGGAATGAGTCATACAAGATAATGCTTGGGTGGGAAGTATAAGTTCATGTTCTCTGTGCCTGTACCAACATGTGTTGCATCTTTGTTCTTAAATATAAAGCCAATATGAAACATGAGTCAATCTTTCCTTTTTGAGATGATGAGGGTGCTCAATTATCGGTACTAGTTACAGACTATATGGAAAGAACATTGTAATTGGGTTCACATTGAACCATCTTACCTCACTTGAAAGCCATTGCAAGAGAGTATCACTGTTGTGCACTGACTTTTTCACCATAGAATAAATGATAATTGTTCCTTCCATTGTGTATGTAGGTTAGCTACAGTCCCAGAAGGTTGCTGTCTGTTAAGCATAGTGATAAACGTCATTGTTTCTGTGTTTTTGTAACATAGGACAGGTATTAAGTCAGTTTCATCCTTGCTTGATTCTTAGTAAGAGAGTACCATATGTTATTCTGGGTTTACACTTCCTCTTGCCTGTTATCCTGGGCAGGTCACATATAAAGCACCACTGACAAGAAGGGCTATGGTAGCTATGCAGATTTCTTGAAATATGACCATGATCTTTCATTTATCAGTTCAACTGTGTACTGGTTCTTTATTTTTTTTTCTTTTTGCTTGGTAACCTCAGAAACATGTGATGTGTTTTGGAAGGCATTTAGACAGACAATCATGCCATGGAACTTAAGTTCCCTCATCTGCTAACAAATAATACTATAACTTGTAAAGAATCAGGTGGTTTTGTATCCCAGACTTTGCCTATGCCTGTTACTCTTAGGTTGGCATGCATTTCACCATCCTTGTGGGTAGTTTGACAGGACGGTCACTATGAACTAAAAGAACTGATGCCCCTTCTGTAAACATCACAGTGCGTACTTTCGAAAATTGCTGCCTTGAAAAGAATGGTATGGTGATCCTCCATAACATGACTTAAATGCTACAACACTTCCTCCCAAATTTAAAAAGCTTTCACAAACAATGATATAACATTGCATAAAGAAAGGGCCATTCAACAAAATTCTATGCGATATTACAGACAACTGGATAGGGTTCTGACTCCGCGTTATTTTATCACATAGTTGAACACCAACAAAATCTAGGCAAGGATACAGATGAGAAATTTCAGACTCACATTTAACTCCTTTACCAGTGCCTAGTTTCCACTTTCACCTTGGATTACACAGAATCTGATGTTCTTCATATAACTTTAAAGACAAAACTTTCAAAACTATTTTTAAGAAGTGTGTTTCCAACTTTAAGCACACCTTGATGTAATTTTTCTCATGAATCCATGAGCACCACATTCTGGTTTTTGAGGTTTACACATTTTGCTCTCTGCTGACCCATATGATCTTTCACCTACGCCAAAAATAAAAGGGATCTTTTACTTAGCAAGATGAACACAAACCATACACCAGATTTATAGTAACTACTTATCTCAAGGTGTCCAGATTACAGTGTTTTCGATATTTACTAATGCTTACCCCAAATGACCTTTGCTGTGACCTGCACAAAAACTATAGAAGAAGGAAGAATATTTTCTTACTCTACCATGCCAATATGGCACTACTACGTGTTCGGGTGCAGAAGATAAAAGATTTTTGGCCTCTGCTGACCCCATATGAGCCCTACCAAAACAATAGGGAACTTGCAATTAATATGGTAAACCTACATGACAACTGTGATCTGCATTAAACCATTCCCAGCTCCCCCCCCCCCCTCCGTGGGGTCGCGGACTAGCTAGTTTGAAAAGTTTTAAAAATACTACTATGGAAAGATGAAGGAAAATATACCAAATATCAATTATCACATTTGTTAATTTGATGCAGTCTGTTGCATGTACAAATTAGCTAAACACTACATATAGAAAACGTTACCGGTTAATGATGCTCTAGCAAAAATGGCCAACCCCCAACTCTTACATACATACATACGCATACCAACTACAGTTGGTTGTAAAGATATGTTCAATAATTAGAACTGGTCTTGGTGGACGTACACGAGTGTCATTCATTGTAGTCTATAGTACATCGACATTGTTCGATGTTTATCACGGGGTCTTTTTACAGTTGGAAATAACATTTCGACGATTCGTTAAATTCGTCAAAGGAAAACGGCAAGGCCATCACGCGAGCGACAATATGGGAACAAATTCCTTGAATTTGGATTCCACAATAAAATGTTAGAAGTATATTGCAATTGGAAATTTCCAAACCTGTGTGTTCTAAAAAATAACAAATATGTAGCTGAAATTTACATGGCCCGCAGTGAGACTTGGAAGTGCTATTTCCTACAGAAGTTTTTTATGAAAGTATTGTCTCTGTACGCTACGCGCTAACTGATGGTGATGCTTAGCTTAGATGAAGTTATTACTGCAGCCCCTAACTTCAACCCTTTTCCCCCACACTTCCATCCCCTCACATGAAAAGTCTGGTTGTGCCGTACATAGAATACATGGCTTTATTATTGTGGGGACCCGTAATTGGGGTCGCGCTCTGGTGCTGAAAGGGGGTCGCCACAAGGGGGTCTACCTGAATAGGGGTCGCCTCAAGAAAAAAGTCTGGGAAACCCTGGTTCAGAGGCAATGGTGGATTTAAGTAAAAGGGCCCCATCAGCAGCTGGGAACAGGGGCCCCAAACCTTTCCCCCAAGGTGTGGCAGAGAAAGTTGGTCTCATTTTCGCTACGTCATTCTTTTCAGTGGAGTGCAAGCGTTTCCACACTCAAAGCCGTTTATTTGATGTCCTGGGGTAAGACTGTAGAAGAGACTCGAAACAACAAGGGGCCAAATTAAAAAAACAAAAAAATGGGGAGCCCTGTCAGCAGCTGCTGACACTGCTGACTGTTAAATGAAGATTTTGAACATCGTTTCTTACCAGTACAGTACTTGTTCTGCTAGTACAGCCCACATGTATTGTCAGCACCTGGCAGAAAGCTAGGCTTGGATTTAAAGCAAGCTTCACAGTGGAAAGAGATCACAGCTTATGACATTAATCCTGACGAATATAGGTAGTTGTCTGAAGCAACCCTAGATGCGCCGAAGTGCGTGAAGCTTTGTCAAGGAGGCAAGGACAGTTATGTTTAGGTTGTATTTCACCCTTTTGAATTAGGATTTCATGTTCTTGTTATGTTATGTTACGTACAGGCTATGCCTATGCAGGTTTTCGTCAAATAGGCCTATATGCACACACCCACACATACACACCAGACTACTTGCCGCCTTCGGCAACTAGTCAAGGAGATGTTACGGTTTCCGTTTAAGAAAGATAGGGATGTCACACATATCCCTTACAAAAACTGTTTTCAAGTAGCCTGTACAACTGAAACTCGTCCTTTATGACTGATAAAAAGAATGGTCTCAAGCTATCCTGGATTAGGCCAGGCAATTTGACGAACAACTGAACTGTTATTAAAAATAACCGACCATGCATCGCTATTTGCAGTAAATGTTCTCATTATTGTTGTGCGGTTTGTTCATATGTTACGAACGGGACTGTTGCTTCCTAGACGTGAAAAATATGCAAAGGCACTCTAGCAGTGGCTTTACATGTGTCCCTAGGTAGACATATATAGATACATTGAATATATACATATATGTTCACCAAAGGTGGCATAAAACTGGTAGACAAGAGCACTTTCATTGAGGGTGACCTTAGGTACACATATACGATGTACTCCTATGGTACCACATTTAGATAAAAAACGTTTAGGCGACACGAAAATGGAGGCAAAAAGCGTATATCTCAGACGTTCCATGGAATGAAGAAAACATGTATAAGTAGCATAAGGGAAGTAGTCCAGCATGGATTCACACGACTTAACTTTTATTCAACACACCTAATTACGACTATATATCTAAATAACAGTTGTGTACACGAAAGTGACCATTTTATACGGTGTCTACCAAAGTGACCATCCAGGGTATATTATATATATATAATATATATATATATATATATATATATATATATATATATATATATATATATATATATATATATATATATATATATATATATATCGTTCATTATTATTTACTTTCATTGTATATCATCCCAAACATTCATTAATTTTCATGTAATTTGGCCTTCTTCTTGGAAAAATCGAATCAAAGAAATCGATGGTTTACAAGAATGTCAATTGCTCTATCCTACATCCCCCCTCGGCTTCCTTCCAAAGCGGGTGTTTGTACGGCGATTAGCGATTAGAGGGCGCTACTTGTATATCTCAAAAGAGACTAAACTCTAATTTCAGCTCTTGTCCGCACATCGGACGTGTATTACTCACGAACTGGCTGCTGCATTCGAAATAGCAACGAAAAAAAGGACATGGCAACACATACTTTGAAGATAAAAAAATTAGAGCCAGAGCCTACAACATTGACTTCCATCAGAGTCTGTATATCTGGCTAATGCAGACAGCAAGTAGACAGACAGATAGAGAGACAAACAACAAGACAGACAACGGATAGACGAATTAACGATAGACGGATAGACAGATAGACTGATAGACAAGTAGACAGACAGACAGACAGACAGACAGACAGACAAACAGCAGACAGACAGACAGACAGTCAGATAGATAGATAGACAGATAGATAGATAGATAGATAGATAGATAGATAGATAGATAGATAGATAGTAGATAGATAGATAGATAGATAGATAGATAGATAGACAGATAAATAAATAAATAAATACAATAGCTTAGGGTATATGCCTGAACTGACTTTTTTTTTCTCCTTTATTGGCAACTGATGCTATATTTGTTCAATAAAGTGCAATACACTGTTCCCAGAAGTTCTAGTTAACAATAGACTTCAGGCGGATGGAGACAGCCAAAGAGAAAATACACTTGAATTAGCTGGACACTTTACGTGGAAGGCATTGTTTAACACGCAATCTTTAAAGCGAAAGTTTGACATATCCGTGACGTCAACAGAGATGAAAGAAGTATATAAAACAGAAGGAAACTTGCGTGTCTGTTCTTGGCACCATCCGCACGGTAGTTGATGCCTGGTCAATTGACTCGCATGAAGAACGAGGTAAGCCTTATATCTCTCTTTTTTATGCTGGGCCGGGGAGATCAGGTGATTACAAGTGAAAGGTAAGGAAACTGAATAAATATCATGTTCATCATCATTTACTTCTTGATAAAAGGGAGCCGGCAACCCACCGATGATACAGACTCGTACGTAAACTTCTGCTTGCGTGTCTTTGTGTTCTCTGTAGATGATCCTAGGTATGCGGTGACCATGGTTACTTGATGAAAAAGTACAGTTGAGGAGAGTGAAGGAATTACGTGTAGATGTGTAAGGCGGTAAAGTACAACATGAACTTCTTCTGTATGCATGAATTTGTACGATCAAGGTGAAACGAGGGATAGCGTGAGGGATGACCCAATCAACCCCTTTCCATCTTCCTCTATTTCTTAGATTCTAATAAAATAATGCTTTCTGTCGTTCTTTTGTTCTGACTAAACAAGACTTGTATTCTTTTCTTCTCTTTGATTTTTCCTGGGTTGTTGATTGCTGATACGCCTATCGTATGTATCAGAGGATGAGGTAAGGGGGGGGGGGGGTGGTGGGAGGAACGATTTCGTCTCTCTTTAAGAAACCAATTTCATTGGATACCTAAATAGCAACTCTCTGCTATCACCACACCTTTACCGTAGTGTCGCTCGCTGCTATACCAAAAGTACCTTAGTGAGAGATTTGTGTGTTTTTTATTTATTTGTGTGTCCTTCTTTGGTGGTTTCTACGTTGTTGATTGCTGACATCAAAATTTTGTCTCGTTTTTTTTTTAATCGGCAACTTTTCAAAACCACAGATAAGTGATACGTGGTTGTATGAATATCTTATCAGCACATAAATTACAAGAAGAAGAAAAAAACCTGCCCACGGTGCAAGTAAACATTGCATCATTTTAACTTAGGTCCGAATTTCGACATTGGCCTGCGGGACAGGAAACCTCACAAAGGAAAAGTCCCAAAAAATTACATTATTGCAATTTGATCGGTTTTCTAGCCAGGAATATTATATTATCAATTAATGCTAGGATTTACGAAAATCATCTTCGCTGATTTTCTTTTGTAGGCTAACAAGTATACTTAAGAACTTGAAACTCTAGTGGGGTGCATTTCGAGGGGTGGGGGAAGAGACTGGTGAAGGTGATTACAACCTTTGCTCTGCTTTTGTAAATTGGGTTCCTTAATTAGTCTTATGTTGTGGAACTTTCCGGGGATGGGATTAGAAATTTTAAGGGGGATGCTGGGGAAGTTCCGGCTGATAGCGAAGTGGGGAGGGGGCGAAGAAGGTTTGTTACATGGCGGATTTGATCACTATCAAGAGTTATCAATTCTTGATTAGCGACCGGAAAGGAAAAACCAAGGCCCTACCTTCAATGTTTGCATCGGATACCCGACCGAGGGTGCATGTCAGGACCCAGTTCTGAATTGCTGCCCTGATCCAAAGTTTCACTATTAACATCCATTCTGCGTGAAACAAAATTCAGCATATATCTAAGAAGGACTTCATCGTCACGCCCCTGCGAAAGATACATGTTACAAAATGTTATATAATTATGACTTCATAAGGCCGCGGAAGTTACATTTTCGGGTATAGGATTACTTAAAGACTTGTCCATTATTTGAAAGTTGAAACTGATCGATGCGAGAGAACATCCAATGAACGGTGACCGCCAAAGACCAATCCACCGGGTATACCGACTTTGAATGGCCGAGGCGATCGGGTCCGAATTTTGGACCGGATGCAAACACTCCTATAGCTTACCTTTCTAATATCAATAGCGAATTGCAAGAAAGAAAGATAATGGATGGTTGTTGAAGGAATATTATTTATATTATCACACCATACTCCATACTTCAGTTTAGAAATACTCCAAATCAGGCATTCCTCGATGAGCGGAACTCAGTTAACTGTCAGTGTATTTATTCAAATGTTACAGAAAAAGTTGCTTCCAATTTGTGTTTAGACCCAGGCATTTCAACCTAAACGAGAAAGACTGAGGTTACATTACACCTGAGGAGAAAGTGATTAACTTTTCTCAGGTATTACTGTCATACTCCGGTGCTTTCTGTAGGCCTGGTAAGGATTATCAATGTCATTGTTTGGAAACTCAGAATGGCACCAAAGCAGATAGGCCTAGTCTACACACAAGCAAATTGTGAAAAGAGAAATTTGCTAATACTAAACAACAAACAAACAAGAAGAAGAGCAAATAAAGAAGGGGAATATCTTAAAGTTTATACTGCAGCTGCGTTTGTTAATTCGAGTATACTAACTTTTGCATGCAAAGAAAATGCAATTTATGTTGTTCGGTTTTATCGATTGCCCTTCATGTTTGAGTCTAATTATCAAAAGTTGAATGCACCTTTGCACCTTTAATGCCAAACAAGTACTCTACTCTTTGGTGTCAGAGAAGTTACTGTAAAATAGGAAAACGCCGATGGAAATTTGTTTGCTACAACAAAATAACCCGCTATCGTTCAAAGAAGAGAACCTTTTCTGAGGTCATGATTGCGCAGAGAGTGAGACAAAGACAATGAGGTGTGTACAAACTAGGCAGTTCTCACCAAGAATGTTATTAGTTTGTACATTGACCACTGCAGGGAGGAATCTGGGGTTTTGGGAAAACGGAGTTTTCAGGCTCTAGGCTCTACGAAAAGTTTGAGAAGTAGGAGTATATCCCTCAGAACAGGCCTATTCATATTGTTTAATGTGATTATCATTGATTGATTTTTCCATTCATAATGAGAAGTATTATCTTTTATTCTTTTTTATCTTTTATGAACGCTGCCCTAACTCACCCTTTGTTCATTTGATCGACCAGCGAATAGAGCACTGTATCTGAACAGTGATCATAAAGAATTGCTGGTACCTTTTTGACATAAGCACGTACCTGTTACTTTGAAAGAGAACCATTTTCCTCTTACCAATTATAAAAAAAGTACACCATGTATAACTATTTTACACTTCATCAAACTTTCGAATATCTGTCATTCGCTTTCAGCAGTAGACCTATACTGTAGTATTTTAATTAATTCAAGACATCTTGAATTTGTAAAACGGCTTGCCATCAGTGACGGCGCTAAAGGGGGGGGGGGGATGAGGGGGCATTCCCCCAGATTGTTTCCTTTCCCCCCAGTTGCCCCCCAGTTGCTCTCACCCTTCCAAATCAGATCTTGTACTCATCCAAAATTAATTTAATCACAAAACTATGTATTGGCATTGGACTGAATAAGAACAGCTCCCGGGGAACCATGATTGATTAAATGCCTAATTTATGTTACACAGGCTGCCAGTTTTCATATCATGCCCGTAGCCACTTCAACTGTGGCTGCGGGGAGAATTGAACTGTCAAAGAATAATGTTAAGTAATGCACATTTTTATAGAATAAAGTGACTGGAATGGAAGTGTATGTAGCCTATGTGTGTGTGTGTACTCGGTGGCACCGCGTAAATGTGAAATGGTACTCCCAAAGAAAAAAGTTGGGAACCTTGGAGTACGGTCAACCGAAAAAATAAATAACATAAAAAAATAAATAATATACCTCTCTTGGGACTTAATTTTCCACCCAGAGATATGCTAAAACCTCAGAGCTTCCGGGGGCTTGGCCCCCTGGACCCCACCAGGGGCCCTAAGGCGGGCCCCTGGACCCCACCCGCACGGCCTCGCGCTTCGCCCTCCGTTTCACGCTGCGCGCGAAAATCTTCGCCCCCAACATTTTCCTCTGCCCTCACTTTGCCCCCCAAGTCTGACATCCTGGCGCCGCCACTGCTTGCCATGCAGTGGAGATTCAGCCTGCAAGGTTTGATCTTCCTGGTATGGAGCAGAGGTGACATACGGAACATAATAAGGGGTAGGGGCAAGCAATCATCAAAACGGCAAAAGCCATGCACCCCCCTCCCCTGGCATTCTTACTTTACATAGGCTATACACAATCATGGTAACTTATATAGCTTTTTAAACGATAAATACGTACCAAGAGTGTGAAATGGGTCATTTGAAAACTTGGAGTGCAGCGCTCGGTTCATTGACAGTGGTTCGCATGAATTTGGTCTACCACTCAACTTTTTATTTTCTTAAGAGTCAGGAAAATATTCCTATTTCAGATTGACAAAAATGACAAAAATAGGCGAAAGGAAGTCAGTTTATGGTGCAACTTCACCGGCAAGGAGTGGTTCTACTAACTTAATGCGTTCGGCGTTAGAACTTGTATATAGAAGAGACTGCTGAATATAAATAGGAAGGTCAATGCTCTCCAGATCTAACAGAACGCAATGGGTTCACATATGTAAATAAATTCACTGCAAACTTTGATAAACAATCAAGATATCCAGTTTCCTGTGAAGTATCGATA
>CM037831.1:0-38830 GCA_021234535.1 Stichopus chloronotus
CATATACAATTTTACTAGGGTACATTGTGCGTGTGGCAAATTCAGCCTATGTTGTATTATGAACTTGCAAAGCAACGTTTCTTATTATGAGTTCACATCGACTTGAAGCCTAACGACAGTTTCATTTTCGGGTACCCGGGTGCCATCTACTTATTGACGGGGGTACCACCTATACTTATTGAAGGGGTACCACACCTACTTATTGACGGGGACACCGGTCCAAAGTTTTTTACCCGGTGCAAACACTAACTTAAACGCAGCAATTACTTTTAACCCTTTGGGAGTCATTTTAACATTAAACTCATACAGTTAATATTCATCAATCAGGAACACGCACGTTTGACAGCACTGTACTTAAAATCTAAAGAGAGAGAGAGAGAGCAAACCGTGAAATTATCTCTAGTTTTAATATTTGTATTGCCAATTTCCAGAATGTGTTTACATATACAGGCAAATCTAAAAGAAAAAAAAACTCACAATCGGTAATGTTTCAGCATTCCTAACACGATAAGATAAGTTTTCATTTAGTTGTCTGTTACCGAGGAAAAGCTCAATGACTTACTTTGTCGAGTTTGAATGGTATAAGTCATTATCTTCACCAAACATGTACAGACGTAATAGGCCAACATTTTACTTTTTTTCTCATGGACTCAGTCAATAGCTTATCAATGCACGGGCTGTACACAGAGGGCGTCTTACATTTGATACGATAGGTCTACAAAGGTGACACAACTTGTTTTAAATTCTTAATTGGTCTGTATTCCTCTCTTCTTTGATGGTTACATTAACGATAGAAGCTGTAAAATGTATTGATTAACAGTAATCATAGACAGTGTGCTCAATCAATCAATCGATCCATTTACCAATACTATGACAGTGGCGGATTCAAATGGCAAGAGCGCCCCCCCCCCCCATTTTCACCCCACCACCACCGGCCAAGTTTCAGCCGGGAATGCCTTACTCTGTCGTTGGAAAGTCTTTTCAGCTTTCCTATATTTCACCTCCTTGACACTAT
The DNA here is from genome assembly GCA_021234535.1 of Stichopus chloronotus. Lineage (NCBI taxonomy): Eukaryota > Metazoa > Echinodermata > Holothuroidea > Aspidochirotida > Stichopodidae > Stichopus > Stichopus chloronotus. The sequence continues at coordinate 1,016 of CM037831.1, forward strand.
CACTAATGAGGAAAGATATATGTCCTCCCGAGGACCGAACCATTCTCTTCCTGGAACTATTGACAATTTATCCCACGGGACCAATGGCGATCCTTGCTCGGGTTAAATTTTCAGATCACGTGTTCTTTTACATTACGATGAATTGCACGGTTGTGCTTTGAACAAGATACGTTCTCAAGCAAATTATTCTTCTCTCCTCAAACATCAAAATAGTATCATTGAGCCTTTACACTAAGAACTAAAAGTCTTTGGTTCTTACAGAAGATTATGACGTGTAAAATAATTTTACATAACCATTTGTGTAGTTACTTGTCAAGTCGGCTGTCCGTAGATTATAGGGCCCTGCTGCTTTTGGCATCGTAAACGTCGTCTATTTTTTATTTTTTTTTTAAATCTTTCATCTGAAATTATCATTGTCGACATCCAGACTACATTCTAGACCAATATTAACCACAATTTTTCCCTTAACTTTGTAATGTAATTTAGTTGAATTGAATTTATTTGAAAGGGATACTCTCATCAGGTTACATTCTTCTCCAAAGACGATATCATCTGGTAGGACAACATGTAAAGAAAAGAGTAAATTGAAAGGACAAAAACAGCAAACAACAAACACAACAACAAAGAAAATAAAGCAGCTGGAGAGTTACTTCCTAGTATGCACTTTTACCGGTGATATGTACAATCATTTGGGATCTCACACATTAATTGATAAGTGTTTGTTCAAAAGCTCATGACCTCAGTGAATATTAAATTGACATATGTTTAACACTAATAAATGCGCTTCCTTAAACATGACCAACCATCGTGAATGCCTTGGAATAGCAGATACCCCTCCGATTTATATTCCAATGAGCCGTCCGTCCCGGTCCCTTACTCCTCTTCTACCATCATCCCTCAAGTTTTGCTACGACAGATGTCTTTGATTCACGAAGGAGATGTTAATTTATTTCATATATTTCGTATATGTAAACTTATTTCCTTGGACTTGTACAACTGCATCGTAACAGACAAACGACTTGATTTTTGTGTTTTTATGCGGTTGCATTTACAAAAAAAAGGAACCATAACGGAGCATGCGCAGTAGTGCATCAACATGGCTCTATTTTAGATAAAAGGAAACGAAAATGCTGCGAAGCAACAGTTACGTGTCATTATACTGGTGTCCGTTTTATGTTTTGACATATACGCCATAACCAACCTATCAATATTTTTTATTCCTATTGTACAAAATGAATTTCTCCGGATTATCTTCATAAATGATTCACTTGCATTGGACCCATAAATATAGCGTATCACTTTTCAAACAATTATTTTTTTGTACAGTGTACTATTTATCCTAACTATGAAGCAAACGATTTTTGTTTAGTTCACAACGACAAACTTGTCTTTGTTGAAAAAAAAAACAAATCATTTTGATAGACACGGTTATGTAAGCGAACTAGATGCTGAAATGCATTCTGTTACACCCCAGGCAAGCGAAGATTTATCCGCCCTCCATCTTCCTACTGCGAAAGTCATTGCCCTGCATGAATGGATCCAGCTGTTGCCAGGTGACTCATCCTGTCTCAAAAGAAAGAAACGCCAGATACAGAACAATTGATCATTTATCTTATTTAATGATTTCACTTGACAACAAGCAGTACATCGAAAAACTATTTCTTGATTTTTTTTTTTTTTGTCTTTTTCGATAGATCAATACGCTCTATCAACAGGCCTCTTAAATCTAAGAATATTAATCTATAGGTGTGAAGAGACAAACATATTTGAAGGGTGTATTTACTGTTCTATTTCAACTGTGGAAACCATTCTGTACGTTTCATCGAGTGATAAAAAGCAACTACCCATTTGTCCTCTCCGATTGCGAACTGTAATGAATGCTATATCCATATTTGGTTAAGTTTGTCACGTTACAAACGTGCAAATAATTTACCACACAGAGATGGTAACGTTTGAAATGCAACAACAATTCTACATTTTTTCAAGTACGAGATAAACTATATGCTTTGTTTAGATATTAACTATACTTTCTTGTCACCATGACTGTTGCGAATATTATACGTTGAGTAAAATGGATGGTCCCAGAGCATAAGTGTAATACACAAGAAAGCAATTTAGAAGAATAAATTTACCTTAAATACATGAGTCTCTGCTGCTTAGTTATTCATGATATTCTATGCTGCTTCTTGTTTCAATATTTCCTACAAAGAAGGAAAATAATGAAAATTGCATTTTTCTTTTTCTTTTTTTCCTTTTACTAGCATATCTCGTTACGTGAGTCAGGTACAAAATTATCAGAGATAACCAGGCGGTTACCTGGTGCAGAAAAGTTGGAGGTAGAAGGCAAAGCAGAAAATGTGCAAAGTTTCAGACATAGCACGATGGCCGTTGACATCAGTGTGAACCAGTAAAAATGGTAATCTACCCACGAATAACTTAAACCAGGTTCCCATATGATCAATTTAACTTTTCACACCAAATGGCATTTGGAGAAGTCAGTTCCTGTTCTCACTGAAAAAGAAAATAGCAAGTCAACATGGTTATGGGGTCATTACGTAATACAAGACTTACACTCATTATCATATACGTCACCTTAACTGCACCAGCTGTCACTGCATTTAAAGAATTTTTTTTTTTGTTCAAGCTGACGACATTTTCTTCTGTTACAATATTTTATAGAACTACACTGCATGTCTTTCGCACGCTGTTAATCTCATCTCATGACACATGTGATCGTTTCGCCTGCATCGTTCCAAGAAAGATGAACCACCAATGGTCTGCCTCCGGCCCTCCATCCTCCTCCTTGTAATTCTACCTTGTTCTATACTTTACATTCTCTTTTGCGTTCTTCACCTTTATGGTTGCCGTTTTACTTACGTTGAGTTGATATCTCAGTCTCTTGCTCGGAGTTGACTTCCACATCCGTTTTCCTGTTAGTTGCTTGTGGGTCAAAAATAAAATCAAGAGGTGTCAATGGTGTCACACTTGCACGAGGGTGTCACCACTTCAAAGATGGTGTCCCACAGTCCCACTTGAAAAATGGTGTCACATTTTAGCAATGATGGGTTATCATGTAATGGTACAGAAACAATGGATCTCATAGACTCCGAAAATAATTAGTTCCGTTTGGCATTTGCCCTTCCTTAAAAATGACAACACGCTTTTTGTTTAAGCATCTCGTAGGTGGTATTTAGATGACATGAAAAACAAAATTGAGGCTCATCAATGTTGGAGAAGATTACCAGTGTGTATTAACGTAACAATATGTTCGATTCCTGACACAGTAGTTTGAATATGACTGGACATCCTTTGAAGCTAAAATACCTTAACTTGCTCAATTACAAAATAATTAAACCTTTAAATACTTCATCAATTGTGCTATTCCGTGATGTTTGGTTTTGTCTTAATATAAGGGTGGGGGTAGGGGAGAGGGGCCACATTTTGAGACACTCTGAGCGGAGGGGACACTAACATATGTTTCTCCTCTAAGATGGAGTCCAGAAACAATACAAGGCTCTGATGGTATTATTACTGCTGTTGCCAATTAAACACTGTCCAAAGAACCGCAACCCACCACCCGTTCCGGCGTAAAAAAAGTCTGGTTATCCCACTTTCACCTAATCCAAGTCCATGCCAAAAAACTGAATACAAGTCAAAGCAATCAGAAAAAACAAAACAGAGAAGAATAAAATTAACAGAGATTATTTAGTGTTACCTGATCGCAATACCTACATGATAACTATGTTCGGTGAATGTTCCCTCGAATTCATCACTTGTGGATGTAGCTACGACTACCTGTACTACATTACACAGTTAAATGATGGAGAGGTGAATTGCACAACGTTGGCACAAAGACAGTGGAAAGGTGCTTTGCGAGTAAATGTATAGCTTCCAGCAATCAAAAGATCAGTGAAAGAAGGCAAACGATAAGGCAGCGATAAGCATATGGAAATATGCACAATAAGCATTTGACTTATATTCAATAAGCAGATCCATTTATGAACACAACAATATCGATGTACAATGTATAATAATATGTATGTACAATAAGCATATAGGAGTATGACCAATAAGCATATCGAATAATGAACAATAAGCATATCGAAGTAGGACAAAATGAGCATATCGACGCACTGACGTGGAAATGAACTAAACAAAGAGGAAGTGCAGATCGGAGTAGAAGGAATAAGGCAAGTACAAAGGAACGAGAAATCAAGCAGCCATTAAAATAGAAAAACAATTAGGAAAACAATATATCTAATATGATAAAATCCTTTGGGGACTACAAACGAAAATTGTCAATGGTACCAGAAACGTAAGCATATTACAATACCATATTGTGCTCGACTTTATATAAAATTATAAATCGAACAGAATCAATAATTATGCATGTATAGAAGGACGAAACACACAGGTGGCTTTTATAAACATCAATACAAAAACCAAATATCACCACACAGTAAAGTAAAAAGGGCTGTATGGCATAACAGAATTGACAAAGACGATGATGTATTCAATGAGTATAAAGCAAAGGTCCAACAATAAAATGAAACAAAATGTTATTTAGTGCTTAATTACCCTTAATCTGTCTCCGAATGTTGTGTATCTGGTCGATTTTTTCTGTGAGGTAAAGCGATGAGAAAGAAACAGGAAACGGTTTCAATTTTTATAACAAAAGCATCGTAACCAAAGCCACGTCGTAAAGTTTGACTTCAGCTCCATATTTTTCTAAATCTCAGCAACTTTCAGTCCTCGTATGTACAAGAGGCGCTTTGCATACAAATTGTGTACATATGTCTGACAGAGATGGAGACTGACCGCAGCACACTTAACAAATAACTTAAGAAATAAATGTTCACTCTGTGCCACACGAAATTTGTTTCTTCATGATTTGCGTTGTTATATTAGATATACTCAACTCTTACAGTTAACTTGAAGTCAAAAAGTTGTTTAAGTAGCTCGACGGAACAGATGAAGCATAATTGAGAGAAACGAAACAAAATTGCTGAAATCTCAAACGTGTGACCTCAGAGGAAATTAAAGTTGTTTAATGCGCCGAGGGTAAAATGATCGGTCGATACGTTTGAAACTTCGTAACAGAAGGAGATGTAAGTCCCATTCCTCGTGGACGAAAATCATCGTAGAAGTGCATGATATATGGAAATGTGCCATTATAAAACGATCCGTCACCTATCGAATGATAGGCGGTGGATTGCCATCGGGTATTTATTACCTACGCACTAGGGGGGTCACGGGGATTGACGCAATCCCTGTGTAAAGGGATGGGAAATTATTCGTCGTGCGTCAACCTTCATTTGCATTTTGACATTTTACACTCCAGCTATAAAAGTTATGCGTTCTATTTTCAGTTGCAATCGCCAAACTGATTTATTTTCAAGACATATGGGAATCACATGTTTACTACTTTCAAAATCAATTTATATGCTGATTGTGAGTTTTCTCGCATTTTAATAGTAAAGTTAGTTCTTTATCCACGTCAGCGTGCTTCCTCCTTGAAACTCATCCGGCTTTTGATACGATACAGACAATACAGATCAACACGCTTTGGAGGGATTGGGCATGTGTCGAAAATGTTAGTCTTTGTTTAATACCGAAATAGCGACATCTATTTAACTTTTCGGGGCTAGAGAAAACTTTTTGATACATGACGTGAACCTATATCACCCTGTGAACGTATCGGTTTATAAATGTCAAATATGGTGCCATTAGTGCTCGTTCGATTTGTATGCATGCACCTTTTAGAACTTAACCCCGTGGAGACCATTTTTTAAATCTAATCTCCGACATACATGGAGACGTATCTCCTCAGCTACATTTAAGCTAAGTGTATAACAAAATGAACGATCTTGTGGACTGAAAAAAACATCGCAGGTTTTGAAAAAAAAATGCGCATAATTTTGCAATCGTTATTGCAAAAACCGCAGTTTACATAATGTGAAACCGTTTTTATTAAGTATTAATACTGTCAGTTTTCAAGTCTGTTAAAAAAGCCCATTCTTGTTTATTTCATGAATTTTTCCACCCACAATTAAGCCCCTGTCCCAAGGATGATCAGATCAGCCGCATACTCACTGCATGCTGGCTTTTGCGTCACTGTGTATATGTAAATCGTTGAAACAACCTCAATTTTGCGTACAGTCGAGAAGCATAATGACTCACAATTGTAACCTGTTGAAGTTACCCTTTAAATGTGGGTATGAAATGGACAATCTCTGTAAATTTAAAAAAAAAAGCCCAATAAATTCAACAGACGCAAATTGTAATCCCTCATTTACCCAATCCTTTAAGCAAATGGAGGTGACCTTTTTAAAGCATATGCAAACCGATCGATAGTCACTTCATAACCCTCTTACAAATGGAAATGCATATCCTAACTCTTTCCTTATGTACACACATTCCCTAACCCGTAACGCCACCTCTCCTCCCAACATGGATATGTATTTCTCAGTCGTTGCTCTCACCCCATGGATACACATTTCATAAATCCAAACAAAGTTTTGAATTTCTTAACTCCATTCCCGTAGACATCAATTTCCTACAAAAAAAAAAAGATGGAAAACGTCAATACAAATTTAAAATATATTGCAACACAAAAGCAAATTTTTTCCTTTCAAAGTCCTCTGAGCGGAAAGCAGCAGCAACAAATAGTAAAAAATCAAATCCAATCGTCACATGCCCCCCCCCCCCTTCCACCTCCCAGCTCTCTGTATTGTGTCACTTAGACGTAGTTGTTCGGGAGCTGTTTCACTACAAAGCACCAAAGAAAAGATTAATGTCGCCCTCACTAAGGCATTCTCGGGAAGCTCGGCAAGCTCGGCAAGCTGCAATTACAAAGTGAGAAATATTATACACGTTATTAAATTGGTAATTGCACTATGCAGCAAAAATGATTAGCCGATGTACAGCACCTGAGTAAGACAAAGGTGTGGCAAGAGTTTAGATATATATGGATTACAACATACACTACTGTACCAAGTTTACTTCAATCCTGCTAAAGTAATCTATTGTAACAAAAAAAATCTGAATCCTCGAAGCAATAAAACTTGGAAGCAATCGCAATTGTTGAAACGTAACTAATGAAACTCCTCTCAAACAAGCATACATGGAGATTTTATGTCATCATTTTTTTCTTTCTCCTAGGAGAGGGAATTAATGGTGATTTAAACTTGAGTAAAACATATAAAGCACACCTACGATTGGCTCACTCAAAAGTCTTGCCCTTTCAGAGACAGAGAGCCAAAGAAAAGCTCACTCGTATCCACTTTTAGGTCCAAATTAATCACATCCATCCAGATCGATTCGATTCATCCTACGCCATTGGACATCATCTCTCACGGAGAGAGTCGAAGGTACCTTACGAAATCGAGGCGGCGTTTATTTTTGCAGCACTTAAAACTCAGAGAACAATAACATTGGTCGCTACATGTTACTAATTTTCACTCTATATCTTCACATTAAATTTACATTAAATTTAACAGCTTTGTCTGGGGGCCCCTGCAATTTAGACCTAAACAAGAGTGAAAGCCACCGTACAGGATAAAATTGAGAAGATGGATCTTTGATGGGATTAATGTCTTTCACAACCAGGAGGTCAAAAGCTCTCTCCTGGCTGCTAATGTCTTCTTGTGATTGCTGTTGATTTGTTTCTCAAAGTGCCAACTGGAAGTAACAACAAGCAAAGATCTCTCTCTTAAATTAAAGTATTCCATCGTATGAGGCATTCATGGGAAACCTAACGATCATGAAACTGTCTTTTTATCAACGCTTGCTCTCTGTTTTAAGATTATGCCGTCAAAGTATCACCTGCCCTTTTTTTATAAGAATATCTTAAAGTTCCAATCCTGGAACGATTAAAGCGAACCCCGACAAAGGGCAATCTGAGATGTGTGCGTGTGTTTAATTTTTGTTGTTACTTTTGTTCGGTGAACTCCATGTCAGTCATTTCCTGGACAAGTGCAGCATCATCTGTGGGAGGGAAATCATGACCTCACGCGTGCAAATTAATGCCGTAGAGGCCCACGTGACCCAAATATATACGAACGTAAAACGTTCATCTATGCAAAGTATACGTGACTCACATATCTAGCGGTCGGCATTTAACACAAGATCAGAATATAAATTAAATACATCATGGAAATTATTTTCTCATATCTCCATCTGTTGCCTAGGGACGAGGAGGACAGGTTGTCGTGATAATAAACATCTTGCAAAGCTTTTCGCACTGTCTTCCTCCAAATCGAATATAAGCATATCTCCTCGACATATTGGTGGTATAAAACAAATATTTACAAATGGCAATTCCAGTCAGAAAGTGCCTCAGTAGACAGAAAAAAATGTTTTATTACTTTTTCTTTATGTTGTCGTCCCATATAAAGTATTCGTAAGTATTTGTTTTATGTCCATCCCAATTTTGAACAAAGAATGTCATTAGGTCAACGGTCACCAGCGTCTATCCTACAGAGTCCAATTCTATTTGTCTATCAGTTTAGGTCATGTTTTATCGCTAAGTATAATGCGGGTGCTTGTAAATCCGGCATTTTGAATTTACATTTTCGCTGCTCGTAGAACAAGAGCGTTTTCACTTAGTTCCCAATTCATAGAAATTGTCATGATCTTTAATATATTTTTATCGATACCCCTTTAATATCGATGACTTTTGTACATCATTAACACAAGTGCCGGCTTGGGTGTATCCTTCCTGGGCATTCGAGGCTGGAGAGGGGAACGTCATCACATTCAAATTGTGGGAAGACTGTGTAAGCGGAACCCCTCCACCAGTTCCCCCTAGATCCCAGTCTCGGCATGTGACTTTCTCTCTTGCGCCTCCTGGGAAAAACGCTGCTTGGGACGTCTCCCTACCAGTGGTTTAGTCGGGGGGGAGGGCAGAGAGACTATTGCCAACTATTTCAAGAATATATGAAACACGATGCATAATTATTATGTTTCTTGTACCATCTCAACCCATCCGATATGTACTATCATTTTTCATACATTGTGTTTCATCTTATTAACTGAGAAATTGAATGAATAAGATCCTCATTTCAAGGCTGGGTACATGCAATTTGGAACACCTGTGTTTGAAATGCCAAAAATTTCTTGTACGCTTCGTGTCAACTGATGGTGGCGCTCCTCTTAAATAGTCCTTCCGGCATTCAGCCCCGTCCAATACTTTCTTCGTTCCGTAACCTTAGTTTAAGTTCATGGGTGCAGGTGTCAAAAAAGCCGATCTTGCAACATGATTGGACAACTAAGGAGGGTAAAAATGATTCTTTCTAGGCAAAAAGGGAGGGAAATGCCGCATACACCTAGACCTCTCCTAACGCCATGTAACTATGGACAGACTTGATTTGAAATCCTGGCTCATGCCCTGGGAAAGGACACCTCGCACCCCTTCCCTCTAGGGAAGAACAGGGACGATGAATCGATTTTGTCCCCTCACACGAAGAACCTGTCTATGACCACTGACCCACCCCCGTTCCCGCCCCCCCACACACACACATACCTACCTACCCCCCACCCCAACGTCTCCTAGCCACTCTGCCACTGATTATCACATTCTATCGAATTATGCGACTGACATATGAAACATTAAGACCCACTCCGATATCACTTACGCTCACCATTACAGCCTACATTCATACACTCGCGTCAAGTGCATAAGAATGTAAAAGTGTCTTCGGAGAGCTCACTGATTAATTATTCTGATTGAGGAACAAATTTATTTTTCATTAGCATTATAATTACTTTATCCTTCACAACTCTGCTTATTTCATTTATTAATAATTTAGTAACTCTATAGTCATATGAATAAATATCTAACGCCGTAGTCAAAATGCAGAGAGGTAACGTCAGACGGATACATGACACAACAAGCCACGGGTCTACGTTAGTTTCCCCTTTTTCTAATTAGTTATTTTGCCTTGTTTGAAATCGACACCAGTAAGTAATGGGTATGGAAACAACGAAAAAAGATATCCTGAGGCAGCAACTACACAATAAAAGCAAAATTAAAAGAAATAAAACATTTAAAGATCCTACTCCATGCACAAAGATTATTAGTTATTAAACGTGACTTTGCATTGGTTAATTGTCGACATGAGTATACATAGGAAAACTGATAAATGTTTTAATTTACTGTTTTCTCATGTATCAAGATGAAAAAAAAAATTGTGAAATTGATAAACGATTTCAGTTTCTTTAGTTAATTAACTTCCCACGCACACATTATGTAACGATCTGAAAGTAATTAAGTGTAATATCAAATACACCAATAGGTAACATAAAAGTACTTTGAATAGCCCTGAGAAATACGAGGAAATTAAGATAAGGATAAACATTTTCTTAGTTAGTTTAAGGGCGTAGCCGGGAGAATGAAAGATGGCAATTCTGTCGGAACTTACTTTCTGAGGTAAATAGCAAAGGATCGTAAAGTCTGCAGAGTAAGCACTCTCTAACCCATGGGAAAATAAGAAAGCGTTTAAGCTTCAATTATTTTTTAGAGAGGTATTCTCTAATTCAAGACTGGGAATGTCTAATGTTGCTGCGAACAATTTTCTTGTAGGCTATGTCTGGAAGATTCTGGCTGTCCAGCCCTTCTTGCAAATCAAGGTGACAACACAAAATGACAGAAACTTTTTACAACAGAACTTTACAAGCTCTTATACAATTGTGGGTTAATGTCTTTCCTTAGCGGATGATTATGGTTACTGACGCCTCCGAACAGGTCTGGGTTTCTGTTTTAATAAAAGTTTCTCACCACTTTGTGGATCGTAAATATTGCATTTTTCAAAAACCGTTAATTTACTTGATTAAGCTGATGATATTCAGTACGAAGTCAGAGAAAAACAGAAAAAAGTGTTTGGACCAAGAGATCCCGTTAACGGATCGCGGTCAACGGTATTCTTCCTGACACACTCTTAACCAAGGAAAACACTATTTCGTAATGAAATAACATAAATAAACAAATAATGTATTGCGGCATTTGCGAAAAGTTTCCAAAGCACGACGAGATTTGACATAAACATTAGCGGGCAATTTGCTGGGGAGATGTAGCTAACCGTTGCCTAACGATGATCTAAACCATAATACCATGAACACCACCTCAAGATTGGTGGTGTGGCTATACGGGGACCATGCACCATGCCTGGAATTGTAGTTAATATAAAGTCGATATTCCATCAACTTTGTTACACTGTTACGGTTTCCTTAATGTAGACCTCTAGCCATAAGAGTCTTCATTGGTGAGGACACTTATCCCCCACATAACAAAATTGAGACAATGAAATAATTAGAACAACCGCGAAATATAATTATCTTGAACAGATAATTGACCCAGTAACAAGAATGAGAGAGCCTCACCCGCCAGCGAAATTATGCGGATGGAATTTCCATATTAAATGTTATGATATACTATAAATGACTATTTTCTAATCAAGCATTGTTTCCCAATCAGGGGCACACGTATCCATTGCGGGAACCAGCGAATGCCATAGGGGTACCTAGAAGTCTCTAAAATTAATTTCAAAAGCATTGTTTGTTGGGGAGGGAATATTCTATGGTAGTTGCGACAGTGCGACTGTTTAAATAAAACATTAAAACATCACGTCAATTTTTTTCATGACAAGATATCAGTGTTGGCGCTTCATGGTCTGGTGGACGAGGAAACTTTATCATGAGATGACAAATTAAGAGTGCGGAGAGCTCCAAAAATGTTGAGAACCTCTGCAATAACGTATACCGAACTTCAAGAAATTGCCACCAGGAAGACATAAAAATGTTGACGGACAGAAAAAAAAATGACCAAAATTAAATTCAAAAGTTTCCCAGAGTAATTTGTTATTGACACACCGCCGCCTGTCTTCGTCATTATCTAACATCTAGCGTGACCGGACACATCACACCCAAACCCTTCGACAGTTCCTACTCGGACAATTTCCATCAGGACTGTTAACTCTCGGACAACCTCCCAGGACAATTCTCATCAGGACAATTCACAACCAGAAGAATTTCCTCTCCGACAACTCCCTCTGACAAATTCCTTAATGGATAGGGTGAGGGTTAAATTTAGGGCGGGTGTGAATCGTTCCCATGGAAATTGTCTTAGATGTAAATTGTCAAGGTGGGAATTGCCGGAAGGGAAGTTATGCGCGGTGGGAGTTGGAAGTTGTTCGGGGGGGGGAGGAGGAATTGTTCCCTGGGAAATGTTTGGGATCCCATCAAACATATCTAACATTTACTTGAAAGCGCAGTAACGTTCAAACATCTGTGTGATCCGCAAGTATAGTGGAAATAAAAGAATTCATTCAAACTTAATGAAATTTGTTAAATTTTAACAAAATTATAAATTTGTTCTGTGTAGCATGTACATTTATCCAACATCAAATTAAATTATCTTTAACCTTTTCCAAAAAGTTCACGACGACCTACTCTTCTAAGTTTTGTGCAAGAACGTCCGTAAATGAAAACCAAATGGAAGATGCTTATATACATATCTCCCCCTACGACAAGTGCGATGAACGAAAGGTAAGACCACATTTTCGCAGTTAACCCCTGTCAGAACTTTAATCCCTTTTCGAATTAACTTTGGGAACGTAGGGGTCCTTGCTTCCAAGATTGGGGTCTTACCATGTGAGTAACTTTGGCAGAACGACATGTTGTGAACAAGCCGAAGGATGTTTTCATGTGGAATATTAATTGATCGTATGTTTAATTCCACTAGTTATAGACGGTGGAAATTATGTTATTAAAAAAAGTCTCCAGGGAGGTAGGGTACTGATGAAATTAAGGGAGAGAGTTAAAACGGAAACTTCTTTGTTATAATGAACTTTAGGACGAACGAGGACAGTGTGTGCACCAGAGGGACTTTCTGCATCTTAAAATAGAGACGGAATTTATCATGCAAGTAACTGAAAGACCAGATATACGAACTTTCAAAGGTTTCTATCTTCCTAAAATTGCATCAGTTTCACTTATCCACTTGTTAAAAAGTTATTCATCTCCCTAACCACTTCTTTCTAGAGAACGAAACTTACAACAAAACCACTATGGTATAGTATAGAAACTATTTTAAACTATATTCAACATTCAAGTAACTATACCTTCTGTCTTCACATTTATCTTATCTGAAATCATCAAGATGTCTAAAATAGTTATACATCCGGGTTAAGATTACTTTCTGGAGAAAGTAAGAAACTCAGAAACATTTCATCATGCTCAGCACACGACACTAAAAAGCTCTTGCCATGTGTGCTTATCTCAAATAACAGTTGAAAAAATCGACATTAAGCCCTTTACTATTTTATTTTTATCTTCTTAGATGAACAAATTTCATTTTTTTTTTTTTTTTACATTTTTTATGCCTGGAAGCGACCAAAGAATTTCACTTCTATTATTTTAATCCGAAATGTCTTGTCAAAAGTAAAGGTCGAACGTTTGTCTGATAATTTAAATGAATTTGTAAAAGTACGCGATCTAGATCGCGAAAAGAGATTTGAGAGAAAAGAATTGAAACAAAGCGAGGTAACAAAGGACTCATCATCATGTTCTGTTCTGACTGTGACAAACAGGAGGTCTTTGTTTATTTTTAGTCACTCGGTCGTTCAATTATGATTAACAGCCTTGCTTTCAAAATTCAGAGGTGAATCAAAATGAAAAGGCGCACTAGTGGGGTAAGAAATAAGGAACCTGCTTGTGTATAATGAAGAGGGTAGCTTTTATTTGTAAGGGCATTTAAATTTTCTGAAGTTGATCCAAAATATTATCATTTCGATCATTTGTTACTTACGGAAAAAAAAAGCTTTGACTAAATGTAAGAACCTACAATAGGGACGGCACCCTTTTTTTATTTTTGGCAGTTTTATTCAGTACTGTTGTGTAGACATGAATATGTTTTTAAGTCATGACTGTCTTTATTGCTTTGATACCTGTAAGCTTGATTTATAAATCGAGGTACATTGAATCGCGTAAACATTCGGTGAAGTCTACGTTTATTGAAGCACAGGGACTTATTGTCATGTAATGTATTCGAGATTTCACACCTATAGGACGTAATACAGACAACCAGTATTGCGCTCTCAGCACAAGCATTGCCACCAAAACGATCACATATACCAAGAAAAGTTGTTTTTTTTTTTCCGTCTTTCTTGTTGTTAGGGAGAAGGTTCCCACAGGGGAGCCAGCTGAGGTACCAGTGCATGGCAATCATACATCCTTCCACAATACAGCAGCGATAGGTTCATCTTTCCTTGATGTAAATACCTTATCTACATATTATGCTTCTGTAATAACTGAATTGATAGCCCTCGGCAAAATTCAAACTGATCACTTTCTCGCCCCACCTTTGATGAGTCTGCTTAATAACGTATACAGGCAAGGAGAATTAAGATTTAATTACAGGGATTGGGAAACTATTAACAACCAAATTTCCCGTTCAGCAACCGTTAACCTCCAAATGTACTTAAAATGATTGATAGGACATATCGAGGTAGATTTAGTGTCTGGCACTTTTGGTTAGACTTGCAGTAGAAAATGTAAATGAGTGAAAGTAAAACAAAAAAATATATATATCTGAGATTATCTTTGTTGATAATTATGTTGACAATATTTTTTTTACAAATCTCAGTCCATGTAAACTATCATTGGTTTCAAAGCAGATACAGCGTCAATTAAGACGAAACAATCTTCTTTTAACATACTAACTAAGAGTCCCCAAAACCCCACACACATTTTACGTAATTAGTCCTCGAAAGAACCGCAATTAAAGAAAGTGGTACAATATTTTGCACTTACTTGTTAACTTGTTTCCTTATGAGATCTGAAAATTACATTTTTATGCAAGTTGAAAAGGAAAAGCTTTCGCTATGTTAAAATAGATCATGGGTTATAGCCCCTCCACCACCTCACCACCTCCTATCTACGCGTGAACGATATTAATAGCCATTCTCACTTTCTTAACATTGATCTGCTCTAATATGTGATTTAAATAAAGATCAATTTCCCAAAGTTCTGCTCTATGTTCTTTCACTTTCTCTTTCTGATAAAGTATTACAGAAATGCCTTTTGTTTTTTAATTACGATCAACAGGACCAAACATGCGATAGGCTCTCTATTGCTCTTTGTATTAGTATCCCAACAGAAATGATTCAAGAAATTTTCAAAAGTCCAGATTCTCTTTAGATACTTCGCTATTTTCTTTTAAATACTGAAATGTCTTTCTCTTCCTCTCCTTACTTGTCTCTCTCTCTTTTTCCTCTCTTGTTTTTTTTTAATGTCAATAAAAATTCATTCTGTAATGATCTGAACAAGAAGCAGATGTTATTACTTTGACAATTGACGAGAATTTTTTTCATCATTGTTTTGTAATTTGGGAGTATCATCGAGATTGGCATTATTGGCATCAGGGTTACACTTTTCTTGTCTTTTTTTTTTCTTTTTCTTTTTTACACATTACGCATTATTAAATGCAACGCAAAAATGTCCCGCCAACGGTTTACGGAAAATAAGTTAAAAACAAGTCGTCGGCTAGCAGAAACGAAACGAAACGAAAAATGTATCTTGATATTCGATCGTAGGGAACGTCAAGAAATTTTCAAAGAATCGGTTTGCAATGGAAACTTGACAATTTGTTGGGATATTTCGTTTGTAATAACACGTACAAGGAACAATTGCGGAGCGTTCTGAATCCCCTTGCTTAAAGGGGCTCATTGAGTTGATATCAGTAAAGATTGCGGTGATTTTGAAGTATACAAACACACGACAATACTCACAATTAGCATAATTAATCAAGTTTCACATCCAATAGTTACATGAAAACTGTCAATTTTTTCGAATTTTTGACCGTTACGTGCTCTGATTGTGTGCATGTGAATGTACTAATGTGAAAATGTCTGGTCACAAAGTTTCAAAAACCAAATTTAATCGTTGGTTACTCACTCATTAATGTTCCAAAGTATGTAAAACTTTGGGATCCTTTTAGTTTGATGGTTTGTCATTAGTATGTGAAGGAAACTTGACCGGTTTAGAAAAATTGAGTGAATTTCACAGAACAACTCAATGAGCCTCTTTAAAGTAACCTTTATAATTCTGTCACTAATTAATACTTTAGCATCGTTCAATTCTGGCCAATTGTCTTAGCGTTTGCAAAACTTCTCCTTCCTCTTGAAACGTGAAATTTCAGTCTCATTACTAAGGTAAATTTTATTTGTTCTGTGCCACAACATATGTGCAAAATGTTACAACTTTCCCTAAAATCAGAATCTAAGATTTACCAGCCAGCAGAATTACTGTTGTTCCGTAAACTTATTTATTAGTAGTAAACTCTACTTTTTTACATACTACTTTTTAATTCTATACATCAAAACTTCTTCAGGTTGGAGATTAATGTCTCCACACCTTTTGCGGGTAGTTATGTAAATATGGATATAAGATGAAGAAAGTAACTTTCATAGTCACGTCACCTTCTTTACTCTTTTAGAAGAATATTCCACTAACAAGTTTAAATGGAAGAGACTATTTTTTCACTGCGGGCATTTCAAATCCCGTAAGTTGAAAAAACTTTTTCTGATCAAGAAAGATTTCCAGTTGCTTTAAAGTTATGAAATGCCGGCAAATCATGGCAAGAAGTCTCTGTTGTCCTTTAAAGTTGAAGCACTTAATTATCCTCGAAATATGACAGTAGTAAAAGGTTATATTGGGGATTTGATGAGGATTCACTTTAAAATACTTGTGTAAATTAATGTCACTTCACTTAAACTTTGGTACCTTATTGTTTCCTCTCAAGACAGTCAAGATCGTAAGAAAATAGAAAGGATATTCAAGTATAGCTTTAAATGTGTGACCTAAGAAATTTCTCATAAAGCAATATCAGCCTACCATAGATATTTCTTTGTAAATACACAACTTCCAAACATGCTATTCAAAAAATTTGCCAATTGTTATGGCACAATTTCTATATTTAAAAATCTTTAAAAATCATTGTCATCTACCTCCAATGACAGATTCCACCAATCCCTGTCTTGTCATTGCACAAAACTCTGCACGTAAAGATTCTAGCCGGTACAGTTTCCTAGGTCTTGAATTAACTTTTTATTTATTACTTGGTGGAAAAGGAAGTAGTAACCTATGGAAGTGAAAGTCTCTATCGGAAGGTATTGTTTTATTCTGATACAAATAAAACACTAAAAGGGGTTGAAGGCGGGGCCTGACCAGATAAATACGAAGCCGTACAGATCCTTAATTTAAACTATAACGATGGAATAACTTATTCGTATTCAAAAATAAATAGAAATGCAGTGAAAACTTACTACTAAATCATTTCCAAGTTGGTGTAAATCCGTCAACTCCGCATCAGTCAGTAATTCCATGGCCAAACTTGAGACGAAAATATTAACAAAAGTAAAACAACCATGACCTTATGTAAAGAACCCATGGCTTTTGACGTCTGTATGTTCTTCGGAATAACAAAAAATATCGAAAGCCCCGAAAAAGGAACCTGTTCAATCTTCCGGGGGTTTCTTCAACAAATCTATTATTTTCTTTCTTAAAAAATTCCTTTTTGGCAATCTGATGTAGAAAACTTATTTACCAACACGTCGAAAAGCTACCTTAAACAAAGGTTTTCGTTGCTTTTAACTGCGTTAGCTCGAGATTTGTTCTGTAGAGCTCACTGTTTCACATTCCGTTTTTCTGTTTCAAATAACTCGAAAGTTTTATCTCACTACTTTCTTTTTTCTTCTGCCTCTCAGCTTTTCTTTCCTGTCTTTTTTTCTTTTTCTCCTCTCTATGTCAGTTTTTTTCTCTCTCTCTGCCTCTCCGATTATCTTCTCAGGTCTTGTCTCTCGCTCTCTCGGTAAAGAAACTGTCTCGCGCCTTCCTTCAATTGTTGACGTCTTTCGAATTCTGTAAAACTTTCACACCCGACTGAGCCAATGGGCGATCTTTTTTTTAAAGGGACGATTCCTGACGCAGATGTTTAACACGTCATCATGCGACGACGAAACCATCGTAGTAAAGACAAAACAAAAACTGAGAGATGTACAGAAAACTCGAAAAAAAAAATTAACTTCCGAGGTAAAGAATTCTGATTGATATCGAAACCGTAACTCTTACAAAGTTTATTTGTCACTTTGAGCATACATTTGTTAAGAATGTTACAATTTGAAAGACAGATCTTCAGATTATTGTTTTCACTATTTTAAAAGATTTAGAATGCTATTGGGGCAAATATCACGATTAAACAGGGATGATCCAAAGACGAAATCTGAAGTTAGAACAAAAGTTTAAAATGCTTTGAGTTTCCACCTGGTCCAAAATATGAACCCTGATACGATTATCTATAGTCGATTGGGTTCCCGTGTACCCTAAAAGTGTAACTCACAGCAGTAAGATATTTTTCTTTGCGTGTTGATACAACACCGTGTGTCTTAAAGCTGGAATATGAGTTTCACTGGCAATCACCTGAACATTTACCTTTATTCTACATCAGTGTTTCAAAGAAAAAAAAGAGAGAAAAAAAATGACAGGTCACAAAATCTGAAAGAAAACTATGCATTCATCTCACAGATGTTTGAATACGAAAATTGTCTGGATATTTTTGCTGGCCCTACAAAATTCAGACTGTCCAATGAAAGCCTAACAGTTAACCACTGTTACTTGAAATCAAACGGACCAATGAGAATGGATATCATATGCTAAATTGGGCTTAAATAATGCCTTTGTTTTTGTAGTAGCTATGACATATTTGACTTTCAGTGTCCAAAATATGACAAATTTTCAACTCATATTCCAGCTTTAATGACGTGCTTTGCCAGTAAATTTGTCTTAGTTGGCATACATGCATTTTGTTGAACGTACAATGTACGTTTATCAACATTCCATGCGGGTGACCAATGCATAACGGGGTCCTAACTTCGTCGGTTCGGTGTCCTGTTAACACCAGTTAAGAGCAAGTCTAGGGATCAAGATGGGCAATGCCCATGTAATTGCAACTGATATCAGTTTTAAACTGCCACAAAAGTACCTCCCGCAGGTAAGTTTCCGCCAAACGTTATTTGTATAACAGTGCCCGGCAATCCCCAACGCAGTTGAGAAATACGGTACCGTACCGCGTATTGCAAAAGTACGTCTAAGAATACCATACATGTATAGGACACTAAGAATACATGTGAATTACATGACATAAACAAAACTGTACATGATCATTGATATTATCAGTTATTTAAATGAATTATTATAGGAAACACTCTGAATAAGCCAAATAAGCCACATTTAAACCACATGTTTCCCTTTTTACACAATACGTCGGTGAAGGAATGCTTTAACGTTACTGTTTACATTATTTTGTATGCCCTTTATTTATAGACTTTTTGTAATTCTTTTGTTCAAAAAACAAAACTTAAAAGAAAAGTCGTCAGAGACAGAGAGCGAGAGCGAGTTGACGTCCTACCTCCAAGAGCGTCATGAGTCGCTCGGGAATTGCACACGGAGAGATTCAGTCAATTTATATGCATCTGAATGTAATTAATACATGACATCAAGATTACCTCTGACGACAGAATCTGTGCGGGTCGGTGAATTTAAAGGACGAATAGTATGATTGATGTCATTTTTTTTAGGTCGAAATTAAAAATATATACATACTAAGCCTACTATTTGATATATACTCGGTGGAATTTAAATGTTAATGAAAAATAAAATCAGTCTGAGGGATAATCGCGAAATGCTAGGTTTCGGGTTTTGAGAGGTGAAAAACGAAAAATTCTTCCAAGGAGTGGTCCAGATTTGAACTTTTGACTCGCTATGTTCTTCCTTGGATACCGTCAATATAGGAATTGAAACAAAACTCCCATAGCGATGTTTCGAACCGTTCATCCTAACTACAAAAGGAGGCATACTAAAAGACAATAAAAATGTAAACCAGAACTTGAAGCAAAACTACTCAAAGAAGACTACATGAATGTCTTATAACATCCAAAAGAATTAATGATATTTATCTATTAGAAGGTATTGTGTTTTGCATCTACACATACATACGCAATATACACAATGCATAACACAACGCATCGCTACTCACCTCTTCAGACATCGAACACGACACAACTACTACACTACACTACACTACACTACACTCGTAAGCTACCTCCTTTTTCCAATATATATATATATATTTGTGCAATTAATATTTCATAGAAACAGACATTACGTCAGAAAATTGGGTAATCATGAATAATTTATTCATGACGTTATTTCTTTATTTAGAAAAAAAAGGAAGATTAATGGATTTTAAGCATAAGCCTTTTGGGTGTTTTCTCACCATTGCGTGTGAACTTTTCTACAGAAAAAAAAGGAATACCAGGTTACACACTATAAATAATATTGGTAAATTCACCAAAATTTTCTAACGATGCTCATTTTTTCTCGACTAGTTGAATGCATTTCAAAACTCAATGTAAAGCGGAAACGTGCTAAAACTCCAAAGGCATGTTTTCCAATATAACTTTGGAACAATTCTTTGAAACTGTAAACTGTTAATTGAAACTGTAAAGGATAAGCAACAATAGTGAAGGAAATAAAAACATGATTTCGCATATTGCTTTCTCTTTCTCTTAGCTTTTATCTCAAGATATCATCAACGTAAAAAATGCTCATCCCTTTATATATCAATCATCTACTGATTGATCGATTGATTAAATGGTTAATTGATTGATTAATTGGTTGATCGATCGATCGATTCACTGACAGGCGATTTTTCTGTTTCCATTACAATACTGATACTATTATGATAACAAAGCGATGTGTACGGAGATACCAAGAAGAGAAGAATATTACCAGAGATATTGATAAGACAACCGATTAGCTCAAGTGACAGCTCTGAAATGACAGCCATCAAATGACAAGTTATCTCTCCTATGTATTTAATGCACACCCCCCCCCCCCTCCACCTGTTCCCTTATCAGCGTGTTCATCCCCCTCCATCCTTCCAAAGTGGAGTGTAACGCTTTCTGTATGGATTAAAGCAATGCAGCGCATGCGCACGGATAGTGGGCTGCACGATTTCTCTTTACTTCAATTTTCTGACATCAAACGAAAACAGTTTACGATATTTTCTGTTTATACAGACCTGTTTCTCGTCAACCTTCCTCGGGATCAGCGATGAGGAAATAAATGGCTTCATGCTTAACGTGACATACATTTTTTTTAAATTCTAAATAACAATGTTTTTTTCTTTCTTTTTGATATCGGAAGATTGTCCTAATTTTCACGTATTTGTTAGTTTCTGCGTCACATGTTATACCTATACCTGTCTTGCAGCGGAGAACCTAAATTATGGATTTTTTTCTCTCGAAATTTATTTTCACACGTGGTGTTATAAATTTGATTTTACTCCAAGCTGGCCGATCGGCGACTTCTGCAGACAGTGATTTTAACGTGAAAGAGCTGGCTAGAGTGTGAAGTAGCTATTACAACCGTGTCGTGCTCTTTGAGTGATGTGTCCCAAGGGCCCATAAACAGGCAGAGAAAGAAAGGAAAAAGACGGAGGAAAAAAGATGTGTGGCCTTATGCATCAATTCGATGCGGAAATCTTGTATCAAACTTTGATTAGGACCAAAACTTAAATGGATCGGCATGCCAGGTGTATTTATCACCTTTGAAATAAACAAGAAAGACAAAAGAGGAGAACAGAAACAATAAAACAGTAAAGAAACCAGTAATGAGGAGAAGCTCGTAGAATGAACAATGCTCTTTTAGGATTAGTTTTGAGCTTTGTAATTTTAGTCTCCAGTTCTCATCACATTTATTATTTGAAAATATCATATTTTGCACGCTATTTTGTCATTGTTTATTTTGTACACTTAAGTTTTAACAGTTTCAGAAAATCGGTTTTTTAGAAAGCCTTGTTGTTGGCACTGCGAAAAAGACACACAAGTGGAAGGCGGGAGTATAAGTGAAACCACTGTGATATATGATTAATTCACGGCCAGTGGTTTTTTAAGTGGTCAGCAACTGGTAACAACTGTTTTCAGCTGGTACTTGCTGTTCCACTGGTATAAACTGGTTGCAACTTTTGTCAATTTCTAATAACTAGTTTCAACTGGTATTAATTGAGTATAAATTGATTAATTGAGTTTTAATTGACTGAGCTGAACGGAATTAAGTGGTTTGACACTGGATTAGCTTATGTTATTATTATTATCATTATCATCATCATTTTTATCATCATTATTATTATCATCACTTTTATCATCATTATTATTATCATCATTATTATTATCAACATTATTATTATCATCATTATTATTAACATCATTATTATTATCATCATTATTATTAACATCATTATTATCATCATTAGTAGTATCATCATTGATATTATTAATATCATTATTATTATTATTATCATCATTATTATTATTCTTTACCTTCAAGATTACGGCGTCACGTGGTTTTGATGTATATCAAATCTATTTTTGAGATTTCATTGCCATAAGTTTGGCATGTTATGAAATACCAAAACTTGTATAGCCAATTAAACGTTAGTTAAGCCAGGAGTAGAAAACCTTTAACTAAATATCAATGACGTGGAATATTGCATATAATATACAACTTCCGAGTGTTTTAATGCAACATAAGAACGCTGAAATGCAGTTATGATACATAAAGAAATCAACGAAGAATATTCTATAAATGTATGAAATGCATACATAATCGCTGAAATAATGAAAGGACTGGTGGTACAAATTCTCCAGACTAGACGCTTTAGCGCTCTAGTAGGTTAAACCAACTTATCGTCATTTAATTGCGTTTTAACTAAAACAAATTAAGAAGACGTATTAATTCTTAAAAAAAAACATGCTAAAGAAACTTCATTTGGGAGGTTACCTTTTAAATGGATCTTCCTCTTTTTCGGGATAATGTATCAGCCATTTATAAACTCCCTAACTTAAAATGGGCGTAGCCTATTTTGTTCTTTAAAATTAAATTTTCTCATTATTGATCAGTAACAACCAACCCTCATGCAGGTGATAAAATTTACATGAAATTACGTAAGCAGAATTATCGACTATTTGTACATAGATGAATAGTCATATCCATTCCCAATTGGTCTGTTTGAATTCAAGTAACAGCGATTAACTGCTATGCTTGAATTTTGAGCGGGCAACAAAAATGTCAAGATAATTTTCATATTCAAATATCTGGAAGGTGAGTGCATATTTCTCCTTCTGATTATGTGACATGTGATCTTTCCTCTACTTTCTCTTCCCTGAAACACTGACGAAGAACAAAGGTAGATGACCAGGTGATTACGAATACAACTCGTATTCCAGCTTTTATTCGAAGTTTTAAGTTGGTACTCACAATGAGTATTTACATTTGTCCACAGTCGGGAATCCCCTCATCATTAATTCAAATTTGAGTTTATATGGTTATATGTGAAAAAAAGTTATCCAAGGGTAATATTGCTCAAAGGTAAGATCAGCTGTGATCAAACTACGGAAATTATAACCACAATTTTCCTTTATTCACATTCGACAGGTTTTATAGATGTTTCAAAGTAGCAATCATAAATCGTATATCTACAGTTTAAACTTTTCCGAGACGTAACAACGCCACAAATTCTGTAATTACTAAGTGTAAAAATAAACCCAACTGTTAATGTAAGACCTATTTTAATGACAGGAAACAATGTAAACCAACTAAAACACTCTAACGGCTCGAATCTGTCAAAGATAAGCAATGTCTACTGCAAACAAAGACGGTCACTTGAACAAGTCAGAGAACCTCACCTTGAATAAACAAAGTTTCCATGATACAATACGAAATATCTTGATTTGTATTTTCAAACCCGATGCTTTCGTCCTTTACTTCTAAATTAATGCACTACTTCTTTTTCTTTTTCTCATCCCCACCAGAACAAATTGGCCTCAAAGATAAGTCATCAAAACGAGCACATTGGGAATAGCCTGTCATGCTTCCACGTCCGGATGAGAAAGTTCCCATCAAGTGATATTTCAAATAACATTTGGTATATTTAAGGTTCTGCTGCTTTTAAAAGCAGGTTTCAAATGTTTCCGGCGTATCAGTAACTGCATGCAGACTTGTATTACAGAAACATATTCGACGCAATAGAACATAATGTTCATTTCATATTTTCATGGCCGCAACTCGCCCCATCTCTCTCTCCACCCCTTCCCCCTCTCGCTTTCTCTCCACCTCTCTGTCTCTCATCCGTCTCTTCTTTCACCGTTTAGGAGAATTGTTTTCTGGAATACGGTACTGATTCTGAACTACGGTACTGAAAGACTACTGAAGTGAGCAAGCAAATCGCTTGCACCATTTGTCTATCTGTTTTACTCGTACATATAAACCACGAAAATTAGACCAAAATTTGCTGTGGTCGTTTTGCCCGCCAGGCCTTGATCTGAAAGAAAATGATGTGTTCAGTACTGCCGGGATGTCTACACATAATCAGTATTATATTATTTGGTAACAAGTTTCATGAATATGTAAATGAAAGTCACAATTCTATTGACACCTCAGCCATTTTCGAAAGACATTTCTACAAGAAACGGAACTGAGACTGAGGGAAATGTTTTTATTTTTCTTTATCACATAATGTACTCCCTCTCCCCCCCCCCCCAGAAAAAAAAAAGGTCTGATTCGATTTGAAGCTTCGCCAGTGACATAATGGATTGAATGCGTTATTTTCATGTATACAAGGTTACGAAAATTTTATTTGCAGTAGTAAAATTTGTTGGAAAAGACATAGGGCAGACTATTTGTTGAGCGAAATCAAGGAGAAAACAAAGGAGCAAACACACAGTCTAATAAAATCATCAATTTTCATGTTCTGCATCTGAATGAGCGATCTTGGCAGGACTTTTATTCCCGTAAACAATTACCAATTACCTCGACGTGCATTTCTTGTCACTGTACGCACACGTTTCGCAACTTTGCCACTTTTCGTTCGCAATTTTCGTTCGTTTTAAACATGTCAGATAGCGTCGATTGTCAGATTAAAAGCAATTGCGTGATGCTTGTGTCCGCCGGATACTGGTTAAGATAAACAAACAAACAAAAAATAAATAAATAAATAAAGAGTGCCTAAGTAAAGGCAAGTGACCTTTCCATCGAGTTACCATGCATGGAATAAATATAACTACTCTGGGTGTGCATTCCCTCCAACATACATTTTGAAGTTCGGGTCTATTGTGAAATTGACGTGCTGCGATTGCCTCTGGCAAACAGCACAGAATTTAACATTAAGCCGCCAATCTTTTGTAGTATGTCATTACATTCCGAGACGATAAAGGTATTATTTAATATCCCAGAATTGAGGCGCGCATTTCTCTGTGGCGTTTAACTGGGCGCTGTGATTACAATTGATAGCTTTCTTAGTACGAACTTTAATAAATGGAACAGAATTCATTAGGTCTATAACGTAAAAGAAAATATTACTTGAACACACGTAACGGAAGGTGAAAAGTGCAAATTTGCCCTATTACCAAATACAAGATCATTAAAATAAATTAGTTTATGTGGCATTGCGGTCGTCGAAGGATGTATAGGGGAAAGGGGGCAGCTGCGACGTTCATCAAACCAGCTGGTTAGTAACGTATGTAAATTTGAGGTATCTGGTGCATACTGATTCTCACTTTATACAAGAGACTATAATGTTACCAAGATGTTACTGTAATACATGATCGTGCTGTGACCGAGATATTTACTTTCAAATATTAAATTAGACTTTTTCACCCACTTGAATCCAATTGATTTTATTATCTTCAGTTCTAGAAAATCTCACTTTCTGATGATGGACATGAGAATACTTAAGTCGCTTTAATGGACCAGTTTCTTCTTAAGGAGATTTTAAACGAATCAAGAACCTTTACGTATGTACATCTATCCATCTGATGCGTGGGGCGGCTGCACGCCCTTAAAAGTAGGCCTACGCTACTGCGTGTCTATCTTTGCCTGTAGTTACTGAGCCTGCGTCCAGTTACGACAGCCTTTGGCTTTCACGTGTGTACTTGCATCCATGATGCGTGAGTTTCTGCACGCTCCTGTGAGTATTCAGCAAGTCAAATCCAAACTGGCTGGCCACATACGTTTGAGACAGTCTTTGCCTTTCGATACATTCTTCAGACTTGATGAATGTATTCTTCAGACGTGATGCTTGGGGTTCTATACGCTCTAGCAAATTAATCCACACCTAAGATTTAGGAAATTCATCCACTTTTCCTTTAGACTTTTCTCTCTATGATGCGTGAAGTTCTGCACGGTCTTGTTACAACAAGTTAAATCCATAGTTATAAAGTGCATTAAAGACTGTGTTCGGATTCTTTTACGCAAATCTTCCGTCAATGTTTACAATACAGGTCAACAAGAAACACTCGCAATGAGATACCCGTAAGTTCCATTTACATCTGCATGATGACGTTCTTGTGAACTTGGCAGGAATGACTTCATAACGTTTCCCAGGAAACGTTAAATTAGCCGGTAAAATAGTAAAACGCAAAAGAAATATCAATGAAACAGTACGAAATCTCACTAATGTTGTACTTATTTACACGTGTGGATTAATTTGTTTATAGTCATAGTCATAAGAGCAGTTATATAAACTTGCACCCCGTTTGGGAGAAATGAAGTATTTTCTTAGAAAACCCAACTGGACCAAATAATTTTAGTTATATCCCACCATATGCGGTACATTATTATTATTATTATCATTATTATTATTCTTTCACAACCTCTCGGTCGGACTTCATTTTTTGCGTCTTCTTCTCACACCTCGGGGTCCTACCCGGATCCTGGAGGTCGAGCACTCGTCTCAGAATGTGGGCACTTCCCAGTAATGTTGTTTTTATCAGCGGTCTAACTTCATGGTTGCCTGGTATCTGACCCAAGTATGCCTCCAAGTTATTGGTGATGGCTCCTAGTGCTCCGACCACCACGGGGACAACTTTTGCCCTGACATTCCACATCCTCTGTACCTCAAGTCGTAAGTCCTGGTATTTTTCTATTTTTTCTCTTTCTTTCTCATTTATGTGGGTATCATTGGGTACGGCCACATCTACTATTGTTGCTTGTTTGGCCGTCTTGTCCATTATTACCAGGTCTGGTCTTCTCGCAGGGATTACTCTATCTGTTCGAACTTCGAAGTCCCAGAGGATCTTGGTTTTATCATTTTCTTCGGTCGGGTTGGGCTTGTGGAGCCATGTGTTACTGTGTTCCGTCTGTATTCCATAGTGCTGGCACACTTTATGGTGGAGGACTGTTGCGATGTTGTCATGTCTGGTTTTGTAGAGGCTTCCGGCAATCTTAGGGCAAGCAGTCGTTATATGGGCGACGGTCTCATCCTTCTCTCCACACATTCTGCACAATGGGTCTGTTGTTGTGTGGAGTATTTTGGCCTGATGGCACTTAGTATTTAGGGCTTGGCCTTGAGCAGCCGTTATGAGTGCCTCAGTTTCAATTTTCAGCCCTGTGCTGTCTTTCAGCCATCGGTAGGTGTTTTCCATGGCCGTGATCTGTGGGACTTGTCTGCGATATTGGCCATGGAGCAGCTTCGTCGACCACTTCTCTTCATATTGTTTTTTCCAATCTGCCATGGCTACTTTCTTTGGTTTGTAATTTGTTAGTACATTATTTTGCCATACAGCCTCTATCAATGGGTCTGAGTCATTGGCTTCCATGATGTATTCCTGGAGGCCGGCACACTGGAATGTCACAGAGGCTGCGACTTCTCTCAGACCCCTTCCACCATTCTTTCTTGGAGTGTACAGACGGTGCACATCAGCTCTAGGTGTAGTCCGCCATACATTGTTAGTGTCTTTCTTGTCTTCCTGTCGAGTTCTGCCAGCTCATTTTGAGACCAGTTTATTATGCCTGCCGTGTAAGTGATCACAGGTAGGGCTTATGCGTTGATTGCATCTATTTTATTCCGTCCATTTAGCCTGGACTTCAGTACTTGTCTCAGCCTTTTCCTGTATGTTGCCGATGCCTAATTATTATTATTATTTTATTGTCACTCCCGTTTATTGATCATCGTTTTTAAAGTTTTTTGCAATAGCAAATATTTACATGAGCATCCAAATGTTCATACAAGTATCAAGCAACGTCCAAAGAAATACAAATCGAAATGATTGCACATTAAGTAATTTATACATTAAACGACCTACATAAAATATCATAATGAAATAAATGTTTACTTTTGCTTCTTTTAGATATCTGCTTTTCAACCTCTATAGAAATTTTACTTTATAAGAAAACTCGTTAATATTAGGAATTCGGCTTTTTTTTTGCATTGGAATATGTAATACTTTAAATGCAAAATAAGAAAATTGAAAGGATGTTTAATATATCTACAATAAGCAAAGAAAATATCTTCTTTTCACAAACTAAATTGACGATCCAAAACCCAATGTTCTACGTCTAAAATAAAAGAAGATACTATGTGGAAGCTCCAAAACAAATGATCTAATGTTTCTTCTTCTCTTTTACAAAAAGTACAAAGGGGACTTTCAATTAAGTTCATAAGAAATAATAATCTCTTCGTACCAAGAATACGGTGAATAAAACAAAACTGAAAAAACTGAATTTTAACTCCACGAACAGAATACCAGGGGCAGCGAAAAATCGAATCCCACGTTTTTTCGTCATATTGAAAAAAGTTATTCCATTTTGAGACTGCCTTTATATTGCACCCTAAGTTTAAAATGTAATTATCATAGATGAATTTTGAAGCACGTAAAGTGGCCCTAAACGTATGTAAGAGCTGTTCGTTGTAGTTCTCAATGATATCAACATCTAAATTATACGCAACTTTCCAATGAACCGGTATCGCCTTTATAATACCCCAATATAGTGTGAAAGGACATCGCAGTAAATTATTATTATTATTAGGCCTATTATTAGGCCTATTATTAGGCCTATTATTAGGCCTATTATTAGGCCTATTATTAGGCCTATTATTAGGCCTATTCTTAGGCCTATTATTAGGCCTATTATTAGGCCTATTATTAAGCCTATTATTAAGCCTATTATTAGGCCTATTATTAGGCCTATTATTAGGCCTATTATTAGGCCTATTATTAGGATTATTATTATTATTAGGCCTATTATTATTATTATTAGGCCTATTATTATTATTATTAGGCCTATTATTATTATTAGGCCTATTATTATTATTAGGCCTATTATTATTAGTAGGCTTATTTATTATTAGGCCTATTATTATTAATAGGCCTATTATTATTATTAGTGCTATGATTATTATTACTATTGTTATTATTACTTTTGTTATTGTTATTACTATTATTGCAATGATATAATATTTATTATTATATAATTATTTTTATTATAATATTTAATTCAACTTTGTGTGAATAATTATTTTAATTCTGAGTTCTACTCTTCAATTGCTTTGGTTACCTATACGTCACGTGAACCACTTTGTCAACGTCATAGATCGTGTACTACTTGTGACATCGTCATATATTAATTATTGATTCTCTGTTCCATGTCTCTTTCCAAATGTTGACCAACTTACACCCAGACCCTGGCAAAAAAAAATTCTTCTTTAAGCAATCTATGCTATGAGAAGTGAAAAAATCTCTTCTTTTCATAGATGATGAAAACAAGCGAAAAATGTGTTAAGGCGTCACTTCATCTTAAAATCCTGCCGGTAATCTTACCATCTGGTGTTCCCAGAAGGCCAGAGTGTCTACTGTTTGGGAACAAACACTGTAGGGAATTTTATAACACGTATATTATATGCATGAATAATTACGAAACTTTTAAACAAGAGGCTTCGTCGCAGTAGCTTCCTTCGGTTTGACACTCTACGACTTTCTTTTTGCTCATTTCCATGACAACCCTGACTGATGACCTTTGTAGTTTGTAGTAGTAGTAATAGTGCTACCAATATCAATTTTATTCCTTTTACTGGTATTTTATTACTAGTACTTTCTTAAATGGTATAATATTTTTATTTGACGTTTATTCGTTTTATTTATTTCTTTAACTTTTGGCAGCTCCTATGTCTCAGAGTCTTATCCTTAGCAACACCATAGTTTTACAAACATAGTCCGCCCTCTAAATATTGATTGTTTTATATATTTTTTTCAACACTCGCCGATAAGATCCAGTTTTACCTAGCAATTACCTTTGACTGACCAATAAACAAACCCACCGGGAGAGCAAAGTACAATTTCATCAAAGAGACGAAGTATCTACAAAATGGAGGGAACACCCCACAGATCTTTTAATGCAATAATATAGCCACCTCTCTCTTGTCCGTCTTTCAGGTAACTTTCTATTGTACTTGTTGATAGACTATGCTACGTGGGCTTTACACCGGACTATATTAACAGTCTTACCTATACTATTTCCGCGTCAGAACACTTTCCAACCTTACAACTCTCACACCAGTTACTGCAACCAATCCTCTCCCCTTCCCCACGGCCGATCTGTCCCCCCCCCCGTCCATCTGTTCACCTTTACCGACCAGTGCCAATCATGAGAATCACAACTTTCACCCACAAGCAAACAAAACATACAAAATATAAAAGATATCAACGACAAAAATTAAATCTCAATTTTTCTTACCACCTGAGAATCACAACTTACCCCAGATGGGATGATTGGGTAGTTGATAGGAAGAAAGAGGGGGGGGGGGGCGTAACTGTATGTGCAGTCTCCACGAAAATGATCCATCAGCACAGCATGTGACCATACAACGAACCCTCGCCCCCCCCCCCCCCCCCGCCACCCACCATTCGGGACAATTTCCACAAGGGCAATTCCCACCCATACACTTTAAATTTGAAGAATTGTGGACGAATCCCTTCAGTGAAGCTGATGGGATTGTCCGAGGGGCAATAGTCCTACTTGGTACGTTGTCTCGGTTGGAGTTGTGGGTTGAAAATTATCACTGAGTTGGGGTGGGAAAATTGCCGGGAACTATTCAAACAGTCAAAAGCCGATGTCAGAAAGAGAACACTAAAGATTCAAATTAGTCTTTCCAGTGTCTCCTAAGCGCAAAGAATGCTACTTTTAATTGTATTTTTATTTTTTATTACGTGATTTTTATCTTCCTTAGAATTTCTTCTATCAGACTAGAGTTTGGTCACTTTCTTTCACAGAGTGCATCATTGTTGATTCTGCTGTAGGACGTCAACATCGAAGATTACGGAAAGGCTATGTAACAGCTAGCTACACGCACCTCCCCTTTAAACCTGGTGTGCAATTTATTGTCGATCATCTTAAGATGGTTACCATCCCACAAATCTGCATAAAAACTTTTCGAAGTTCGGAAGAAAAAACACAGAGATTGGTACCTCAACATACGTGGGTGCGTTTATACGAATGTAATAGGTTAATGTTGCAAAGAGTCATGTTCGAAAATATTATCTGTTTTTTTTTTTTTTTAAATCTTCAAGAACCACTTTTATTGCTACATTGCGGACCGTCACCGAGTATGGTTTTCTTCATTACCTTACGACAGATGCGTTTAAGTGAACTTGATCGTGAATAAACACGAACGGAACGTGGGATCTCCTCACAGATGGAAGGAAACAACACATATCCTTAGGCCTACTCTCCAATTTGTTGTGGAGAAATTTCAACGAAAAGGAAATCAGTTTAGCTGGAGTCGAAATTCAAGCTTTAGAACTCTAAATTAAGCCCGTGGGAGAAGTTAGAAAATAAGGAGATAAACGTACTCTTGTATAATGAAGAGTTTACAAAACAGTGGCCAAAGAGTAGTTTGCTGCTGCTGATGTGAGGATGATGATGATGATGATGATGATGATGATGATGATGATGATGGTGATGATGATGATGGTGATGATGATGATGGTGATGATGATAATGATGGTGATGGTGAGGTGATGTTGATGATGATGATGATGTGATGATGATGATGGTGATGATGATATGGTGATGATGATGGTGATGGCTATGGTGATAATGATGATGATAATGATGATGTGGATTGATGATTGATATTGATAACTTATTCTTTGATCATTTTGCAAAGAAGTTACATAACACTTTATTATGATTACGATTATATGATTATGATTTTAATTGGAAGGAGGAGATGATAATAATGATCAAAATTATTATAATTAGGAAGAGGATGATGATTATGATGATGGTGATGGTGACGATACCTATATAGTTAATGACCTAGCTTGACTAAACTTTTCGTTTAAACCCGAAGGTTTCGTCACAAGAATAATACGTTTACCGGCTGATGATGTGGCAAAAAGATGTCGCACGTTACATTTATGGGAAGAGTGGAGAAAGCAACATTTTTTATGATTTATCAACATGATATCGGAGATTCTGTGCGATTTATCTGTATTAGGGGGAAAAAAAGGAAAGATTCGACCCACAGCGCTTAGCAGTATAGCGTTATGCAATATCTCTGCCGAACGTGATACAACTCATGAATTACAGAGGCAATATCAGTCAGGACACACTCAGGAATACTTGGCATTACCCTGTATGCACCCTTAAAACGGGTACCTCCAACGAGGTAATTCCTCCATATATCGAAGAATTAGCTTAATAGATGATTAATGATTGGTTCAACTTAGTTATGATAACCCCCTCCCGCATATGTACACAATTTTAAAATAAGATTCACGTTTCTATGACATGCCTCTAACCGTATACTTCACAGTAGATATATTTGAATGTTTACATATCCCTGATCTGATAGGTTATATACACAAATCATCCCAGGCTTAGAGCAATGTTAGCAAAGTTAGCAGCAATGTAAACATAGCCAAAGGTAGAACAAACTTACACACCCCCGGTTTGGTATTTTCTATTTGTTTTAAAATGACATCTCTCGACATATCGTAAGAGCATCTTTTGTATGTTCTCTTTTGGGAAATTTCCACATTATTTGTATTTTATCATTTATATTCATAGTAAAGGCACATGAATATTTTTTCCCCAAGATCAGCAAATACGACAACCTTAGTATATTTACTTTAAACTACATCACAAGTGTCTTTCGTCAAGTGGTATAACATTTACTGAGTAACAATTGCCAGTCGCTAGAAGTGACTCTTACCCTGCAACTTCTCCGTGACTGCCAATAAAGTGACTCTGAAGGGCGTGGGGGTACAGTGAATGTACCTATGATGAGAATGCAGGGCATTACCGTCAGTGTAGTTTGAGTAAGGAGAAGTACACTTGATTTGAACGAACAGACAATGAGAATAAGAAGAATAATATCCCATTATTTTTTTATCGAAGGTCTTCAAATGTTTATGCACCACATCCTTACTTCAAAATAACAAGTCACGGACCCGGGCGAGTGCCTATGAAGAGGTCATGACATATACCTGCAGTCGCCAAATGTAGCCCGTGTCAATCAGACCAGTAGCGACAGATTCTAATGAACGGCTTTGGCTAAGTGCCTCTTAAGTCGATACTGGCACATTTTGGAATCCCAGTTCAAGGTTTATCAGAAAGCTACGAAAAGGGTGCTCAAATCTTTCTAAGGTCCTAATTTTGCTCCTTTCCTGCCCACCTAGCTCTCCAATCAGCAACCACGGCACGCATACTCCCGCCACCCTCGCCGCCTTTTCGCCTTGAAGGACATTTCCATAGTACCATGCTGGGTGGGCAATAAATATCTTCTTACGATAACATTTCAACCTGAATTATCCAAGTACTTCTTTCTCGCAGATATTAGGAAACTCGATGCAAAGGAAAATGAAATAATCATATTACAATATTAGTAGTATCTTGTGGTGATTTACATCTCCTTAATTTGATTAAGGTGCTGTTTTCTTTAAAAATGTCCTTTATCAATATATAATACAATATATTGTATTTGAACGGACAAAATCAAGCAAAGTCCCTTAAATAGTTCACAAAAAGCTCCATCTTTTGAGCTTTAATGACTAGGTAGGCAATAACACGCTATTGTATAATACCCTCATAATGCTGTTTGTTTTGTTTGTTTGTTTTTTATAACATTGTCATACACTTTTTTAAGTCTTGAATAATGAGAGTTGATTACAAATGAAAGCTGACTGTCTGTAATAAAAACAATGCTTACAGAGACAAATGAAACGACCTTTTGGAGGTATGCTCCAGGCATCTTGTATCAAACTTTGCCGCTTTCCAGGGGTATGATTACACCTACACATTTTTTGCATAAGGAGTTGTGCAGTTGCAGTGTGTGTCGGTTTACAGTTTAGAATCTTACCATATTCATTGGCACGTTTGGAGGGTCTTGATTGAAGACCTGTTGTTCCACAAGTTTCCCGTCTTAGCTTTTGCTCTGTTACATGACCAGCCATGGCGGATGTTGAAAGGACCAATAACTTAAAGCATCGTAGATCATGTTTACTTCGAGCTAATTGGCCCTCTTTAACTTGAGATCACTGTACCATGAATAATGAAATCTATACTGTGGGAGTAGATAAAACGATAACCGTATCACAATTTCATAAACAGTGTTTTCTACGGGCAGTTATGTGACACCCAAGTGAAAAGTACCACTCCTTCAAAAAAGAGACTGCCCCCTATAGGGAATCCCACTCTCCACTCCCTCATAAAGCACCGCTGGGTTGAGAAGAGGTTGACAATATGCCACTGTTATTTCATATAGAATAAGAAATCATCTCTAGGTGACACAGTCTTGCATCAATTAGCAGCTCAACTGTCACAAATTTCTAGAAGTGGGGTTGTGCTCCCTCCCATCAGATCACTCCCCGACGATCGCTTGGGGATCGCGTGCGCCCTTCACGCTTGACTGCCAGCCCCTCCCCAACCCTATCCCCCCCCCCCTTGAAAATCTGTTGAGAATACAGAATGTTTTCACATGCCTACATGCTGCGCGTTCATCACAAACTGCTTCTGAGGTGATACCCCAAAAATGTCACATGTAGTTTAGACTAAATGAAAGCTGTTGTTATATCCAAATAATCAAACCTGTGCAAACGATGTTATACATTAATATGTAATCTTTGTTTTTATCAAGTTTACGTAATGCAACTAACTTTCACAACCATTTTGTGTTACATTTTTACTTGAAAGAAATCAGTTAATTGTCCATTCCATTGCCAACACAGGGCGGGAAGAAAATGCCATTTTCAAGTACCCCAAATTTTAGGTGTACTTTTCGCTTTAGGCTTCGACTCATCCGAGTGAGATAAGCACATCACAATCGATACACAATCATAATAACCGTGACGTCACAAACGTGAGACAAATTATCTTGAAACACGTATTTTCTGATAAGAATGTTCTTTAGGTTAACTTAAGAGTGTTTGAGGTTGGAAGAAGTCATATTTTTTACATGTACGTATTTCACAGAACGAATCGTTGCATGTAAGTTACCTAGCATCCCCACAAACAAATAATATTCTTTGAAGACTTAGTGGTACTATCAATTTCATCACTTTGCAAGTCTGTGACGAGATTCATTTTATCATAAGATACTAGCCATCAACAACCGTGTTTCTAAAACAATCTACGATTTCTCAATTTTTTACTTACTCCAAGTATAGAAATATGGCTGACGAGGCTAATTACGAGTATTGTTTTGCAATAATTGTCTTCAAACAATTCTCAAAGTAAACAATATCAACTCAGTGAGTCCCTTTCACCTAATAATCATCTTCATGTAGGGAACCATATAGGTCTCTTGTAAATGTATATATTCTGCCTCGGTCGTATGTCTGTGTAAATACGAGAAATACCTCAAGACTTTCAGGAACAATATTTAAATATATCTGAGCTTTTTCAGAAGTGTTGACATCACAAAAAGGCACGAATATATATGTTAAACATATAGTCTTGTTTATATTGAAATTTTGATTTCAGTATTTAGTGAAACTGGAAACTCCTAACACTACATTTGTAAACCAATACTATATAGGCCTATGACTCTTGAAAGAAAGTTTGCAATTGACACGTATCTAATGTGCTCAATGTGTTTATCGTGCAACAACACTATTTTAGGGCTATCATTTAGATTACTTAATTCCGTATTTAAAATATTAACCTTCTCGAATTGTACCACATACTGTGTCATTCATGGCAAGAGTAATAAGAATCAGATTTTCCATTTTTGTTAGGCCTGTAGGTGATGGCAATGTTTTTACTTTTCTTCTTCTTAAAGAAGTATCTGAATGTTATTTTTAATGCGTGTGTTTGCACAATGTTCACGGTATGATTGCATGGGCTACAACAGTTGGGGATTTATAGCTGTAAAAGTATATTGAATTGTCAACGTTTCACTCTTTTCAAGGAAAGTTCTATAGTTTTCTTTCGTATAGTTCAAATTAAGTGATTTGCTTTCAAAATACAAAATTAACGATAAGCGGAAATTGATCTAAGAAAGACATAATATAAAAAAAAGGGAAAAGCAGCTAAAAGGGAAATTCTGCATTTCTTGTTTTTATAACTCCATAAATTCTGTGCTCTGTAACTGTAGATTTTGAGCAAAAATTACAACACATTAGTGGCCTTGCAATACAAGTAAATAGAAAACAAAAATTGCTGCCCTGTAAAGTTTGCTGAGTGAGATTTGTTTATTCGTAGTTGCTTTGAAGGAGTGTCTTTACAAAGGCTGTAACAATGTACAAAGGAAAGGGAGGGATTTTGCCACCTTCACATGTTTGAATAGAGTAAACCCTCTTGAGTCGGTAAATGTCACAATATGCCATGTGACTGGTATAATCATATATTCTATTCCAACAAAACCTTTTGCTAAATGTGTAACATCATATGTAATTCTCAGTGACATTCTCAGAAGGTAACGTTTAAGATTACCTGAAGTCTGTTGAGTGAGATTTGTTTATTCGTAACTTTTAAGATTGTATGATATGATACCTGTAATTGATAAGTGTTTGTGAAAAGTTGTTTACAGATGTGGCGTTAATTTTTTTCAGTGGTGAACATATAGTTGTGTTGAAAATATTTTGAAAATTTCCACAGTTTGTTCTCACGTAGCAAACATGCAGAAATATAAAGACCAACTTGAAGAGCTTCATTGAGTGCATGAAATTAAAGAAGGGTGAGCTGTTACTTCTGCATTTTCAAAGTTCACTAAAGGACTGGCTATATTCCAAACTACTCTGCACTATGGTCTGTTTCTCTAAATGTAGCCTAATTTCAAAAGAAATCCATTTGCGTAGGAATTTGTTGTGAAATTATTCACACGGAAATGCTACACAAGACCCGGTCCCGTTAAATATTTTACTTTAAAAAAGGAACTAAATCAAGTCTTCTTTCTATCATGATTAACATACCAACTAATGAAATTTTACTCAAAAGAAATGTGGTGTAGATGTTATTATCTCGATTGGTATCAAATTGAAGAGAAGGATGGAAGATTAACAAAAACGGCTACTTTTCTCCAATTTAAGCAGCACATCCATCTTTCTGAATGTTGTAAGCTACAAATTGTTCCACCAAGTGAGTCGAATAAAGCTTAAATATGAGTTGTACTCGAAATCGCCTGTTCTTCGTCAGTGTTTCAGGGAAAAGAAAGTAGGGAAAAAATTCACCGTTTATAATATCTGAAAGAGAACTATGCTTTCATCTACCAGATACTTGAATCTGAAAATTGTCTGGACAATTTGATGGCCCTACAAAATTCACCCTCCAAGAAAGCCTATAGCCATTAATCGCTGTTCCCTGAAATCAAACAAACCAATGGGGATGGATATGATTATTCATGTGTGCAAAAATGAGGCTTAAACATTTCTTTTTTAATTGGCTATAACATATTTGACTTTCAGTTGCAAAATATGACAATTT